>CM067373.1:160065964-160665964 GCA_034401795.1 Chaetoderma sp. LZ-2023a
AGATCTAACAATACTCACCATTCTGTTACGGACCCAGCCTCCCAGCCCCACGGAGGCAAGCCATAGTTTTCTCTTGTTTGGTGGCTATGCAAACAATATGAGCTCTATGGTAAACGGGTACTCGGCAGTTGGGAGCCGAGTGCCCAGTTCCCAGGAGTCGGTAAAGCTTTCTAAGTCTATAGTCCTAGAGCCGCTGTCAGAGCCAGCTGTATATCAGAAGTAACAGAATGGTGAGTATTGTTAGATCTCGGAGAAAGGGAAATTGACATTTCCTGCATTCTCTGGTCTTTTAAATGTTTAAAAATCTGGACTGTCCCAATTGAAAATATGCGTAACCCATTTTTGGGTTAAGCAGATTAGTTTTATGTAACCCATTCAGGTTTACGTAAGCACTTTTCATGTATTTATGTACAACATGAAAGTGCGGGTAAGGAAAACAGGTTGCGTCAGAAATATTTGCAAAATCTGGACAGGCCGGAATACGTATGGTGATCAGCATGAGAAACATAGTAAAATTAAGTTAAAAGTTAAAATAAAACGATATTACTTTTAGTTGAATTACCACCCTTGAAAAATAATCAGACATCAGATCGTTTGGGCTGATTGTGACTTTGTAGCAATGATGTAACAATAATACTCTGTTCGATTTAGAAATTTTTTTCAGGTGGAATCAGATTTCTCCTGAAATTTAATTGGCTATTAATCTATTTCATCCACCAATGAAAGAACAAGTCTGACCTCATAGGAATAAAAAATCATTTGGTATCCTTAAAGTGAAATCAAACCCATTATTCCTTATCATTGTATTAAAAGGTTAATTAGTACCATGCAATGGACCTTTCTATTTTTAGCTCTGCTCCGCCCATCACTAGCTAAGCTCCGGCCACACCTCGCCGTTTTGGGATTGATCGATCCTCGAATGCCATAACTATAAATTTCCTGAAAACTATACAGGGAAGGTGTTGAATATTTTGTAACTATATTTGACTGGCCGCTGTTATGGCAGCAACAGCGCCCAGTCAAATTAGTTTCAAAATATTCAACAGAATATTTATTAAATAGTAAAGACATACAATTTGTACAACAACGCATAGACCGTCTTGAAATATGCGTTCGTGACATACTTATCGACGTCATTCATGACGTCATTCATTATGATGTCATTCTACACATCACGTAGTTGATTATGATGCCATATGATGGGTGGGTACTCTGGAAAGGTGAATTGTACGGTCATGATTCAAAGTTATTTATTACATGCATATTAACCAATTGTAGTATCATGAATATAGAATATCCAATATGCTATGATGGCACAAACAAGGGGACGTAATTATTAGCACATCTGGCCTGAAAGGCCAAGTGAGCTTATGCCGTGGCGACTGTCCGTCGTGTGTCCATCCATCGTCATCCATCCATCAACTTTTCCTTTAAACAACTTCTCCAGAACTACTAGGCTGATTTCAATTATATTTGGCAGGAAGTATCCTTAGGGCGTAGGGATTCAAGTTTGTTCAAATGGAGCCAATTGGCCTGCGGCCATCTTGGATTTTGGCTGATTTTAGGAAATGTCTTTAAAACTCTCCGAAACCACTTGAGGAATCGATTCAAAACTCATGAAACATCATCTAGTTAATATAACTAATTATAATTGCTCTTCTGCAATAAGGCATCACACATCTCACCTATGCCAAAGTTTCTTTTTTGCAAATTTGGATGTTTCATTCGACAGTAGGCCCAGTAGGGTCTCCAACATCGCAACAGATGATGATAGCCGTGCTGCGATGCATTGTGCATGCTCACCCACTCTCACCTATCATCCCTTTGGTTACACCGCTGACATGTGTGTTTTAAAAATCAATTTGTATGGCAATGTGTTCACATGTTGCATGAACCATATATATGGTGACCCTTAGAGCACATCGTGCATTAACTCTTAAGGTGACCAGAACCAGCCTCTCTAGTGGCAGACCTTAAGATTTGGCGTAACCAAACCTACAGTTCCGGTGTTGGTTATGCAAAAATGTTAAGACCGAAAATTAGGTTACATGAAAATCAGCTCTTGATTTATTTTCAAGTGGAAAAATAGACAGACTGATGTTCAATTTGCATCATAACCTAGATATAACGAGGCATATAACAACCTGGAAAATCATTTTGATGTACATATTAATCTCTGAAAGTAAATATTACAGAATTAGGTCATGTTAGGCACTGCCACAGGGGAGCACAAGTGGGCGTGTGCCCCCCCCCCCCCCCCCCCCCCCCCCCCACTCAGCTGCCTCACATATAATGTATTATTAGCTTATGCCATGGCGTCCGTCCATCCATCCGTCCGTCAACTTTTTCTTTAAACGACTTCTTCTCAAGAACCACTGGGCCAATTTCAATTATATTTGGCAGGAAGTATCCTTAGGGCATAGGGATCCAAGTTTGTTCAAACAAAGCCGATCGGCCAATTTGGCCGGTGGCCATCTTGGATTTTGACTGATTTTAGGAAATGGCTTTAAAAAATCTTCTTCGAACCCGCTTGGTGGATCGATTCAAAACTCACGAAATATCATATAGGGCAAGAGCTGAACCAGGTTTGTTCGAAAGAATTTGATTGGCCAAATGGTTCAGCGGCCATCTTGGATGACCTAATTTTAGTGAAAACGACTTATTCTGCAGAACCGCTGAACGGAAATTTTGGGGATATGATTATGGACTACGGGCCATTAAAGTTTGTTCATGGGAAGTTGATAGGTAAAAAACATGGCCGCCGTGGACCAATCAAATTTTAGCGTGTTTGGCTGCCATATTCAATTTTTTTATTTGATGGATTTTGAAGCCGAAATTGGTTTTCCGAACTCCGCTTACTTGTCAGTCAGCTGTCGTATAGCGATGACCCCATATGTCTTCTGGATGGCCGTCCTTCCCCATCTGTCTGTCCGTCACCAACTATGGCGGCTCATGTTGTTATTTCTTGACGGATAGACACCAAACTTGGTCACAATGTTAATGTCCGCATCTAATATCTGTGTTGTGAAAATGAAACTGATAGGACGTCAAATGCCAGAGTTATCACTCCTTAAATATTTGCAGTCTCACTTTCATAGGGCAAATACAGGTTTGTTCCCACCATCCATTGATTTATCACTATGTCAGATTTTATTGCCAAACTAGATATTAAATTCCAATTAACAGATTAACCTTTCCAATACTGCCAAAATCTTTAAGATATGTATTATGTGCTCTGACATCTATGCTCTTAAAAATATTTGGATTGAAAGTCCAGTCAGGTATAAAGACCACCTACCTGCCTTTAGAGACCATTTTCTTCCATTGTATTTAAACCTCTAGTAACCGTCTGAGTTTTTGCAGACGACATGTTTCAATGGTTATTATCTCTGAACCTGATAAATATTTTGAAAACAATTGGATTGAAAGTTGTTCGCGGCTAAGCCGTTTTTTCAAAATGTGGGGATAAATATCGAAAAACAGAATATGAACATATTTTCGTTTTTTTCTCATCATTGTTAAAAATGAAAGATACGCAACAATCACGAAAAGCGCAATGAGTAATGATTGATGCCTAAGATATGTTTTTCCGGGAAATAGCTATATCGTTTAAGCCGCGTCAGCTGATCATTCCATTCCCGTTTTCTCATTGGCTAGCACAACAAAAATTATCCAATCACTGTATGAAGAATAATTTTTTTCCTACGAACAGGGCTTCCACTAGACGAAGTCTGAAAGTACTATGCTCCCAAAGTTCATGCCCTTCCTATTTTTTGACGTGACACCTAAAAACAATGATTTAAAGCAAATTATATATATGTGAACCATTTTAGACTTCCATGTTTCGTACTTGGACCCTCAATAGCATTACCTAGGACTTCCTGTTTCTCCTTCGATCAATACTCGCCATTCTGTTACTTCTGACAGCTGGCTCTAGGACTATAGACTTAGAAAGCTTTACCGACTCCTTGGAACCGGGTACTCGGCTCCCAACTGCCGAGTACCCGTCTACCATAGAGCTCATTCTTGTTTGCATAGCTTTTCGCAGTGGAGATATTAAGAAATAAATCTAAGTCTTTTTGTCTGTGATTGTGATAGCTAGTGATCCTCTTGCAAGGATAATTGGATAATATGGATACCGCCGATGATAACCAGGTCGTATATTTTCTTATTATTCCATAGTTAAAAGACTTAGGTCTCTAAATTTTGTTGTGTCGCATGTTCCAATTTCTGACCCCAAAGAATCTGGGACGTGTGTTAACAACGAGATATGCCGGATGGTCGCCTTCTTTAAAGCCCTACAGGCGATCGGCAGATATGAAAATAGGTGTTTGCTACGGTATTTGTAACACGAATATCGGCTGACGTCGTTCTCCGTAAGATCCGAGCGGGTGATGTCACACCCGTGATGCTCGGATGTTTATGTGAAGAAAATTTTTTTCATTAATTGCCGCATCTTGTTCTGGGTGCTGCGTACTAAAAATGGTACCAGAAAACTTTGGAATGTTCAAGTCTCGCAGACAGAGAATTCTGCCAACAGAATGGTTCCTCAACCCTCCAGTTCTACGAAGGATCTTCGAGCATTGGGTCAAACCCAACGTGGACGTGTTCGCCACAAGGGAAAATGCTCAAATCATGACTTATGTCTCGCCGATTCCAGATCCAAATGCCGTCGATACAGACGCTCTGGCGATAAGCTGGAGGGGGATGCACGCTTACGCGTACCCACCCACCATTCTTCTGCCGAAGGTATTGGTGAAGATCAGGGAGGAACCGTGTCTGGTCCTGCTAATAGCGCCATATTGGCCCAGCAGGGCGTGGTTCACGGATCTGCTAGATCTGCTGGTGGAAAACCCAGTGCAGTTGCCCGAGATTCCGAACATAATCTCCCAGGCCAAGGGACGCTTCCTACACGAGCATCCCGAAATGTTCAAATTGACTGCGTGGATGTTATCAAACAATGTTCCACGTCGGAAGGCTTTTCTCGACAAGCTGCTGACTTCATCGCGGCTGCGAGAAGGAGGTCAACCTTCAAGTCATATAACAACAAGGTTAACAGATTTGCAGACTGGTGTGAAGAAAAGGGTATTGATACCTTTCAATCCACTATTCAGCAAATAGCAGACTTTCTCTGTGAGCTGTTCTTTTCAGGACTAGCTCCCGTCACAATTGCTGGATACAAGTCAGCTTTGGCATCAGTTATCCCTTTCTAGCCAACAGGGATAGTCCAGAGGTGGCCAAGTTAAATGTGATGGTGAAGGGAATGAGCAATCTCTGACCGAGACAACCGGTAGTCATTCCAGCCTGGAGTCTATCTTTAGTGCTTAATGTACTGGCCAAGCACCCTTTCGAACCGTTGCGTTCGGCTAGTCTAAAGCATTTGACTCTAAAGGCGGTCTTTCTACTGGCAGCTTCCTCAGCTAGAAGACGCAGTGAGATCCATGCGCTTTCGGCAGAGAGGGACCGATTTATTGTCTCCGGAGAGGGTCTGCGTGATGCCAGTGTCTGGTGCCGGTCCGTGCTTTGACTAAGTACAGGAAACGGACTGACTCGTTACGGTCGAACGATAGACATCTATGAATCTGTCATAAGAAGCCTTATGGCGCCGCATCCATGGATACTATCTCTCGTTGGGTAGTCGACTGCATTCAGACTACTCATGAGATGGCGACTGGGCACCAGGTGCAAGGCGCAAGGGCACACGATGTTAGAGGAATAGCCGCCTCGACCTCCCTTTACAGTGATGTTCCGTTAGAGGACATCATGGCCGTTGCACAATGGCACTGTGAGTCCTCATTTACGGATTACTATATGAGGGATGTGTCAGACTCGGCCAATCCACTCGCTTTAGCTGTTTTGAAACGATAGTTAAGTGACCACACTGCTCTTCACCCTTTTTTCACTTTGGTAAGAAAAGAATCTAAAGCAGGCATGGTCGAGCGAGAGGATGACAACCAGATTGTGTCACTGATGGCCGGACCAGTGAATGGTTGGAGGCGGTACGTCTGAAGTCCAATTATCATAAGGTAATTCAATGTTGAGTTTTTTGTATTAGGTCTATATATCATGTTCATTCATCTTATATATTCATGCTCATTCCCAGGCTAATACATGTGGATATGCAAGGAGCAGTTAACCCTCTTGGCATATTTGTGTTTCAGGCGAGATACATGTTCGTGAGTTCTCTCCCTTTTCTTAGGAGAAAAAAGGGGGGGGGGCAGTGATGCCAATGTGATTCGGTTCCGTTAACTTGACAGTCCTTTTAGGTCTCCATTAGTCAAGTTTTAAGTCTAACTCTTTCTCCAAGGGGCAAAAGTAGCATTTGATGGCTTGCCCTTCCCACCAGGTTACTGATCAAATCTGGTGTATATCAGAAGTAACAGAATGGTGAGTACTGATCGAAGGAGAATGAAGGAAATGTCAATTTCCCTTTCTCCGAGATCTAACAATACTCACCATTCTGTTACAGACCCAGCCTCCCAGCCCCACGGAGGCAAGCCATGGATTTATCTTGTTTGGTGGCTATGCAAACAATATGAGCTCTATGGTAGACGGGTACTCGGCAGTTGGGAGCCGAGTACCCGGTTCCAAGGAGTCGGTAAAGCTTTCTAAGTCTATAGTCCCAGGGCCAGCTGTATATCAGAAGTAACAGAATGGTGAGTATTGTTAGATCTCGGAGAAAGGGAAATTGACATTTCCTTCAGTTTATAAATTAGTTGAAGCCCTGCCTACAAATGAACATTGTCCCGTCGTGGCTCACAAGACATCAGTTATGGATAGAAAACTGAGAACTAATTAATCTGAATACCATAGATCCATATGTAGTAAGTAATACATTAAAACATGTAAGCAACAAATGGATGGGTACATGTCATTGGAAAAGGGGCTTATGATTATAAGAGTTTCCTTATAATCAATGTATTGTATGATATTCTGTGCTGTAGTATCATTTGAGGTTTTGGTACCAAATTTGGAAAGATAACGATGACAATTATATATGTTGGGGAGCGGGGTGGGTGCAGTGGGAAGCAGGTGGTTTAGGCATGAGTTTTTTCTTTAAAATTACAAGTACATGTACATTAGTTATTGCCAGTGATGACCATGCAATTGGGTTCAGATCGACGGCCAGGGACATTAGGTGGTCACAGATGCCCTCGGAGAACATCTAGATTTTCACAATGTTCCAGGGAAAGGCCCAGACTCCCAGTGTATAAATTGTATCTCTGACTGTTTGATGAGTTTGCAATTTAATAAACAATCTGTTCAATATTTTGAAACTAATTTGACTGGGAGCTGTTGATGCCTATGCTCACAGTCAAAGAGTCAAAATATTCAACAGCTTATGTGTATAGTTGCCTTGAAATTTAGATTCTAGGAATTTGGATTTCAACGTTTTAAATCGATTCAACAGGTGTGAAAATGTGGGTTGAGTGTAGCAAGAAATGGGCGGGACATGTTAAAGCTACAAGTAGATCCGTCTATGCTTTGAATTAATACATTACATTGTGTAGTACATGTACATGTATTTACAATATATTCTATTTTTTTCAGTCTGTATTGTCTTATATCAAGCAAAGAGAAGGTAAATATTAAATATTGATACAGAATGCATAGGTCTTGATTTGTATAATTACTACATGTATTTACAGAACTTAACTATTTATTATATTTTCGTATTTAAATTTCTTTAACCCAAGTTTATTGCGCTGTGTCTGAAAGCTAAAGACTTAGTAAGTTCTAACTTGTAAGTAATATGTATACATTATGCGGTATTGAGATGCTGTTAAAAGCTGCTACCATTGCATGCAGTAACAGCTTTCTGCAGCGCTATTTTCAAAGAACAGAGGTTGTCATGCTAATGAAATTTAACCGTTTAAAAGCACTACATTGAGTATACATGTATGTACATTATATCTTATGAATCACATTTTTGTGCGGAAATGTAGCATTCCTAAAAAGTACCATACATGTACCACATATAATACATTTGAATCCTTATCTAAATTTACTATGTCGATATAATATAGTGTGAAAATTTCTACAGTACATTATCAAAATTTTCCTTTGTATTGGTGTATGTGGCGACGATGTGTCTACACTTACATGTACATTTGTACCGTGCACTGTTTCTCATGGTATCTAAATTTTGGATGGCCCAGGGACACACATATATAGAAATCTTGGGGGCCCAGCCTGAAATCTGGTGGTCCCATGGGGGCCCAACCTGAAATCTGGTGGTCCCAAACTGAAATTTGCGATTCCCATGCTGGTTTTCTCATCCATGCTAAAATTAGAGAGTATGAGCTGATATCTAGGAATTATGCAGGGCATAATTTAGAATTTAATATTTGCATAGCATGAATTGCTATGTAAATTATAAATTGCACAGTTGTCTGCAAAAATGTATAGCAATTAACTATTTTACTGGTAAATTCCCTGTACCTCAATCTCCGAGCAAACAAACAGGAAAGCTAGATTACCGAAGAGTAAGCTTCCATCCAAGTTTGGATAAAGTTGGCTAAATTGATCTTGAGTTATTGCATGGGAACGAAAGCTGACACGCACGCACGCACACACACACTGGACACGCTATGCATGGCTTATGGACCATCAGATTGATAAGTAAAAACAGGTAGTCGGATAATAAATATGATATAATTTGCAGACCAAACAGCATATTATTTTTTTGCAAATTTACCACCTAGAATGACTGGCTAGGTAACCAAGCTTGTCATTTCAGTGGTATTTTTTCAAAAAATATACTTTTTGACAACAAATTGGTGGGTTATAGCAGAATGTGTGGGCAAACTATACGAGCGCTCCAAAAACTTACAAGTGTCCATTATAGAAAGGCTTATAAGATACTAAACTTACTTGTAATGCGCTTCTTATGGAAGGTAAAATGGGTCAGAGCAATACTTATGTAAGCTTTCATCCTGGTCAGTAAAATATATTCCGCATCTCCATTGTAGTAATTGTCTATCTTCTTGTTTGAACTCAGACAGAGGAATAAGTCCTGTCTTCATTCAAGCACATTCCTATTTTACAGCGTGATAAACTAGTTGACGCCATTTTGATGCTTTCACAACAAATAATAATCTCTGAATGGCAGATATCACTGGCTTAACCAAGTTCACTGTCTAAATAAAGACATTACGCAACACATCCGCTCCCTAAATAGTTATAATGCAATACTGCAAGATATTACACTGTACACAGGTGCTGGTGCTATATGTGCTGAAAGTTGCAAAATCCAGTATTATTTCTGTAAATGATCACAAGCACAAGCAACTACAAAATTCATGAACTCAGAATATGAGACAAGATATAGCTATGGAAAATATACATGCAATACATATATATTTATAAATTAAACTATTTTATGAGCAGCTGGCTCCTAACCTTTAAATCCTTTATTTATTGAATAAATTTCACCTAAGAGTCAAGATAACAACTAATGCTTGTTTGGTAACCGTGTCGCGAACCCTGAAAATGGGGTTAAAACATGAAATTATTTAAGATTGAAGGAATTGAGCCACAAAGTTATAACTTGGTACATATACAGCTAATATATGTATGTTAATCATATTCAAAGCTCCTGATGATAGGTAATTGCCCACATGGGTAAACCATCCCTAATATGAAGACCAAATTTTCGGATTTTTTGTTCTCGTCTGTTATGTGGACACCTGCCACACTTTAATATTGTACCTGATTCACATAAGCTTTCTTCTACAGCAACACCTATATGTACATACTTCAAAACAGCTTACATTTAGTGTTTGTGATAAAGAGTCAGGTAGTACTGGTTCACTGAAATCTGATAAAAATTGTTTTTGAATGGATAAACGCCCAACTTTAGAGTCCTCCACCTCTGGAACTGGCAGAGATATCCAGTTCCAGACTCCTCATGCATCAATTAGGTGGCACAGCAAATTTCAGCTTAATATTTTGAATATTAAGAAAGTTATCAGCGTTTAAAGATCCTTCCATACCCACCTACTGGATTCGCGAGTGTAAAAAAAAAAAGTGCCACGCCCCCTAAAATCAATCAACCATAACTTCAAAACTAATTGGAATTTTGCAATGAAATTTTGCATGCAGGCATCATTTCCATATATGTGCATCTGGGCGAAATTTAATAAAAATCAGAGATGGTCACCCGGGAAGATTTTTATATCCTGGGTGATTTGGTATGGAATGACCCTTGGTGAGATTGAATATTTTTCCAAATGAGATTATTAATTATCATTAATGTGTTAATAAGACTAATATTGACCACTACTGAGTAGAAAATAAATAATTCACTGAGATATGTTATGTATTTAGTTCCCATTCTTATGGAATTTAGCTTCTTCCTGAAAATAGTCTTTTGTAGTTCATTACATGAATAAAGTGAAAAATAAAAAATAGTTATCGTTAAGGTCTGGTATTTGGTCATATTCAATTAGAGTTCTATGGTTTCAATTTGACACCAGCAAAAATCAATTAGACCAACTTTGAAATCTTGACCCTTTTGCACCATAATGGGCCCTACTTATGTGCTACAAGCCTAAATTGCAATCACGTACAAATTTTGCATAGCAGATACAACTATGCATGGTGCAGAATGTATAGCAACTGCCAAATTATGTGTAGCAAATTGAGGTGCGATACCAGATAAATTATGCCTGTTTATGCTGGTCCAATGCTAGTCTTTGTGGGTATGTTTGTGCAAAAACCTGCAAAACTAATTAGTATTTAACAGTCGTACAAGATTTTTGGGGGTCCATGGGACACACTGCCACAGCTTTTGGTGGGGTGGGGCCTTAGTTGCATTTTGAGGATACATGTATGTATATATACCCTCAAAAGGACCCTTATGAGAAACCCTGCATGTACATGTATTGCTATTGTAATTATCACATCTTGTCTGTGTCTACAATTTAGGGCTGTAAATATATACTTTGATGTGGTATAAAATATGTATCTCACTATACAGTAGTGATGAATTAACTGAATTGATTATGATATGCAATACTAATTATCCCCACTCCCCAGCGGCGGGTTGACGGTGTGTGTGCATGCGTGTAGAATGTCAAAGGCGCCAGAATTCAACCAGATATAGTACATGTTACAGTTAGCCATGTGAGTGTGGATTGGAAGACAATGTTTACATTCGTCTCAGTCACTGAGGTGGGTTGGGTTGGTGGGGGGGGGGGGAGGGTTTGGCCAGAACGGCAAAGTTTGCAGAATTCAACCAAATTTGGTATGCGAGTTTCTCATGTGCTTGTGGATTGAGAGGCGATGTTTATTTTACGTTCCACCCCCAGGGTAGTGTTGGGGGTTGGGAGAATGGCAAAGTTGATGAATGTGTAGGGATTTGTGACATGGCGTGCCATTGACTGCATATATTCTAGTTAATCCTTCGATGATCGTGCAATTGATATGAAAATTGAGATGTCTATTTGCAGACCAAAAGAAGAATATTTTAGAAAACTTCACTTCAGTGCCTGGCTCACTTGCTGAGCCGGTCACTCTACTGTGAATTTCTTGATCATTAACGAATGTTATGAGATAGGAATTCAACCAAATTTGTTATGCACATTACCCATATAATTGTATATTGTAATTTACATTGAAAAATGATATTGGGCTCAGGCCCCCGTTGTCTAATTTACATGTGATGTTAACATTTACTATAAACTCTTCTTTCCAGTGTGTTTATCTGCAAGGTATGGCAGTGTAACCAGTATTAAAAGGTACATGTAAATCTATGTTCACTTATAAATAATAAAGTAAGCCAGAAAACTTCTATTTCCCATGGAAATGTCAACTATATAAAGGAGGACCTCTAATCAATTGACTATGATAAAAATGTAATATGAATACAAAAATGAAAGCTTTCGTGTAAAATCTGAAAATGGAGGAATCCAGTTTTAGCTATGCCCTGCCCATCCATGGTTAAGCTCCACCCATCGATCGATCAATCCCTGCACTCCCCGAATCTCAATTGGCAAAGAATTATTCATGTACATGTAAGCTGTTGAATATTTTAAAACTAATTTGACTGGGTGCTTTTGCTGCTTATGGCAGCAACAGCCATGACAGCGCCCAGTAAAATTAGCTTCAAAATATTCAACAGGATGTTTATTAAATACTAGTAAAGACATGCAATTTGTACAACAGCGCTTAGTCCATCATCAAGTATGCGTTCGTGATAACTTAAGACCTACGTCATTCATAGCCTACACGTCACATAGTTGATTATGTTATATGATTGATAGATAAACTGGTATCCTCCATCATTCTTGTAATCCTGTTGATACATCTAGGAATCATTGACAGCAACATAGAAACTGCAATGTACATGTACAGTTTTAGTTCATTTCATTTACATGTATCTGTCTAAACATACATGTACAATGTACATGTACATACATTATATTGGCAGTCAAACTTTAGTTTGTGCCGTGTACATGTATGTGAAGCCGGCTCACCAGTTGATTGGTTAATGTAATTGCTGATTGTTCCAATAATTCACCTTTCCAGAGTATCCATTGATGATCTGACATATGACATCTGGCATCACAGAACATCATAATTAGCTAAGCGGGGTGTAGGATGACGTCATAATCATACGTCATAAATGATTCTATTAAGCCCGTCTTTAACTCATAATAGTCAGACACGTTGTACGAATTGTATGACTATTATTTAATAAGCATGCTGTTGAATATTTTGAAACTAATTTGACTGGGCAACAGCACCCAGTCAAATTGGTTTCAAAATATTCAACAGCTTACCTGTATAGTTTTCTGGAAACTGATTGTCAGGGAGTTCACAGATCGATCAATCCCAACACGAGCGAGATGTGGGTGGAGCTGAGCTAGAGATGGAAAGGTCCATTGTGCCATGTGGCAATGTATATTTTGTTCAAGAGCAAATATACATGTAAATGTAACATTTAAGATTTCATGAATGTTTGTGAACACTGGTTTAACTCCAGAAACGTGCCAAATTCCTTTATTTCAAATTCCAACAAATGATTTACAGTACATACAGCACCGCACACAATTGAAATTGTTAGGATCAAATCTGTTGTAATACAATAAACTGTTCACTGGGTCAATGAGTGTTAGGCTTAGACTCTAATCCGTTGTACCAAACATGCCAAAGCATTCAGATTTTGATATCGCTGGTCAATTCCATAGTTTGGAAAGTGATGTTGTCAATAAGGAAACATTAGAATATATACATATGACATGTATACTGGTTTGGCCAAAATTTGTCGAAATGGCTTCTGTAGTGTTTCAAAACATGCTTCTCTTATCCCGAGCATGGAAGATGAAGATTATTACATGTGCATGTAGCTGCCGTGGCAACCATCCGTTGTCTGTCCGACCGGCCGTCAACTTTTACTTTAAATGCCTTCTCAAGAACCACTGGGCTGTTTTCAATTACATGTACATGTAGGTATGTACATGCATATTTGGCAGGAAGCATCCTTAGGGCATAGAGATTCATCGATTCAAAACCCATGAAAACTCATATATGGCAACATCTGATCCAAGTTTGTTTGAGGGAACGTGTTTGGCCAAATGCCTTGGCGGCAATCTTGAAAACGAAAATGACTGCTCCAGAACCCCTGAATGGATTGTGCCAAAATTTTGTGGGTACGTGTTTGATTAGGCATGTTTGGCACAAATGGCTATTCAAGTTTGTGCAATGGAAATTCGTACATTGAAAAACATGCCCCCCCCACCACCCACCCCATCATCCATTGACCAATCAGATTTTGGCAACCATAGGTTATTGGGTATGCTGATTTCCAATTTGCCTCTGGAAATAGTCGAATAAACAAGCTCTCAGTTAGTGGCCATCTTGGATTTCTTTCACGCGAAAAATTCCCATGGTAAAGATATTTAAAAGGTCTGTGAACGACTGGACAGATTTGAACCAAATTGGGTAAAATACATGCTTATACATGTAGTTGAAATGCTTTCAATGTATGTTCCAGTGGAGCGATTCAAGCCCCTTGAGCCTCTTGTCTAAAGCAATTCTGAAATAAATGATTACAGATGAAATATATGTAAAATTACCCCCATTACAGGTGAAGATTGTCCACTTGCAGACCAGGAAAAGAGTATTTTTGAAAATTTATCACTGACATTACTGCTTCAGTTATCGAGTCCGTCATTTCACGTGGTAAAATTTCTAAAGTAGTTTTTCTTTACCTGCAAATGAATATTCCTCAAGACCACTGCAAAGACTAGTTTTGTCTCTGACTTCCTGGCCATTAAAAGCTTACATATTCCTCTTGATTGTAATATATACATGTATTAAATGTGCTCCTCCGCCTCATGCATGTACATGTGTGAAATTGTATATGACCGATTGCATACTCTGTTTTCCTCCTAGATGCTCTCTGAGGAGTGTATCCAATCAGACACTGCATCCTCAAGCGTCTAACGCACATTTCATTCACACAACATCAGCATTATGTAAGTACATGTACTTGTCTAGTATCCTAACAAGTTGCATTATTACAATGTAGGGGGTATGAATGCAGCATTTGCTCCATGTATGTGCCTGTGTCTCCACCCAAACAGACCTCTCCAGATCTGTTACCAGCCGGAGATTCACCAGACTGTGGGAGATTGCTAATTATGTCTCGGGTCAAAGGTCCATGTCAATGTAATGTAACCAAATGAGAAAATTGTGTTACATTTCTGAATAATAACTCTGGTTCGACTTAATCCTGAATCCAAGCCTCATTTGATTTCATTCTTGTTAATTATTATTTGTGACATACTATATGCATTGATATACTGTAATGTAATATTTCTCTGTCCCTCACCGTCAGTGACAGGGTACATTAAAATTAGGCTCTCTACATGCATATGCGAGTCTGTCTGTATGGATTTGTGTCCAGCATACCTTTAGAAAGCCTGCATGCTTTACGTTCAAATCTGGTGAGTGGATAGCTTCAGTTCACACAAGATTTCTCTTGGGATTGCATTACAGCGGAATCTGCTCATCATGTCTATATTGGTCAGACTTACATTGTACATTCCCTGAAGAACTTAACATTCATCAAAAATCTGTTTTCCGGAGTATACATGTAACATAACGTTAAAAAGTCTGCATTCATTCGCTTCAAATTTGTTGAATGGATGATACATGTAGATGTACATGTAGCTCAGTACAAGACCTCACTTGGGATTACATTTCACCTGAATCCCTCCATACTCACAAGAGTTAGCGCCCCTAAAATTTGTGTTTCAACTCGATAACATTACTTCAAATTGTACTACTGTAGTTAATGTCTGGGGATATGCGACCATACCTGGTGTTTTTATTCTGATTTCACTGGATTGGGATCTCTCACTCATGTTACAACCTACATTTGTACGTGTACATGTATCTATGTATGTTTTATTTGTAGTTGATGAAGTCAGGATAGTGAGTACACCGCCATTTGCAGAATCTGTAACTGAGGGTGATGTTAAATGGGAAAAAGGTATATATACATGTACATTGTGTACATAGCCTGAAATGGCTTTTTGCACTGTCATTGGCATGGATGCTGCAACAACCTATTTTCTTACATGTAACTATTGTCTAATATATGCCCTGTGCTGATGATTAATTTTTTTAAGAGTGTGACTATGTCTTTTATCAGTATAGTGATTTTATGCTTTAATAACCCTTAGCACTTTGATGTCAATATTCCTTTACTGTGTCAATAGCAATGAAACAGGTGTACAGTTTTAAACAATTTTGGTAGACAGTGTTGCTGTCGGATGGTGTTGCTCTCTCCAACAGCAACATCTACCAATTTTGTTGAAAAATTAACACCAGTTCATCTTAATTAAATTTGAAAATTAAAAATTTTAGCACCATAATGGTAAGGGTTAATAATATACTTACACAGGTGGTGTATTGTTCGGGTTAATAGATGTCTATATCCCTCCAGCCAATATTCGCATACATAAAATTAACTAAAGATTTAATATTGGTTTTGCCAAGTGATGCATTTTCCCTGTTGCCGTTAGCATGGTGAATCTCCCACACTCATTGTATGTACATGTATGAAGCACATTGTTCTGTACTCTTATTGCTGGCAATATCTCTACATGTACTGTATGTATTGTGTACAGGAACACATATTTCCTAGTAGCTAAGCTACATACATGTACATGTGCTCTCCCAATAGAGCGATCCATTTCTAGTTATGCTCCGCCAATTTCTATCTGAGCACCGCCCACTTTGTACACATTTTGGAACCGATTTAAAACTTTGAAACCCGAGTTTCAAGAAAATGAATTTCAAGATACGGATAAGCTGTTAATTATTTTGAAAATAATTTAACTTTGCGCTATTGCTGGCTAATGTATATTAAATACACCTTTCCCACATTGACGTCATAACGCCAGGATTCCCCTAAGTCAACGCTCAGCATGGAACTGTTGGCTGGTAATGCCGCCAACAAGCAGCTGACTCGCATTAAGTTACTATTGCACTAAGATATACCGCAATTTAAACCGTTACTATGATAAACTAAAATCACTACATTATTTAAGTCATACATCATTGGAAAGCACATTCAAATTGTCTAAACATTAATGCATTATTATTTATTTTTTTTGGTAAAATTTTCACTGGGTTATTTGCGCATATAAAATACACCATTATACCTAGATTCATTAAATTAAGTGGACAGTATGGGCTATTTTAAAATCACAGTAAACTGTATTAAATTTAATGAATACAGAAATGAATAAAAAAATTGGCTTAGCTTTCCAATGATGTATGACTTCAATAATATTATGAAATTAGTTCTTCATATAAACTGCTTAAAGTGCATTGTATCAGATTCAAATAGTAAAGCAATGCTGTTTCCGCGTCGGCTATCGCGGTTACCAGCCAGAAGTGGCATGCCCAATGCATTCTGGGAAGGTATCTTCCCAAAATACGCTAATGTGAGAAAGGTGTATTGTAAATCTATCGTGACAGACTTCGACTTTCATCATGTAGCTACATCATTTTGATTGTGACATCCGCTAACAAGTGATTTATTTGATTAATGTTGTGAGATACTTGAGCGACAGATCAAATCCCTCCATTCATTGATCCAGGTTAGTGACTCAAACCCGCGTACATGGAGATACATGTACCATTGCTAATGTGAAAGCAATTGGTAATCAAAGATCAATGACATCGTCGACGGGACTATAGAAATGGGCCCCGTCCATCCAGCAGCATTTAGTTTCCGTTCGATAATTTCAGTTAGCTGTAATGGATTCATTTCAAATTTGGAATGTCAACTCCTTATGACAAGACCTAGGTGAGGATTGCATATCAATGAAGTGTGTCCAAATACACCAGCGTTATTCCCTTTATTTCTTGAAAAATCACAAAATATATTGTTTACGCTCGATAACTTCAGTTAGCTTGAATGGATTCATTTCAAATTTAGGATTTTAACTCTATAACAAGACCTCAGTGGGGATTGCGAAATATGTCCAGACACACCGAAGTTATTAGTCCCCTACCGGTAAAACCGGGGGGACTATAGGCTTGCACTATGTCCATCCGTCTGTCCATTTGTCGCATTTGGTTTTCCTCACTTTTTTGGCAGTCCTTCAAGGTATTCAACTGAGAATTGGTATATTGCTTTGTTATGAGAAGTTACAGGCCAAGTTCGAGTTTCAGGTGTATGCGTCAATTTTTGATGGAGTTATGCCCTTTCGACTTAAGAAATACGAAAAATATCAGCTTTCCGCACTTTTTTTCGCACTCATTCAAGATATTTAAGCAAAAATCGGTGCATCACTTTAGTATAACGAGTTACAGAGCAAGTTCGAGTTTCAGACATTTTCGTCAATTTTTCATGGAGTTATGCCGCCTTTCGACTTAAGAAATACGAAAAATATCAGCTTTCCACACTTTTTTCGCACTCCAAGATATTTAAGCAAAAATCAGTACATCACTTTAGTATTAGGAGTTACAGAGCAAGTTTGAGTTTCAGACATTTTCGTCAATTTTTCATGGAGTTATGCCCCCATTTCTACTTATGAAATACGAAAAATATTAGTTTTCCACACTTTTTTCCGCAGTCTTTCAAGATATTATACCGAGAATTACTACATAGGTTTGTTATGAGAAGTTACAGACCAAGTTCGAGTTTCAGGCGTATGCGAAAATCTTTGATTAAGTTATGCCTCCTTTCGACTTAGGAAATGTGAAAAATGTCAGCTTTCTGCTCTTTTTTTCGCACTCCAAGATATTTAAGGAAAAATTGGTACATCGCTTTAGTATAAGGGGTTACAAAGCAAGTTCGAGTTTCAGACATTTTCGTCAATTTTTCATGGAGTTATGCCCCCTTTCGACTTATGAAATACGAAAAATATTAGTTTTCCACACTTTTTTTCGCAGTCTTTCAAGATATTATACCGAGAATTACTACATAGCTTTGTTATGAGAAGCTACAGACCAAGTTCGAGTTTCAGGCGTATGGGAACATTTTTGATTGAGTTATGCCTCCTTTCGACTTATGAAATACAAACATATCAGCTTTCAAGATCAAGTTCGAGTTTCAGCTGCTTTTTAAAAATTTTAATGAAATTTTTGACTGTCAATCTCTAAAGATTTATAACACCATGTAGGGGACATGTATTGCAAAGCAATACTTACAGAATGCTTGTTCCCCTTCCTTTATTTAAAAATCGTAAAATATGTGGTTTCCGCTTGATAACCACTTAGCTTGAATGGATTAATTTCCAATTTGGAATGTCAACTTATGACAAAACCTTGATGGGGATTGTATATCGGCGAAATGTGTCCAGACACACCGAAGTTGTTATTACATCACAAACATTTATACCGTTCTATCACTACTTGCTAAATCAATTACCCCCACATTTAGCACCAGAAAAAGATTTTTTCACTTCCCTTTTATGCCTCTTACAGCCATTACCAATGGTTATCACTCCCAGCCAGAGCGTGCTCCCTGTTCTCTCACAAAATCCACCTGGAGCCAGTCTTAACAGCTCTGCTCAACGATGCTTGTCACTGCGCATGCGCCAGAGCTCCTGGTTACCAATAAACAAATCTAATTCACTCTTCAATTTTCTGCTCACACAGAAGGTTGTAGTAAGCGCCAGTTTGAGTTTTTTCTGTCTTTCCTGGATTTATCTCACGTGTTTGTCATCAGCAAGGAAGAAAGGATGCCTCAAACGAAGTCCTTGGTTAATTTAAAGTTATGATTCTACCCAATTTCTGTTTAAAAATTGTATTTTTATTCTTGGTTGTCGGTGTTACCGGTTTTCGTGACTTCGTTTTATTTCAAGCAGTACTATTTTTTTATTTCGTCAGTACTCAATAAGTATGATATGCTTTGTTCGTTTTAAGTCTACCTCAATCATTTTAAGCACGTTTAGTTTATTTATTTAAGGCTTTTCATGTAGTGAATTTTGGCGTTTTTTTGCCTTTGAAACCATGGGCTTTTCCTTTCCATGGAGAATGTTTCAAGGTGTGACCGTCTCTACTCAGCTGATTTTTGTGGCCATGTCTGCCTTAAGTGCACGTCGTGCACACAGAAGAACATGTGTGAGTTGTGTAATGGATGGGATCCTTCGGTTTCAACTAGTTTTTTTTAAGGAGAGCGCTAAGTCCGGTTTGGCCTCTAAGCCCTCCCCTTCTGCTGCCTCAAAAGGAAAATCTGCTTCTGTAAAGGTAGCAGAAGGGGGTCCTCCGCCTAGGGTGACCGAGGTTCCGAAGGGCGTGGTATTGGCTTTATTTGAAAGTTTTGAAGCATTTGCAACTGTACTCTCTCAATCACTGGATGATCGGATTAACTCGGCTATTCAGAAGTCAACGGTTTCCTTTTCTTGTAATTTAGTATCGTCTGAAGGTTCTTCGGACGATGGAGAGCTTCAGAAAGTTAGATATAGGAAGTGGGGGAAACCAGTTTCCCTTACTTTACTTTAAGAAAATATCCCTTTGAAAGGGAAGAAATTGAAAAGGAAAAATCGCAAAGAGACATAGGAAGGCCAGTCTTAAAAACCCATGGAAGTCTTGGGATAGGGCACTCCAACAGATCTTCAGTGTCCCAAGCAGTGATACCAAACGTTCAGTTTGGCTTCTCGGGCATTCAGACCGAAGGACTAGAGCTGCATTCGCATGTAGGTAGTCTTTTAAAGCACCCACAAAGTGCCCTTCCAAATTTTCTATGACACCGGTAGCCTTCAATGTTTCGCATCAATTTTCCGCCTACCGCATCAAGTTCCGCTTCTATTTCCATTTCAGGTAGTAGCATTTCCGGTGGAAGAAGTTTTCCCAGTGGGCCTGGTCTGTCTTCAGTTTCCGCTTCCGGTCGAAGTACTTCCGGTTGTTCTCCTACCATTTTGAGTGCTTCCGGTTCTAGACATTTTTCTTCAGGGAAAATTCCTTCTTCCGGTTTGAGTTTTTCCGCTTCCAGTAATTCTTTCGTTTCCGATTTTGTTGTTCCAGCTTACACTTCGGTCATTTCCGGTTCCGGTCTATCAACTTCCAATCATAGGGATCTTCCTGGTCTGCCAAGTACTTCCGTTTCCGGTTGCCATGTTTCCGGTGTTACTTCCGTTTCCAGTATGAGTTTTAATCCTGGCGTTCCAGGTGAATTATCTAAAAAAAAGTCCTCTCCCAGTCGCTTGAATCAGAGATTGTTGAATCTGGTTTGGATGCTTCTTTGTTTTCAGTTTAGGAATCCGTTTGTTTCTTCTATGTTCTCTATTCTTTCCATGTTTAGATTCAGTGGTTTGATTCCTGTTTCATCTGCCCCAGATGTTGATTTGCCTCTGGATTCCCCTGAGGTAGTAGTTTCTCCTCTCTATTCCCAGGTTAAGGTCTCTCCTCATCTTCATTGTTGCTCTCTCTCCCTGTGGAATCACTACGTCCGAGTTCTCAGTTCAGAGAATCGCCTTCCTCTAATCAGTCTAGTGGTAGATCTCAGGTTTCCAGTCCTTCAGATCGAGGTATAGAGGTCGGTCCTCTTATCAAGGGTAAGAGGGTTTGAAGATCTGGTTCCCCCCGGATAGGCCCAACCTTCTCTCCTCTAAAGTCTTCCCCTTTCTCTTCCTCAATCCCTTGTGGTTCCATCCATTTAGTGCGGGTTTCCCAGCGTGTCAGTGGGAGGGCGCCTTTCTCTGTTTTGGGAGAAGTGGCTAGCCCTCATTCAGGGCTTGTAGACCAGATCCGCAGGGGTTATGCACCAATGTGGATTCAGAACACTCCTCTTTCTCTCTCTCTCCAAGATGGACTCCTGTTTCCTCCAATCAGGAGAAGCTTCTTGTCTTAGGAGGGAAGTTAAGATCCATGATCAACAAACAGGCAGTCGAGGAGGTTTTTCAATGGAAAGTAGATCCAGGCTACTATTCCACCATTTTTCTAGTTCCGAAGAAAACTGGGTTGGCGTCCCATCATCAATTTAAAGAGGTTGAACCTTCTTATTCTTACGCCAAAGTTCAAGATGGAGACTATTTCGCAGATTATCTCAACTCAGGAGACAGGCATGTGAACGGCTTCTATCGACCTGAAGGACGTCTCCATCTCGGGTTTGTAGTCCTCGATAGAAGTGACAGCCCACATCAACGTCCTAGAGTTGTGGGCTGTCAAAAAGGCCTTGCTTCATTGGTTGGATTTCCTGAAAGGTTGCAAGATTTCAATTCGATCGGACAACTCAACGGTAGTCTCCTACCTAAACCGTCAAGGGGGAACGAGATCTATTCTGTGTATAGAAATGTGGAATCTTCTCCTTTGGTGTCGAAATTTTCAAATATTGCTGGTGGCTTGCCATGTCCCAGGCAAACTCCATTTTCTGGCGGATCAGCCCACATAGAATGGATGCTAAAGTCTTCGGTAGTCAAGTCAATTTTTCATCTCTTGGGTGTTGGGTTGCCCTCATGTGGATCTTTTCGCAACAACTCTAAATGCCCAGATTTCATGTCTCCATTTCCAGAGGTTCAGACTCTAGCTGTGGACGCCCTGTCTTAGTCCTGGACAGCGATGTCAGCGTATGCCTTCCCTCCAGCCATTCTCATTCCTCAAGTATTGAAGAAGGTCAAGGATAAGAGTTGCAAAATCCTTCTAATTGGCCCAAGGAAATATGATTTGTGGACCTTCTGTTAATGGACTTGCCACGTCTTCTCCCATTGTCTCCAGATCTTCTGTCCCAAGTCAGGGGCAAGTGTCACCATCCGAACCCAGAGTTATTCAACCTTTGTGTCTAGAAGATATCCACCCTTCAGTCCCTCCGGTCATCTTTTCTCATATATCTAAGGAAATTCTTAAATGTGCCAGAAGGGAATCAACCAGGCGTGTTTACAAAGGGCGATTTAAAGTTTTCTCAAGATGGTGTTCTGACAATAATCTTGTTCCCGATTCTGTATCTTTACCCCAAGCTTTAGATTTTTTATCTTATCTGTTCGACTTTAAATTTGTCTGCTAATACTGTCAGGGTTTATAGATTTTCTTTGGCTTCTTTTCTGCCATGCCTGTTGAATGCTAAGATTAAAGACACGAAGATTTTGAACGATTTCATCCATGGTCTAGGTAATAATCGACCTCCAGTTGTAAAACCACTTCCAGCTTGGAATCTAGCTCTTGTTTTGCAGGCTTTAACTGATAAGCATTTTGAGCCATTAGATTCTATCGGTCTTAAACTTTTAACCCTGAAAACTGTCTTTTTAGTTTCTTTAGCTTCGGCTCGTCGCAGGGTTGAAATTCATGCTCTCTGCTGAAGATGATAGGTTTCAGGTGGTCGGAGATGGTTTAGTCCTTTATCCTAGAAGAAATTTTTTATGTACGTCTCAATCTAGTCTTCATCCTGCTCAATCGATTATTCTTAAAAGTTTAATTTCTTTTTCGCCATTCGACAAGCTCTGATATCTGGTCAGATCATTAATGACTTATAAAACTAGAACTACTTGTAATTTTAAAAGGACTGATCCATCTCACCTATGGGTTACTTATGCGGAAGAAGTAGCTAGACCGGCGTCTAAACAAACTATAGCTCGTTGGCTTTGTGATACCATCAAAATTTGTCACGACCTCGCTTCCTCAGGAGACAAGCAGTTAGCTAATGTAAAAGCACATGATGTTCGTAGCATGACTACTTCTTTTGTGCTTTTCACCTGATCATCCATAGATGAGGTAATGCAGGTTGCTGGATGGAAATCCAAATCTACTTTTATATCATTCTATCTTAAAGATCAGAGTCCAGCGGCCTCACTTTTTAGAAATATTGCTGTTTTAACCAAACAAGCCGAACCTCATCTACCAAGCACTTCTCACCATTCTCATTGAGAGTGACTGTCTGTATGACACTAGTGAGATTTATTTCTTATTATTATTTCATTTAGCTGAGTTCAGTTTATTTGATTTTTAGTCACAGTGCGAATTGGTTTATCTGCACTAGAGTTATTATTATCCTGTGCTGTTATTATTTTTCATTTCTTTTATTGAGGATTCTCAAACCTCCACCCACCAGTTGGTGTTTTAGGGGCACTGACCAATTCTTCGGGTTTAGCAAGTAGTGATTGAATGGTATAAATGTTTGTGGTGTAATAACAACGACCACAGACCCCCACCCTTTAGCAGGATAGTCTGTAGTTTTATTAACCACCCAAGCATACTTACCGTTCAATCACTACGACCCGACCTCATCCACCCCGCATGGGAATGATTTGAGAATTCTTGGATTCTGTTAAGAAAATGGAAAGTAAATTAGATTTGATTACTGGTAACCAAGAGCTCTGGCACATGCGCAGTGACACCCACAACTGAACAGAGCTGTTAAGACTGGCCCCGGGTGGATTTTGTGAGAGGATAGGGAGCACACTAAGCCGGATGCCTGGCTGGGAGTGATAAGCATTGGTAATAGCATTGGTAAGAGGCATAAAAAGGGAAGTTGAAAAATCTTTTTCTGGTGCTAAATGTTGGGGTAATTTATTTATCAAGTAGTGATTGAACGGTAAGTATGTTTGGATGGTTAATAAAACTACAGACCATCCCACTAAAGTGGTGTCTGTGGTCATTATCCCCCTTGATTTCTTGAAAAATCGTAAAATATGGGTTTTTCCGCTAGATACATGTAACTTCAGTTAGCTTTAATGGATTCATTTTAAATTTGAGGTGTCAACTCCCTATGACAAAATCGGTGGGGATTGCATATCGGCTAAATGTGTCCATACACACCAGAGTTATCCTCCTTGATTTCATGAAAAATCCTGAAATATGTGGTTTCTGCTTGATAAGTTCAGTTAGCTTTAAAGGATTCATTTCAAATTTGGAATGTCAACTTATGACATTACCTCGGTGGGGATTGCATATCGGCAAAATTTGTCCTGACACACAGGAGTTATCCCCCTTGATTTCTTATCCTAAAATATGTGGCTTCCGCTCCATAACTTCAGTTAGCTAATGAATTGATTTCAAATTTGGAATGTCAACTCATGACAAGACGTTGGTGGGGATTGCATATCGGTGAAATGTTTCTAGATCCACAAGCGTTATCCTCCTTGATTTCTTGAAAAATCGTAAAATATTTCGCTTCCGTTTGATAACTTCAGTTAGCCGGATGGATTCAATTCAAATTTCGAAAATCTATCCCTCTGCATGAGACCTTGACTGGGATTGCATTTGGCCGAAATCTGTGTGCAATCACCAGAGTAATCCCCCATGATTTCTTCAAAGACCGTACAATATTTGGATTAAAAAAATTGGGGTTGTACTAAAAAGCTCTGGTCGGAGGGACGTCTGACCAGAACTGGTCTTTTATTTCAATATATTAATTATTGGCTAAAATAATTACATGTACATGTATGTTCATTATTCATGTATGTTATGGTTAACCCTTTAATCTAAATTTGTTCAAGAAAATTTCAATTGTAAAAAATGTCCATTTGCAGACCCGGGTAAATATCAATATTTGAAACTGTGCTTGTATTCAATGATTTTATAACAATATGTCGCTTTCAGTTTCCCAACAGTAACTTATTTGACGAAATTTCATATATCGAAATCAATCACTAGCATGTCCCATCTCGTTAGTCTCTTCTGACATGTGGCATCTGCTCTTGGAAAATTCTGCTAATGTCACACATATCACCTTGTAGGTACAATGTGAGGGGAGCCTGTGAAAGGATGCAATTCGTTACACAGATAATGAGTTTATGCATAAGCAGAGCAGAGCAGGGCCAAAATTTCAAATTACATTTCATGAATCCATTTCCTCAATCATACGACGTCATACTCAACCATGCGACGTATATGAGGATGTCATAATCATGACGTCATGAATGATTCGATTAGGCCCATCTTTAAAGCTTGATAGGCTGATGCATACGAATTGAATGTCTGCTATTTAATAAACATTCTGTTGAATATTTTGAAACTAATTTAACTGGGCACTGTTGCTGCCTGTAGCAGCAACAGCACTCAAAGTAATTTCAAAACATTTGACAGCTTACCTGTATAGTTTTCTGGAAATTTATAGTGAAGGAGTTCAGAGATCGATCGATCCAACGGATGAGGTGTGGGTGGAGCTTAGATAGAGATAGGTGGGGCATAGCTACGACTGGAAAGGACCATTGTATTATAATTTATAATGACATCTGACTCTCTGTCTTATTAAAGGGGTCGGTGATGCTGTTGCAGAAGATGAAGTTGTGGCAGAAATTGAAACTGATAAGGTCAGTACAGGAAGATATAATAAATGCCTATAATAATGATTAATGAACACAAACAATTTAAAGCCCAACAATGATGCAGTCTTGTGGCCCACGGATGAGATGTCCTGTATATAGGTTTACAAGTGTAGAATAGACTTTATCAGGGATGTGATTAAGTCACTGATTGACTGATTTGTATGCCAATATTTAGAACAGATCTATCCATGAAAAATGATTGATTTTTAAAGCATTTATGACAGAAACTGAAACTTGTAAAATCATGACAATGGACCTTTCCAGTTTTAGCTAATCCCCGCCCACACCTCGCTCGTGTTGGGATCGATCGATCCCTGAACTCCCTGACAATCAATTTCCAGAAAGCTAAACAGGTAAGTTGTTAAATATTTTGAAACTAATTTGACTGAATGCTGTTGCTGCCTATGTCCAGTCAAATTAGTTTCAAACTATTCAACAGAATGTTTATTAAATGGTAAAGATATACAATTCGTGCAATGTTTGTCGGACTATTAAGCGCTAAAGACAGACTATTTCGAATCATTCATGATGTCATGATTATGACGTCATCCTACATGTCACGTTGATCATGACATCATATGATGACATACAAAACGTAACTGCTAAAAATTTCTATCCCTCGCACAATTTATATGGACTTTGTATATGCATGTATAATTTGTCATTCTGCTGAGAAATGGAGATGCCCCTCGTCAACAGTATGAATTTTTCGATGACAAATGGCCAGTTTCTGGAGAAGAATTTATGAGGTCAAATTAACAATTTTCAATTTAACCAATATATGTACTTCTATAGTAATTATATTTTGCCAGCACCTGTCCTATTGTGATCCATGCTTTCATGATACTGACCAGTATTTTCACGTTTAATGCAGGGATCGAAATAAAACCTTTTTTACTTGCACAATGCAGTTAAATTTGTAATCCTGGGTGCACAGGGTGCATCTATGCACTTCTGGCTGATATGTTATAACGTCAATCTATATGTGCATATACTTGCTGTGCAGGTAAAATATATGTTAGTTTCATGTACGTAGATGTATCGTGTACAAGTAGAACACAATTTCTTTTCTACCTGGCTGCTTTAATATCAATCTTGTTTTATGTTTAGCTCGTAGTTATTGTTACATGTAGTTTACTTTTAATTCAATAAGCACATTAATAGAATTTTCACAGAGCTCTTTTCCATATAGGATGTTTATGTACATGTGTGTATTCTGCTTATAGTGAAATGTTTAAATTTCCCTATATTTACAGGATTTTTACTTCAATACATGTAAATACGTTTGCCCTGTAAACAGATGAGGGTATTGCATTTGGGAGACATCTGCGTCTGGAGCTGTAAATTAAAATTAATGTAAAGATTACTCATCTGATTTTAACACAGCCAAGCATCTTACATGAAGCGTGAAAGAGGATTGTAAGGTCTTGGCTGTGATCTGAATAAAGAAACCTGAATCCGGATCAGATCAAAATTTGCAATCTCTGAGTGCTCCTGTTCTTTCCATTTTTGCTCCAGATTTACAAGCATTTGCCAATGCCCATATATTGCTTCAACAATGGCTTGGAGAACTTCAGTTATAAAGCGTTATAAAACTTTAGTGCATTGACCTACTCAATGTAGTCAAGGTAGCCTGCTCAAGTATGGATTTTCTTTAGAACAGTTATACGCTTGTTATATATATATCCTGTATATTGTTCTGTTTTCCTCTTATCAGACATCACTCCCCGTTCCTTCACCAGCTGCAGGGATCATCGAGGAAATATTTGTACAAGATGGTGAAACAGTTCTTTCTGGACAGCAGCTTTTCAAGCTCAGAGTAACGGGTAAATAATCTGTTCAAGTGCTTGATATGAAATTTGTTACCAACACACATGCAAGCTATAGTACAGCTCACAAATAACAGATTAATTCCAAAACAAAATAAAACGTACTGTTGAATATTTTGAACATACATTAATTTTGATTGGAAAACATTACTGCCTAAGACGGCAATGCCTTATAATCCAATTATGTTCAAAATATTCACCTAAACATTATTTAGATGTGGTTCAAAATTGTACTGACTAACATATTTTAGTTTTGGAAACATTTTAACGGATTTATGAGAAGTACTATAGCTAGGCAACACCACAACATGGTTACTAGGGCCATGTGGTGTGTTAACCCTTTAATGGTCACAGACCAGAAACAAATCCTTTATGATGCAAGGAATATTCTGTTGAATATTATGAAACTACAGTAATTTTGCCTGGGAGCTGTTGCTTCCTTTGCCAGCATCGTGTATCAGGTTCCAGTCAAATTAGTCCTTACCTGTACATACATGTACATGTCATTGTCTTGATATTGAGACACTGGAATTTCTAGGGTTAAAGTGTTAGTGCCAATCATCTGTAATAGGAAATGTATTTTAGAACCGCAGGGATAAATTTCCAAAAATATTCTTCTTGGCCTGCAAGGGCTTAATGTTAAAGCCGACCAAAACTGATCTTTGCATTGGTCTTGGGGAATGTCCATTTGTAGGTCAAGAGAAGAGTAATTTTGAAATTTTACCTCTAGAATTCACTGGCTTGATAACCGTGCCAGTCATTCCATTGATGAATTTTCAAAAATTGTCTTCTCTTGTTCTGTAAATAGACATTCGCTAGGTACAAATTTAAATGCTCTTGACCGTGTTGGCCAATTAAAGGGTTAGAGAATCAGGTCATAATTTCGAGTGTACATGTAAATCTTGTAATATATTCCCCAGTCAATAATGCCATGGGAATCTTAATATGGCATATGCTTTGCCATTTCAAGATCAGATGTATCCGATGGTAAAACATATTTAACCCTTTAACACTTATATCAGTCAAAAGCGGCTTCTGCAGTGGTCTTGAGAAATATCCATTTGCAGACCAAGAGAAGACTGTTTTTGAAAATTTACCACTAGAATGACTGGCTCGATAGCTGAGCCAGTCATTCCAGTGGTAAATTTTCAAAAATAGTCTTCTCTTGGTCTGCAAATGGATATTTTATATGTGAAAATTGAATTTTTTTAAAACAAATTCGAGGGTTTAATGTGATTATTTTTAACTTGTTACCTTATTCGTAACCATACAATTACATGGAGTGCATGCTTCAGGTCCTTGTATTATTGATGCTGTATCGAGATATTATTGTTACATAGTTCTCTAAAACTACATTGTACTGATGATTCATTTCAACACAAATCTTAGCACAAAAACAAGAATGAGTCTTCCAAACTAGGAATGTATATACTACATGTATAAAGGCAAATGTTAGCGATCTCTGATTGTTTGTATGTAATAGTTATATATCATTTTGGACATCTGAGTAAGAGAAGATTTTTATGTTGATCACTGTTTGATGAAGAGAAGGATGATACATTGTATATTGTTTCTATGGAATTGTTAAGAATTTACAATTTATTTGCTAAATTTGACAGTCAAATGAGCAGCCCTTCGCTTTGAGTAATTGCAGATATAAATACTGTAGATGATTTTGTCGTATATGTATTACAGAATTGTGATTAATGAATTAAAATGAAATAATATGATTTCAGCGACCATTTGGTATATTAATTGATACATTAAAAAAAATCATAATATACAAAGCACTTTTTCCTGCTGCAGGTCAGCGTTAAAACTTAGTCGGAGCGAGTGTCCATTTTGAAAACACGGTCTGCATGTAAATCAAGCAGCAACAGCTTAAAATTAGCTGTTTTCAAAATGAACATGTTAGCTTGCAAGGTAGAACTAAAATAAATGATTTGTCTTGGATTGTTATCATATATGTAAAAGGCTAAAATAATTACAGCATAGCAATCAGGAATCATTTATACTTTGCCTAATTGGAAACATCATTTACTACACTTATTTAGGTGATGTCCCAGCTAAGGCAGCAGCACCAGCAGCTGAAGCACCACGGCCAGCAGCTCCTGCAGCAGCAGCTCCTCCAACACCCAGTACTGCTGGTCCAATTCCTACTAGTCCTCCACCAGTCCCACCACTGCCTAGTCAACCTCAAACTGTGACTCCAGTGTCTGCTGTGAAAACCACACAAGTCGCCTCCACTGTAGCTCCTGCAGTACCAGTGGCAGGAGCTCGTACAGAACAACGGGTAAGATGAGACAACACACTCAATGGAAGCATCTGATCTGTCACTCAAGTATCTGATATCATAATCAAAATGCATCACTTGTTAGCTGATGTGACAATCAAATGATGTAGATCCGACAAAAAAAAAGGGAAATGGCCTGATAGTACATGTAACTGTCTGAATTATATGTCTGATGAATTTACAATTTAATAAATATTATGTTGAATATTTTGAAAGTAATTTGACTGGGATCTGTTGCTGTTTAAAATCAATATTGAACAACAGCTTATGTGTATATGCATGTGTGTGTGTGTAGTTACCTTAAAACAGAGATTTTGCGCATTCATGGTTCAAATTGTTAAGATTGATTTACACATGTGTACAAAGTGGGCCATTCATGGTTCAAATTGTTAAGATTGATTTACACATGTGTACAAAGTGGGCCATTCATGGTTCAGTGTTAAGATTGATTTACACATGTGTACAAAGTGGGCCATTCATGGTTCAGTGTTAAGATTGATTTACACATGTGTACAAAGTGGGCCATTCATGGTTCAAATTGTTAAGATTGATTTACACATGTGGACAAAGTGGGCCATTCATGGTTCAGTGTTAAGATTGATTTACACATGTGTACAAAGTGGGCCATTCACGGTTCAGTGTTAAGATTGATTTACACATGTGTACAAAGTGGGCCATTCATGGTTCAGTGTTAGGATTGATTTACACGTGTGTACAAAGTGGGCCATTCATGGTTCAGTGTTAAGATTGATTTACACATGTGTACAAAGTGGGCCATTCATGGTTCAGTGTTAAGATTGATTTACACGTGTGTACAATGTGGGCCATTCATGGTTCAGTGTTAAGATTGATTTACACGTGTGTACAATGTGGGCCATTCATGGTTCAAATTGTTAAGATTGATTTACACATGTGTACAAAGTGGGCCATTCATGGTTCAAATTGTTAAGATTGATTTACACATGTGTACAAAGTGGGCCATTCATGGTTCAGTGTTAAGATTGATTTACACATGTGTACAAAGTGGGCCATTCATGGTTCAAATTGTTAAGATTGATTTACACGTGTGTACAAAGTGGGCCATTCATGGTTCAGTGTTAAGATTGATTTACACATGTGTACAAAGTGGTCCATTCATGGTTCAGTGTTAAGATTGATTTACACGTGTGTACAAAGTGTTCCATTTATGGTTCAGTGTTAGGATTGATTTACACGTGTGTACAAAGTGGACCAGTCCTGATTCAGTGTATTAGGATTGATTTACACATTTATACAAAGTTGTCATTCATGGTTCCGTGTTAAGATTGATTTACTCGTGTGTACAAAGTGATCGGAGCTAGGATCCCTGTTATTATGCTCCTCATCGTAGAATTTTGAACCCTGAGGTAGTGATTGATTGTACCCTGTTATCGTTCACAGGGGATGTAACAGGCTAGGGTTGCCACAACCTGGAAAATCCTTGAAAAAAATATTGCATTTCTAAGGCCTTGAAAGTCCTTGGATTTAGCCAGAGTTTAAAATTTCCTTGAATTTCTCCTAGTCCAACTTCAGTGGCTACGGCAGACCAAGCGAAACAATCATGAACAGAGGAATGGATGGCTAGAAGGGGGCTAGATACGGTGTATTTAAGTAGGCTGTACCGTAAAAAAATCTTTGAATATTTTTTTGCATTAAAAATCCTTTGAAAGACCCTGAATTAAATTTTCAAAACCTCAAACCATTGTGTAAGATGTGGACATAGCTGCTGTTACTGAGTAATGCATCTACATGCCAATTTTAGCCCCTTCCCTCATATATAGTCCACTAAGAAACATGTTCTATCCATGCGTGCATCATCTACGTTGGGGTTACACTCGATAGTGTCAGTTAGCCTGCAAGGATTCAATTCAAATTTTGGAAATCTATTCCTCTACCTGAGACCTTGATATGCATATGGCTGAAATCCAACTTAATCACCAGAGTACTCCCCCTTGATTTCTTGAAAAATTTGTAAAATATTTGTCTTCAGTTACATGTAGCATGCATGGATTCAGTTCAATTTTCTCAAATACATTCTTCTGCATAAGACCTCGACTAGGATTGTGTATGGCCAAAATCTGGCTTTAAACACCAATGTAATCCTTTGATTTCTTGAAGAATCGTAAAATATTTTATCTCTGTTCGTTAAATTCAGTTATCCTGCATGGATTCAGTTAAAATTTTGGAAATACATCCATTCGCATGAGACCCTCGCTGGAACACGCATATATGGCCGACCTCCGGCTATAATCACCAGCATAATCTTCCTTGATTTCTTGAAAAATCATAAATTATTTGCGTCTTGGATCTCTATTATTTATTCAAATATCTGTTCCATTTGAAGTACATGGACTTTATTAATTAGAAAATGTATATCTGCATTTATATGTTCATCTTAACCCTTGAATTTGTTCAAGAAAATTTTGATTTTCTCATAGAAAATGTCCATTTGCAGACCAAGAGAAGACTATTTTTAAAGATTTACCACTGGAATGACTGGCTCGGTTATTGAGAATTTTCAAAAATAGTCCTCTCTTGGTCTGAAAATAGACATTTCTCAAGACTGCTGCAGAAACTGTTTTCGGCTGATACATGTATGAGTGTTAAAGGGTTAAAAATATTTTGTATTTATATGAGAATATTGAAATTTTCTTGAACGAATTTGACAGTTAATGGAAGCCAGTGATGAACTATGAAAACTGGTAAAACTTGATGAAAACATGGAGATATTAAATGAATGCTAGGGTTGTTTTCCCTGAAATCTGCTGCTTTTTTACAAGCACGTTTTATTTATTTTCAAATTTTAGGTGAAGATGAATCGTATGCGGTTGAGAATTGCACAAAGATTGAAAGAGGCTCAGAATACATGTGCTATGTTAACAACATTCAATGAAGTTGATATGAGGTAGTCATGCAAACTATTTATATATCTTAGGCTCAGTTGATGAAATAGACACACACATGTATATTTGTCTGTCCATCCAGCTTTTTGTGTCTAGCCTGTGAAGAGAAAATGGAATAGTTATCACTTTACCAATGTTGTCATCAAGTTTAACCGTTTAAAGACCAGTAGATTATTAGGCATGGGATTTCTGTGCAACATCTCACATGTGTCACGGTAATGGGCCTGTGGATGGCATTGGTGGCAGTGTAAAGCGTTTGTCTGGTGTCGAGTAAAAGCAAGAAAAGCAACCATGGAATTACCCTATTAGAAAATTGTTGTTTTCCTTAATTGTGCCGTTGCCAAGGATGCAAAATTTTGGTAATCCAAGGATTCACCTTTGGATGTCCTTAAAATGTTGTATTGATTCGTAAATTCAGTTCTTTATTATAATATTTTTAATAACTGGTACAGTACATGTATTCACCTTAATAACATTTCTTGTAAGCCGCAGCAGCTTTCACAACATTTCAAAATGTACACTACCCTTCAGCTGGTTCCTTAACCCTTTATTGGTCAAGCCGGCCAAAACCGGCCTCTACAGTTATCTTGCGGAATGTCCATTTGCAGGCCAAGTGAAGACTATTTTTGAAGATTTATCACTGGAATGACTGGCTCGATAACCGAGCCAGTCATTCCAGTGATAACTTTTCAAAAATTGTCTTCTCTTGGCCTGAAAATGGACATTCAATAAACAAATATTTAGATTTTCTTGACAAAATTTGATCAGTAGGTTAAGAACAGGATTTCTGACATCATGAGAGTTAGCAGTGAAGTACATTATGATTCATTGCTTGTGTTTTACAGCTTTATCATGGAGATGAGGAGTAGACAGAAAGATGCTTTTCAGAAGAAACACGGTCTTAAGCTGGGTTTCATGTCTGCGTTTGTCAAAGCCTCTGCCTATTCCTTGGTGCATCAACCGGTGGTTAATGCTGTTATTGATGAGGCAGAAATTGTTTATCGGGATTATGTCGATATTAGTGTCGCTGTGTCAACACCAAAGGTAAGAATGGGTGTTATTTATTATGAAAGCTATACGTGTCTTTAGTTGTGTTGTATATATACTAACTTAATGTATGCATGTTAACACATTCTTAGAAGGCTAAGTACTTGCTAATCAGTAGGCCAACAGACCTTTCCAGTCTTAGCTATGCCTTGCCCATCACTAGCTTAGCTCCACCCACACTTCACCATGTTAGGATTGATTAATCCCCGAATGCCTAACTATCAATTTCCTTAAAACTATACAGTTAAGTTGTTGAATATTTTGTAACTAGGCAGCAACAACACTGAGTCAAATTAGTATTAAAATTTTCAACAGGATATTTATTAAATACATGTAGTAGAAATACAATTCGTACAACAACGCATAGTCTGTCTTCAACTATGCATTTGTGACATACTTATCTACGTCATTCATGACATCATTGATTGTGATGTCATTCTATGCATCACATAGTTGATTATGATGTCATATGATGGATGGATACTGTGGAAAGGTGAATTACATGTACAGTGAATATCCGGGAAATTAAAACAGCTGGAAATGGCACAAAAAGGCCATCGTCTCACCTCCTGTTTGAATGTATTGCATAGATCTATGTGGCTGTCTGTCCTGGCCAGATAGACATGTAGCTCACACAAGAACACTTGTTCCGCTAAACTCTCAGTTTAATTGTTTGGATAATGTGATTACAATGCTCATGTTATTAATGATGAGGTCATTTTATTTCCAGGGCTTAGTTGTGCCAGTCATCAGGAATGTCGAGCAAATGAATTATGCAGATATTGAGAAGGCTATTAATGAACTGGGAGAAAAGGTAATAACTATATACTTACGGTTGTCAGGGGAGATAACGCTGGTGAATATAGACAGATTTGGCCACAATGAAATTATGGCATGTGTCTCCAACTAATATATCCGCTGAAAAATAATTATAAATGTAGGTTCAGATCTTTTTAACATATGCATATATCGGGCAAGAATCAGACGAACAGATCGATGGAAAGCTCCATCACATAATACGATCCCATTTTGTGCGGGCATATACAAATTTAAGATGGCCACCAAACCAGACATCAGCAATTTTGGAGTGTCAAATTTTAATTTAGGAGCACAAATAACAATGAATTGCAATAGTATAGCACTTATCGATATCGAAATCGATCAACTAAAAAAGTTGAAAATTGTCTCCCAAATGCTCAGATTTGATTGGTCGACGCCGACCATGTTTTGTCACACATTAACTTCCCTTGGAAAAAGTTTATGTCCCTAATCATGTTTGCCCAATTTTGGCTATAGTGCTGCTGGTGGTAATTTTTGCACAAAGTAGGCCATTAAGATAGCTGTGACGCAAATCTCTCGAACAAACTTGTTACGTTGAAATAGTTATTCACTGCCTAACTGTTTGGCTGCAGAATGGTATATCGCTGATTAACCACGTTACTGCAGATGAGGGATAAAGCAGAGCTGGACCTTTGGGTCTCTTTGTTAGGATTCTTTCCGGCCATCTGTTCCTGTAGATATGTACTTTATTTACGTGATGTACCTCTTGACAACATATGACCAGGATGCTGTAACCTGGCATGTTGGTCGCACCTGTCATCAAGATCTCATGTGGGATTACTCTACAGTAAAATCTGTGTATTCGTCTTGGTTTCCACTCGATTATATTAACCCTTTAACCCTTGAATTTGTTCAAGAAAATTTAGAAAATGTCGATTTGCAGACCAAGAGAAGACTATTTTTGCAAATTTACCACTAGAATGACTGGCTCGTTTATCGAGCCAGTCATTCCAGTTGTAAATCTGCAAAAATAGTCGTCTCTTGGTCTGCAAATCGGCATTTCTCAAGCCCATTGCAGAGGCCGATTTTGGCTGATATGAATGTTAGCGGGTTAAAACACCTTCACTGATTCGCAGCAAACTTGGTATATGAATTTCAAAAATTTGTTATATGAATTTCTAAAGATAACATCTTCCTAAGATTGCATTTCAGTCAGATCCATTTATTTTCGAGTTTTTAATTCCCTGTTCAATTAACCATGTTAACATTGACAATGCAGTTTTGTTTAAATGTGTAGGCAGCATTTTTTTTCAAAATATAAATAAGGCAAGCAGATAGGTTGGCAACTTATACTAGTGGTCAATCGCAACTAAATATATGTTCAACCAACAAACACACATGTATTAGCTGTTTATAAAAAAAATGTTATTTCCATTCAATCACTATTAAATACTTTTCCTGATTCACGTCATGTTTGTTGTACATTGTATGTACGCGACTATTGACTGACCACATTTGTGATTTTCAGTGAAGACATATATTATTTTGTATGAAAGTAAATATCTACATGTGTGTATGCCATGCCATGTACTTTATGTATCAGGCACGAGATGGTTTACTGGCAATTGAAGACATGGATGGTGGCAGCTTTACTATCAGTAATGGAGGTGTATTTGGTTCTATGTTTGGCACACCAATTATCAATCCACCACAGTCCGCTATTCTTGGTATGCATGGAATTTTCGAAAGGCCAGTTGCAGTTAAAGGAAAGGTAATATTGGAATTATTTCATTCTTCATATAATTGTGATTACATATTTTAGCATTTAATACCAAAGCAAATGTGAACGGATGTTATTGAGACTTGCGTGTAGGTACAGGGTCTGAAATAAGGAGAGTGAATTTGATCTGACAAAGAAGCGGAAGTTGACTAACCTAATGGGGGGGTCCGGAAAAATTTTAAATCTAGATGCTCTCAGAGGCCATCTCCTGCATTTCTGGAGAAAAATATAGGTTTTCGGTTGGCTTTGAAATTGTTCTATTTTTACCCATTTTGTCCTGAAAAAGTCAAATAGACTAAGACATTTTCAGGAGAAAATGCATAAAGATAAAACAATTTCATAGTCAACTGTAGGACCCAGAAAATGAGGACTTAACCACTCTCGGTCCTCCATTTAGCAAGGGTTGCCCCTTTGGGCACTTTTCGCTCAGATGCCATTTTAGCAACACATCAACTGCTGTCACAGTCATGTACAATTGAATTTTTTTAAATGTTCAGTTTAGAACACATTAGTCAAAGAAGGCTTGTGATAGTTTTCCTGATAAATGTTCACTTGCAGGTCAAGAGATTATTTTTGAAATTTTCCATTGAAATGGCTTATTCAGTAACTGAGACAGTCATTCCTGTGGTAAAGTTTCAAAAATAATCTCGACCTGCAAATGGCCATTAACTATTTTTAATTAAAATTTGTAGGCAATTTTGACCATTAAATGGTTAATTGTAGAACGCGAATATAATGGTAACGCGCGTGTTGTCAAGTGTCTTCTACAGTGCGATTATTTATGAACTTGCTTTCTTCACTTCTATTGTGAGAAAACTCGCCCGCTATTTCATTGGTTTTCTATATACAGCTACCAAGGAAATTGTGAGGAAGAATTAGCTTCTTCAGTATCGAAGGCGTGAAAGAACGCGTCTCAAACTTCTGTGAAAATCTCACGTAATGTCATTGGATTTTCTAGATATAATTATGTCCAACAACCAATGAAATTGCGAGACCAAATTCTCTTCTCATGACAGAAGGTGTGTAAGAACACATCACTAACTCGTGCGCAGTGGCAGATTTTGTAGATCCGCCATTGCTAATTTTGCATCGACTCGATCATTTTCAGACTAGGGAAATGACAAGATTTTGAGTGGTATCATTTATCAGATGTTCTATGCAATTTTATCTGTCATTTATTCGCCGTATGACTTAATTTTCAAGTCACTCACGGTCTATATCCCTCATTAGAAATCAGAAAATTTGCCAGTATGAAAGGTTTACACTATTCCCGGGACAATTAGCTATTGTAAGACCACCCTCTAGGATGAATTTGCCGGTATGACGCGTTTTGACAGATCACGAATACTGGTAACCACGGTGAATATCGTTTTCACTTAGAAATGTGCAAATGACGCACAAACGCGCGCTCGATCGATCTATCGTATTTGAGTGCGATACCAACATTGTTCACTTGTTCTCTTTTTCCAAAATTTGCAAATTTCCCCCAAAATTCATGTTCAGTAAAATTTGTTTACCCATCCAGATTTGATCGGACATGACCGATGTCCGACCATTATTTCATACCCTGTAGGTAGCTTTGTCTAAATGCCAGAAATATTAAAAATTTGACCAAACAACTGACTACCCGACTTACGCTAGGTAGTTGCGAGTCAAACTGAAAATCTACATTTTATCCATTAAATGGTTAAGCCATAGCAATGCAAAAAAAGTTGTTAGCGGTCACAAAATACCAGTCACTTGACATAGGAAATGTGTTTTGGAGCCACAGGAGGGTGCTTCTTTAAATTCGTTGATCTCTTGCCAGCCTTTCTTATACATTATAAATACATGTGTACCCTATTCTCGCCCCAAAAGGCAGGGAGGGAGGGAGACTTCAGCAGATATGACTGTGATTTAGTCTGATTGTTTTCTGAAATATATCTTGAACTGATTAACCTTGGCATCTATAATAAATAAAAAATTTCCTGTGAAACGACTTCATCGTTTCAGGTTGAGATCCGTCCAATGATGTACGTGGCTCTAACTTACGACCATCGTCTAATAGATGGCAGGGAAGCAGTACTGTTTCTTAGGAAAATCAAATCTGCAGTCGAGGATCCAGTCAGTTTACTTCTAGATTTGTAGTATATAGTATTATTAAATTGTTTTAGTATGAATTTATAATATATTCTATAATAGTGTCCAGACATAGCTGATTAGTACATTTTCCTCCCACAATTACAAGTAAAGCTTGACCTCAATAACTTGATCTCATCTGTCCGTGGTTATGTGCATGCAATTATTTTGACAGTTCAAATATGTGTGCATGCATGTTGCAATCAGCCTCCATTGATGGTTTGAAGTCTGAATTGCTGTTAATTTGTTAGTGTTTACCATTTAAGCCAGAAAAAACAAATACGAAAATCATTTACGATATAAAAATATTCTGTTGACAGGTAGCAGTAGGTTGCAGTCAAACTAGTTTTCAAATATTTAACAGCTTAGCTGTATGACTGTCACGAAATTGCGACACTAGAACTTCATGGTTCAAAGAGGTTAAAAATATCACCAAACCCACCAATTCTCGCATTAATATTATGATTTTTGGCAACAGTAGATTAACCCTTTAACATTTGAATTTGTTCAAGAGAATTTAAATTTTCTGATAGAAAATGTCCATTTGCAAACCAAGAGAAGACTTTTCAAATGTGTTTAAAACTGTAAATTATTTTAAAGAATCCTAATAATTGTAAAATAGAGTTTTTAAAGAAGCCTTTTAGTTTCTATGCTTTGAACACCACTGTTCTCTCTCTCTCTCTCTCTCTCTTAGAATGTGCTATCTTAGCCTGTGTACTGCTGAATTGTAGACTTGCTACATGTGTATATTTTGAGAACCATTATGCTGCTCATAAAATATGCACCAGTTTTTCTATCACCAACTATGCTTAAATTCGATTTTCGCACGTGAGGTTATGCCATGGCGAGCGTCCGGCCGTCAACCTTTCCTTTAAACAACTTCCTCTCAAGAACCACTGGGCCAATTCAAAACTCATGAAATATCATCTATGGCAAGAGCTGAACCAAGTTTGTTCAAGAGAACTTGATTGGCCAACTAGTTTGTATACTCTTTGTATGACCTAGTTTTCGCGAAAACGAATTCTTCTCCAGAACCGCTGAATGGATTGGCCCAAAATTTGGCAGATACGATTAGGGATTATGGGCTATTAAAGTTTTTTCAAAGGAAATTGATCCGTTAAAAAACATGTCACCGTGTACCAATCAAAATGTAGTGTGTTTAGCGGCTGTATTGGATATATTTATTTGATGGAATTTGAAGCCGTAATTGGTTTTATGTAGTCTTTGTTGTATTCTGATTTCAAATTTGCGATTTTTGAAACTGATGGGTAAACGTTTTGGTGGGCATCTTGGATCATTTTCCCGCCAAAAGCTCCCACACTAAAGCAATGGGAAATTTCAGATGTCTTCTCGAGAGCCAACTGGCTAATCTCAAGTGTATTTGCCAGAAAGCTTCCTTGGGGCATAGAGATCCATGTTTGTTCAAATGAAACCGATCAACCTATTTGGCCGGTGGCCATCTTGGATTTTGACCAACTTTTAGAAATGTCTTAAAATCGTGTCCAAAACTGCTTGTGGATCGATACAAAACTCATAAAATATCATCTAGGGCAAGTACTGAACCAAGTTTGTTTAAGGGAACTTGATTGGCCAAATAGTTGAGCGGCCGTCTTGGATGAGGATTTTCTCGTACAAATGACCTCCAGAATTGCTGGACAGATCGGGCTGAAATTAGGGAGGTATGATTAGGGACTAAGGGCCATTAAAGTTTGTTCACGGGAAAATGATATGTAAAAGAAACATGGCCACCATGGAAACTTTGGTGAACTAATTCTATACTGGTAACCTTCAACACTTCTAACAAGAATTTTGATTGGTCAATATTTCCGGCAGCCATCTTGGATGTTCCGAAAATTTTTAGAAATCAGTTAAAAGCATACTCCTCATTAAACACTTGACCGATTTCAAGTAAACTTGGTTGGAAAGACTAGAGTGGGATGCTACAGAATTTTGGTTGGTATAGTTTTTCGGCAACCATTTTGAATTTTCTGAAAAATAGCTGGAAATTGTTTAATACACTACTCCTCATTAACTGCTGGCCAATTTCAACCAGACTTGGCTGTAAGAATACTATGGTAGTAGGTTTCAGAACATGTATACAGAATTTTGATTGGTCAAATTTTCCCATGGCCATCTTGGATTTTCCCGAAGATTTCTGGAAATCAGTTTAGATCCTACTCCTCATTAACCACCTGGCCGATTTCAAGCAAACTCTGCTGGAAGCACCCTAGAGTGGTATGCTTCGGAATGTTTATATAGAATTTTGATTGATCAATTTTTTCGGCAGCCATCTTGAATTTTCTGAAAAATGGTGCGAAATCGTTTAAAACGCTGCTTCTCATTAACTGCGTGGGAAATTTCAAACGGACTTGGCTGGAAGGATATTAGGCTGGTAGGTTTCAGGAACTTTTATACAGATTTGTGATTGGTCAATTTTTCCGAAAATCTTGTGAAATCAGTTAAAAGGCTACTGTTCATTAACCGCTTGGCCGATTTCAAGCAAACTCAGTTGGAATGCCTCTAGGGTGGTTGGTATACTTCAGAACATGTATACAGAATTTTGATTGGTCAATTTTATTTATATCTGTGTACTTGGTCTAAATAAAGTTCTTTTGCGAATCACATGATTTATATCTTTTCACTACGACATTTTGTTAAATTCAGGATTAATTTTGATGTAATAAATGATCTGTATTAAAGTATACGCAATATTTAGGCACTCCAATTTAATAATTTCACTTCTGCGATGATGTTTTTGGGGTATACATTAAACATAGTCGTAAGGCGTCGAGAATTTGTACCGGGAAATCGAGTTCAATTTTCATGGTACCAGTTTTAGAAAACCTTTTTTGGAAAACTCTAATATAAGCCCCCACCCCCTTTCTCAGAGATGTTGGTTTAGAAATTGAACACATCTTGTCCTAATAGAAGCCTAAGCTTCAAATTGGCGAAATATGGTAGTGTGTGGCGGCCATATTGGATTGTTTTATTTTAATGGATTTTGAAGCCAAAATTGGTCTTATATGGTTTTTGGGTATGCTGATTTCAAATTTCCACTTTTGACACTGATGGATAAACAATTTAGCAGCCATCTTGGATTTTTTTTCCTGCCAAAAAATCCTGTACTAAAGCAATGGGAAATTCAAAATGTCTTCTGGTGAACCATTTTGCCGATTTCAAGTATATTAGGCAGGAACCATCCTTAGGCTAGAGAAAGCCAGGTTTGTTTAAACAAAGCCGATCGGCCAATTTGACCAGCAGCCATCTTGGATTTTGGCTGATTTTTAGAAACGTCTGAAAAATGAAACCAATTGGCGGATTAATGGAGCGTCAGAAAACTTCTAGGCCGAGAGCTGAACCACAGTTTTGTTCAAGAGAACCTGATAGCTCGATTTGCTTGCCAGCCATCTTGGATTACCTAGTTCTTGTTGCAATTCTGGCCAAAACCTTAGGATTCTAATTAAACACGATGACCTTTCTAGTTCAAGTGCCTATATTCCAAGTGAGCGATACAGGCCCCATGGGACTCTTGTTTTCAAGTTAATTTATGACATGTATAAGGCTGAAATTCAATAAAAGTGTTTAGGCGCTAGTTTAGCATTGAGCTTGATCATTGTGTTCATATATACAATTTTCTTACAATGTGTTTAACACTAACCATCAAATTTGTTCAAGAAAATTTATATTTTCTCATAGAAAATGTCCATTTGCAGACCAAGATATTATTTTTGAAAACCTGTCACTAAATGACTGGCTCGGTTATCGAGCCAGTCATTCCAGCAGTAAATTTTCAAACAGTCTTCTCTTGGTCTACAAATGGACATTTCTCATGAACATGGCAGAAGCCGTCTGGCCGGTTATATGTTCAAGGGTTAAGTGACATTTATTTGATTAGCAGATTAAAGGTACACATTCACACAAGATTGCGCTAAGATAAAATTATTTAAATTATATACATTTAGAAGCTTAAATTGTGTACATCACTGTAATGAAACGAAACGAATCTTAATAAATGTTGATTTCATTCCTACTAAGTAAAAATTTTGATTTTCTAAAGTAATTTTGACCATTAAAGGGGTACAGTTCTCATAGATGCCCTTTGGCATCTGCACTCATCTCAAACAGTAGAAAGCATCAGGCATAATATTCTATCACTGCGCCAAGTTGGTGAATACTCATAATTTTGGAATCTGATATGTCAGAGGGTTATTTGTTAAACAATGCATACTTGGGACACAACATACTGTTATATCTATAGATAATATCTATTACATGAAATAGTGAAAACTTTAGCGATTAATTTGAAAATGATTTTATTGATAGTCATTGCTATGTAATTCACCTTTGCAGAGTATCCATCTATCATTTGACGTCATAATCAGCTAAGCGGCGTGTAGCATGACATAATCATTACGTCATAAATGATTCTACTTAATAGTTCGACACGTACGAATTGTATGTCTACTATTAAATAAAAATGTTATTGAATATTTTGAAACTAATTTGTATGGCAGCAACAGCTTACCTGTATAGTTTTCTGGATATTGATGGTCAGCATTCAGAGATCGATCGATCCCAATGCGAGAGAGGTGTGAGTGGAGCTTAGCTAGAGATAGGCGGGGCATAGCTAAAAATAGAAAGGTACATTATATCAAGATATCCCATTTTCATAAGCATTAAAACCTGGTTTATAGGAAGTGAGAATGAAATGTTTTAGTCTGGCATACATTCTCCCATCTCAGTCAAGACATTCTTGTGCACATAGACTGTATTCCCTTGTAATTAGATGTACATAGTCCATCAAATTTATTAGATATGCTGTGATTAGACTAAATATTGAATATAATTAATTTAATAATAATACTGTACTAATACTAATAATAATCAGTTATATTTTACTTCCCAAAGATATAGTTTCATTATGAAATTAAGATGTATAAGCTATTACTTTTTAGGATGAAATTTCTGTAATTTTAATCTTAGCTTATGCTCTCTCATATCGGTAGTAATAAAAGAGCATATATAGTGTGTGTGAAAATGATTGCTAATATGACTGATTACACTGTGGCCTGTCTTTTCTTTTTCTATCTTTTTTTGGCTGGGGCATAGCAACTCGTATGAGACTGGAATCTTTTTCTTTAAATGTACATAATACTTTTCTGTGAAAAGTTTGCATTCACTTTTCATTGCTAAAACATTGAATGTTGATATGTGGACAATGAAGTAAATATTTTAGTCCATTTCATTATGTTATCTTATTTTTAATCAGTAAACTAAGTTATATCGATAAACCCTCATGTGTCCATCTGTTTTCAATTGTGATGGCACCTTTTGTCTCGCCTGTGGAGCAGCAGTGAAACACCATATGTCACTTCTGACTAGGGCGGTGACGGTGTCGACGTTCAGTTTTGCATTTAGCAAAGCGCTTTGGCTTATATCTCAGGTTTTGTAGAACCTATTGGGTTTAAACTTGCACACGTCATGCACGTGTGTGGCATATACTTGTAGGATGTAGTACAATGACATTAACGCTAAAATGTTAAAGGTCAAGGTCACTGTGACCATGGAACAAAAAATTTACAAAACTTCTTGACAAAGAGGAGAGGCGAGACATTCAATTCCATGACATTCTTATTTTTTTATCAATTGACACAATGCATGGTCAGAATGTTCCTATAGGCTACTTGATATGTCATGCATACGTGATATGGGCCTGGATGTTTTTCTACTGGATTGAAATGAATAAGGATAGGTAGCGTGCTACTGCATGGCTGGGTATTTCTAGGTGGGTGCACACTGGTGGACCATATAAGTACTACATCAAGCTACCCTAATTTTTTAAGAACATAGCTGAGGTCGACGGTTAATTTTCCATTTGCAGCCAATAGTAAATCCTGCTTGTCATATTTTCATCAATTTTAGTTGCGAATTTTGCTGAAATTCCTTACCTCCGCCAGGAGATGAGTTGGTTAGTGTGATGTATGAGTTGTTCTACATAGTCTAACTTTCTTCACTTTAGCTGTCAGTTGTGATTATTTTTAACAAAGAAATGGAAGAATACAAATAAACCCCTTATGAATGTTCACAGAATGTTACGAAGTGCATGAATTATAAATCTCTCTGCAGAAACTCTAATTCTTATAGCCAAGGAAAGGACAGAAGTTATGTATTAATTATAATTACCTCACCTTAAGGAGAAGATTGTATTCCATTTGTGTCTGTCTGTCCATCCATTGGGAGCTGTAGCTCAAACACTACTAATCCTTCTGGCTTACATGGACAAATGCATGTACGCTAGCTGATGTCCCAGTAAGGTTTCTAGGTACAGCTGAACCAAAGCTTTGACTCATTCGATGGACATTAAGTTTGTTTAATATGTTTTGCATCAATTAGATGTACAATGTATCGGCTTCTTAGAGTGTCATAGAGCTGTAGATATTCGCTAGTCTTCAAGCATCTTCCAGGCTACTGTTTTAGATTGGTGATGAAAGTGTCAACAAAGCAGCCATATAAAAGTGTGCATCTCAGTCAAATTCCATGTACAGCCATACTTGTTGTATGGTAATGAAAATTGTGGGGAGGTAACAATGCAATTATAGAAAGTGGTCATCAGCCTGCTGCCATGATTGAACTGAGAAAAATCTGAAGCAGCAGCATTATATCCATAGTCACGACGTGATATAGGGTTAGAAGGATTGAATTGTTTGTGAAAGATTTTAATGGATGTTATGTTCAAGAACCATGAGTGACTTTAACCCTTACCAATCTGATGTCAAATTTTTTATTTTCAAATTAAATTAAAAGACGAACCGTGTTAATTTTCCAACAATTTTGGTGGAAGATGTTGTTGTTGTTATAGATGGAAGATGTTGTTGTTATAGACCGCAACATCGTCCACCAAAATTATTGAAAAATTAATGCCAGTTCCTTTGCTATTGACAGAGTGAAAAATGGAATATTGACATCGGAGTGGTAAGGCTTTAATAGGTTATCCCCCAATGTACTGACTGCAAATCTGTCAAATAACTATGACAGTATCGGTGTGAAAAGCAAAAAAGCTTATTGTAGCAACGGCTCACAGTCAAATTAGTTCCAAAATATTCAACAGAATGTTTATGAAAATGTGAATTCACAGCAAGGGAATACACTTCTGAAACTTTCGTAATTTACTTTTCCAGTTTCATGACCGCATTGTATCATTTTCATTGCGACATCGGCTAACCAGTGATGTATTTTAAATATAACATCAGATGCTTAAGTCCCGTGTTTCTCATGGAACATGGATTTTGGGCATCCCATGGACCCATTACTCAGAAATTTGGGGTCCCACGCTAGAATCTGGGGGTCCCAAGCTGAAATCTGACAGGGAGTGTGGATGTCCAGCCAATTTAGTATATTATTAGCTCACCTGGAAGGCCAAGTGATCTTATGCCATGGCGACTGTCCGTCGTGTGTTCATCCATCCGTTTGTCAACTTTAAACGACTTCTCAAGAATCACTGGGCCAATTTCAATTATATTCGGCAGGAAGCATCCTTAGGGCATAGGGATCCAAGTTTGTTCAAATGAACCCGATCGGCCAATTTGGCTGGTGGCCATCTTGGATTTAGGCCGATTTTAGGAAACGTCTTTAAAAATCTTCTTGTCCGAAACCGATTAGGGGATTGATGCAACAATCATGAAATATTGATCTAGGGCAAGAGCTGAAACAAGTCTGTTTAAGGGAAATTGATTGGTCAAATGGTTCGGCGGCCATCTTGGTCGAAACCTCCACAACCGCTGAAGGGATCAGGCCAAAATTTGGCAAATATAATTAGTGCCTAAGGGGCATTAAAATGTGTTAAAGAGAAGTTGATCCGTCAAAAAACATGACCGCCATGGGCCAATCAAAATATAGCATGTTTGGTGGCCATATTGGATTTGTTTAATTGATGGGTTTTGAGGCCGAAATTGCTTTTGTATGTGGTTTGGGGGGGTCTGGGCTCAGATTTGAAACTTTAGAAACTGTCGGATAAACGGTTTGGCGGCCGTCTTGGATCATTTTCCCGCCAAATGCTCCTATACTAAAGCAATGGGAAATTTAAAATGTTTTCTTCTCGAGAACTACCTGGCCGACTTCAATTATATTTGGCAAGAAGCATCCTTAGGGTGTAGAGATTCAAGTTTGTTCAAACGAAGCCGATCGGCCAATTGGGCCGGTGGCCATCTTGGATTGTGGCTGATTTTTAGAAATGTCTAAAAATCTCCGAAACCGCTTATGGGATTGATGCAAACCTGATGAAATATGATTTAAGGCAAGAGCTGAACCAAGTTTGTTAAAGGGAACTTTATTTGTCAAATGGTTTGGCGACCATTTTGGTTGACCTAGTTGTAGCGAAAATGACTTCTCCATAACCGCTGAAGGGACCAGGCAGAAATTTGGCAGATATGATTAGGGACCAAGGGCCATTAAAGTTTGTTCAAGGGAAGTTGATCCATCAAAAAACCTGGACACCTATGGGCCAATCAAAATATAGCATGTTTGGCGTCCATATTGGTTTTTTTTATTTGCTGGATTTTGAGGCCGAAATTGGTGTTATGTGTTTTTGGGTATTCTGATCTCAAATTTGCAATTTTCAAAACTGTCGGATAAACGGTTTGGCGGCCATCTTGTTGATAAAGAGCATTCTAGTTGAAATGCCTATGGTCCAGGTGAGTGATACAGGCCCCTTGGGCCTCTTGTTAAGATAATAGTGCTAAAATAGTGATTTATGTAGTGGTAGGGCAGGTGCGCGCTTGATCGTATACCCACCAGCACAACACATCGATGCCAGACCCGCTGTTTTGGGTGGTATCTGGCTGTATTTCTAGTACAATTTTATGGGGGTTCGAGCGTATCTTAGAAACACATTTCTTATACTTAGCATTGCCTGCAACATTCCCTTCTGCTTCTCCGTTGATGGCCTCACTCAGCTTGTCTGTCTGTTAGATCAAACTTGGTCTTAATGTTCCTATAATTGTCTAATTTATCCATTATGAAAAATAAATGAGTGATTTGATGACAAACAGCGGAGTTATCCCCCTTGCAAATTTTATGCAGTACGGGAACAATATTACGTGCTTAGGAGGCACATTTCATAATTTTTAAACCGTTTACTTCTAACTCAATGGGTGGGTATTTATAGGTATAAGCTATCACCTGTATAAGATCTAGCTTGTCTGACCTAGTTTCTTGATTATATATGTCAAAGGTCAATTTTCCCATTGGAACCAATATTAAATTATTTGGGATGCAGCCTCTGGATTTTTTCAGATGCAGTAACCAACTTTGCTGTATGGATGTATTGTAGGCTAATGGATTGTTAGCTCACATTGCCAGAATGTCACCCATCCATCTGTTGTCCGTCCGTCAACTTTTACTTTAAGAGATATCTTCTAAAGAACTGCTGGGCCAATTTGAATTATCTTTTGTAGGAAGCTTCCTTAGGGAATAGAGATACACGTTTCTTCAAGGTAGCTGATATGGCCCTTGACCATCTTTGATTTTTAGATATCTTTAGAAATCTCTTGTCAGATTGATGAGAAATTTATCTAGGCCAATAGACGAAACAAATTTCTTCAAGGGAACCTGATTTGCTTGTTGGCTTAAATTTGACAAAAAAGACCTAGTCTTGAACCACTGAAGGGATTGGGCGCAGTTGGGTAAATATGATTAGGGACTGAGGGTCATCCAACCTTGTTCAAGGGAAGTTGATATATTAAAAAACATGGCTGCCATTGAGTTCATTGTTTGGCGACCATATTGTAATTTTTTATTTGATCAATTTTGAAGATCAAATGGGTTTTATATATGTTTATGGTTATGGCGATTTCAAATTTTGCACTCTTGTCAGATAATATGTTGTTGGCCATTCTGGATTACTTTGTTGCCAAAACTCCGATACAAAAAGAATGTTAAAATTCAAATATGTTCTCATGCATGTCAAGAAGAACTGACGATTTCGGTTAGTTTTGGCAGAAAGCATTCTTATAGCCGAGATGATGCAGGATTGTTCAAATGACATTAATGACGCTGATTGGCCAAATTAGGCGGTAGCCTTCTTAGATTTTATGGCCTCCGAATACCCTATAGGAAATAAATTGAAAAATGTTTAAGACTTGTTCCCATGAAACACTGGTCGATTACAATTATTAGTTGGTACGAAGCATCCTTAGGACATCAAGATCCAAGTTTGTTCAAAGGAAGCTGATTGGTCAATTTGGGCGGTGTGCAGAGATCTCATAAGGGTCCTTTTGGGGATATAACCTACAAAATCTAGCATGGGATCACCATAATTCATAGTCGCGAGTCCATGCTACGTGAGTCCATGCTACGCGAGTCCATGCTACGCGAGTCCATGCTACGCGAGTCCATGCTTCGTGAGTCCATGCTACGTGAGTCCATGCTACGTGAGTCCATGCTACGTGAGTCCATGGTACAATCTCATTTTAGCTTGGATGAGGAATACTGATTAGGAACCCCAAATTTCAGTTTGGGACCTCCAGACTTTAGCTGAGGACCCCCAGATTTCAAGATGTGGGGTCACTGGGACCTTCAAAACTTAGATGCCATGAGAAACACTGGCGGTGGCCATCTTCGTTTTTATGCTATTTTTAGAAACATGTTTAAATGTCTCTCCGCAACCACTTGTCAGATTAATTTGTAGAAACATGTGTAAATGTCTTTCTCCGCAACCACTTGTCAGATTAATTTGAAATTCAAGAATCTTCATCTAAGGAAAGGGCTGAAGTAGGTTTGTTCAAGATAACATGATTGTTTAATTTGATTGCCGATCATCTGGGATGACCTGGTTTTAGTACTTTTCACTAAAACATCTCCGGAACTGCTGAAGGGATCGGTCAGAAATTATTTGGATACGATTAGGGATTAAATGGCATTCAATTTTGTTCGAGGGAAGTTGGTACATTTAAAAACATGACCGTCATAGAGCTATCAAATTATAGTGTTCTGCAACCATATTGGATTCTTTGTATTTGATGGATTTTAATGCCAAAAATTGCTTTATATAGTTTTTCTAAGTACCCGGATTCCAAATTTTGGTATTTTAATAGTGGTGGGTGAATGGCTTGGTGGCCATCTTGAAATTTATCCTCCAAAACCCAATAGGAAATTAATAGGAACAGGTTTAAAATACTTATTCTCAAGAGATTTTCTTAAGCAACATATAGAACATGCTGTCTCAGTATCAGGCAGCTGAGGATCATTGCCCTTTGGCCTCTTGTTTAATATGAATGTTACATTTATTATTGTTCTGTTTCTGACCTCTGACAATCCAGTTTTTTATTTCTTTATATACAAGCACATTTGTCTCTTTAGTTTGTAAAAAACAGCAATCTTCTTTCTTCATTTATTCCAGACTGCGTGAAACTGCTAATTGTCATTGACTGTTTATTATTACTTTATATGTGTTATTTGGATTCTCTCTCCCACTCAGAATCGCAGCCCTTTTATACTAATCAGGGGTTGTAAGTCGTGCCCCCTTGGCCTATCAGAGCACATGCTTTGGCCGGTCCAGCAGCTCAGGCGGCTCTCCGGTAAAAGAGTGCATGCTCGGTAGCTAGGTGACGAGAATAAATAACCGATGGTTCTCTATGTGTAGCCCAGCGTGTGTTGGCTTAATTTCCAAAATCCCTTTGCATATGGCTTGCTGGTAGGGAGGCAGACGCATTGCATATCTATTGTCCGTTATTAACCCTCTTGGCTATGGCTGGTCCACGGGCCAAGAGCGGATTATTGACGCAACCATTGGCCATAGGTCAAACACTGTGTAGTCTTAATTTTGATTTTTGATCCGTTTTTGTGGCCGTCTTCTCTTTTTCTATCTTTTTTGGCTGGGCATGGCAACTCGTATGAGTTATTTGATTTGCCATATTCACTAACCGTGTCACGTTTTCTAAAATACAAGAGGCACAAGGGGCCTGTATTGCTCACCTGGAACATAGGCATTTTAACTAGAAAGGCCATCAACTATAAGTAGGCCCCTAAGGAGTTGACCAGAATTGTAACAGGAACACAGCGACCACGTTTCTTTACGTATCAACTTTCCTCAATCAAATTTTGATTGCCTCTTAGTTCCTAATCATATCTCGCAAATTTTAGAAGTTGTTTTCGCGAAAACTAAGTCATCCAAGATGGCTGCCAAACCATTTAGCCAATCAAGGTTCCTTGAACAAACTTGGTTCAGCTCTTGCCTAGATGATTAGATGATATTTTATGAGTTTTGAATCAATCCCCAAATTAAGTGGTTTCAGAGAAGAACATTTTTAGATGTTTCTAAATAATGGCCACAATCCAAGATGGCTGCCGATCAGCTTGCTTGGAACAAATTCTGATCCATATGCCAAATATACTTGAAATCTGCCCAATGGTTCTTGAGGAGACATTTTAAATTTCCAATTGCTTTAGTATTTGTGTTTTTGGCAGGAAACGGATTAAAAAAACACTACTCATTAACCACTTGGCCGTTTTGAACCAAATTTGGCTGGATGTACCCTATGGTTGTAGCCTCCAGAACGTCCATTCAGAATTTTGATTCATCAATTTTTAGCTCGCCTAAGTGAGCTTATGCCGTAGAGACTGTCCATCATCGGTCCGTCAACTTGTGCTTTAAAACCATACTCATTAACCGCTTGGTCGATTTCAACCAAATTTGGCTGGAAGTACCCTATGGTCGTAGGCTCCGACCCAATTAGGCTGAAAGGACCCAATGGTCGTGGGCTCCAGATTTTCATTCCGAATTTTGATTCATCAATTTTTTGTGTGAAAATCTTAGATTTTATGAAAAATATACCGGAAATTGTCAAAATGCTTCTTACCGTTCTGAGTGATTTCAACCAAATTTGGCTGAAAGGACCCAATCGCTGTAGGCCCCAGAGCGTCCATTCAGAATTTTGATTCATCAATTTTTTGGGTGAAAATCTTAGATTTTATGAAACATGTACTGGAAATTGTCAAAATGCTTCTTCGCCTTACCATTTTGAGCGTTTTTAACTAAATTTGGCTGAACGGGCCCTATGGTCGTAGGCTCCAGAACATCCATTCGGAATTTTGATTCATCAATTATTTGGTTGAAAATCTGAGATTGTATGAAAAATATACCGGAAATTGTTAAATTGATTCTTCTCCTTACCATTCTGACCGATTTCAACCAAATGTGGCTGAAAGTATCCTATAGCGGAAATTATCAAATTACTTTTTACTATTCAGAGTGCTTTCAACCAAATTTGGCTGAAAGAACCCTATGGTGGTGGGCTCGAGATGATGCTCCATTCGGAATTTTGATTCATCATTTTTTCGGGTGAAAATCTTAGATTTTATGAAAAATGTACCGGAAATTGTCAAATTGTTTCTTCTTACCATTCTTAACGATTTTAACCAAATTTGCCTGAGAGGGTCCTATGGTCATAGGCTCTAGAACTTCCATTTGGAATTTTTAGGCACCAATTTTTTGGGTGAAAATCTTAGATTTTATGAAAAATTTACCTGAAATTGTCAAATTGCTTCTCCTTAACATTCTGAGCGATTTCAACCAAGTTTGGCTGAAAGAATCCTGTGGTGATGGGCTCCATTCAGAATTTTGATTCGTCAATTTTTTGGGTAAAGATATTAGATTTTATGAAAAATTTACCGGAGGTGGTCAAAAATCCTTTTCCTCCATAGCTGCTTGACATATTTCAACCAAATTTGGTTAGATTGCTTCTATGGTGGTATGCTCCAGAAATTCTATTCAGAATTTTGATTGAGCTATTTTTTGGGTGAAAATCTTAGATTTTATAACAAATTTACTGGAAATTGTCAAATTGCTGCTTCTGCTTGTCAACCTAACTGCTTTGAACAAGCAAATATGGCCAAAAGGATCCTATGATCATAGGCTCTAGAACTTGCTTCATAATTTTGATTTAGTACATTTTTTGGGTAAAAATCTTACATTTTATTACAAATTGACTGGAAATAGTCAAATTGTTTCTTCTTACCACTTTGAGCATTTTCAACCAAACTTGGCTAAAATGATCCTATCATCATAGGTGCCAGAATTTCCATTCAGAATCTTGATTGTTAGAGCCATCTTGTTTAATGTAATGAATCATGTATATTTAAATGCAAATGCTTCAAAGAATAATGGTCCAGGTGAGCGTCACAGGCCCTTGGGCCTCTTGTTTACTTATCACCTTCTCTTGAGCATGGTTCAATGGCCCTTAGTCTAATTATATCTCCCAAATTTCAGCCCAATCCCTTCAACGGTTCTGGAGAAGTCATTTTTGGGAAAATTAGGCCATCAAGATGGCGGCCAAATTATTTGGCCAATCAAGTTCCCTTGAACAAACTTGGTTCAGCTTGTGCCTTAGATAATATATCATGAGTTTTGAATCGATCCCCAAAGCGGTTTCGGAGAAGATTTTTAGACATTTCTAAAAATCTAAGATGGCCACCGTTTGAACAAACTTGGATCTGTATGCTCTAAGGATGCTTCCTGCCAAATATAATTTAAATCGGCCCAGTAGTTCTTGTGAAGAAGTCATTTAAAGGAAAAGTTGATGGATGGATGACGGACAATGGACGGTCGCCATGGCATAAGCTAACTTGACCTTTCAGACAGGGTGGGCTAATAACTGCAACAACTTTCAAATATATCATACAATCTTGCGAAGATTGTACACATATTTGGCAGCAGAGGTCTCCGCACCAATTATTCCATTTTCTAGCATAACACGGCTGGAAGATGCCTTAGAAATATCTGAAATTCCTCCAAAAAATTATAAATAATAGTACTTTAGAGATGGGTTCAGATGAGATATCTGCTAGATTCCACTGGCTGGACATCGTGCCCACATAGTACCTTTCTGCTGTTCTGCGATTAGGCAATGCGATCCATACACCGGCATAAGGTGGCATGGCAGAGGAGCATGTCTGGTCCATGGGTCGGGACACTAGATGGATCAGACGGCCCAGCAGACACACCACTGCTTAGCCTACAGTAGCTGTAGTCAAACCGGTAGTTACGGTAATGGAGGAAGTGGTAGCGGCGGTCAACGTGGTGGTAGTGGTAAAGCGGCTTAGTGCTGGCAGTTATGGGCTCTGAGATGTTCCACTAATAATGCAGGCTGTTCATCACCGTCCTTGTTCTCACTTAGCATCAAGGCCAGTTCTTCAATAGAGGGCAAGAGGTTGGCCGCGGTGGCAGCTGGTGGGTGAGCCTGTCCGTTTCATAGTACATCACAGATATACGCTTGTTCCGGAAGCTCACGTTTCCTGGTCTTTACCTTGGTATCAGTCTGAGGCAGAGGTGAAATGACTGCCAGCTGAGGCAAAGGCTTATTTGATGTGAATGAGATGGTTTCGAGCGGTGTGGTGATAGCCAGGTCGTTCTGGATAAGCAGTGGTTCCTGAGGGTTTGGGGCAGCTTGTGCCTCCTTGTTCTTTCAGCTGCCAGTCTCTGACCTGTGCGGGCTGTCGTAGCTATTCTAACACGGACAAAGTTACTTTCTGGTGTGATTACTCCTGGTCAAGTGAGATGTGGTGTAGCTTGAATATAATGGTGCAAGTTGGACAGTACCCACATTTTCCTTCGCCCTAACTGCAGTAATGTGACAGCATCCATTCTAGGGTGGTAGGATTCAGAAATTGTATAAAGAATTCTGGTCAATATTTAATTATCAAGAAACCATTTAAAACATATCTCTTAAATGGCTTAGTAGATTTTAATGAGATTTGACTGGAAGGATCTTATTGGCATAGGCTCCAGAATGGCTTTTCAGAATTTTGACTGGTTGATTTTTCTGATGAGCATCTTGGATTTTCTGAAAGTTGTCCATAAATCCCTTACATAAAACGCTACTCCTTCATCAATGTCATGATTTCAACAAAATGTGGGTTGTATGAGCATCATCATCATCATCATCATCATCATCATTTTTACGAGGCATAAGACATTGGCTTGTTATTGCCTCAGTGTTTTTTGTTATAGTATGGCTTGAGCGCTTAGTCCAATTTAATTTAAAGATCTCTGAAGTAGATATCTAGTTTGTTCTTGAATGATTTGACTGTTGTCACTTAATTAAGTCTCCTTGAAACCGTCAGTATATCAGTGACATTAGCTTTAAGACTTTAGCTCTGTTTTGTGGAAATACTATGATGCAGATGTATGTTCTCTGCATCAGCTGGCAGTGAATTCCACTGTGGTACCACTCTATTGGTGAAAAGGTGCTTGCGAATGTCTTTGTTGCTGCGTTTTATGTGGAGCTTGAACTTATGGCTTCTGGTATGTGTAACACTGGATGGCTAGAAAAAGTAGTCTTTATCAATATTATATACTGAACCACAAAATAAACGTGGTAATAATAGAGGATATCCAAAGCTATTATAGTTTTATTTTAAAATATGCACAACTTTGACTAGGAACTTCGGAGGAAGCCAATTCTTTGCACGCATAATCGCCACGGTCTGTAGAATGGTTTGCGAGTGATTTCTCTTGTGGCAATCACACAATGGGCAGAGTTAAAGTGCGCAAATGCCTGGATGATTACGTCTTAAAATGTGTTGGACGTCTGAACGCCGGGCAACATCCTTAAGTCACTGCAAATGCCTTCAATTGCACTGTACGCACTATGCAATGTCTGAGAGCGATACAGCGTCACTAACAGCGCCAACGACCATCCACGCAGTGGTCGCCCCAGCGTCACAACACCACGACAGAATCGCCACATACTGCATCCATGCCATGACCGATTCGCTAGAGCAACGGAAACAGCTCGTCAGACCATTGGCACCCACCAGCGACCCATTGATGAAGAGACTGTCCAACACCATTTATCCGCCAACAACATGTCATGTCGTCGTCCAGACAGGGGTCCTCTACTCACAGCTCGTCATCATCAGAAACGTCTGCAATGGGTCATGCATCATCAGCATTGGCATCATCAGCAATGGAAGACCATAGTCTTCTCAGATAAAAGGCGTTACTGCATTACTACCGCAGATGGCAGGGCCAGGGTATGGCGAAGGAAGGGCGAATGGTGTGCAGATGCATGCATCATGGAAAAAGACCCGTGGGGGAGGGGGTTTGCCAAGCATTATGGTTTGGGGTGGAATTGGCCTGAACCAGAAAGTTGGGCCTGTGCTGTTCCAGAACATCCGGCCAGGCAGAGGTCATGGGGGCATGGCTGTTCGGTACATTGACCAAGTTCTGAGACCCAATGTGCCCAATTTGTGTGACACCCGAACCACACCTAGCAGGATAACGCCTGTACCCACACTGTTAGAGCCATGTCCTGGCCTGGCGTCATTCCAGATTTTAGCCCCATTGAACACTTGGGTTGAGATCCAAAGAAGACATCGTACAGTACGCTCAAAGCTGACAACTGCAGCTGAACTGAGTGCAGCCTTCCTGATGATATGGGCCCGGATCCCATTGGTGTTTATCAACCGCGTTGTTCATTCCATGTACAGGAGATGTATGTCCGTAATTAACGCCCATGATGGGCACATAAGGCATTGATTTGCGCACCCTTACTCTGGCCATCGTGTGATAGCCCCAAGAGAAAACACGCAAAACATTCTACAGACTGTGACGATTATGCCTGCAAAGAATTGGCTTCCTCCGATGTCCATAGTCAAAGTTGTGCACATTTCAAAATAAAGCTTGATATCCTCTAGTAATGTGACCTTTCTTTTGTGGTTCAGTAAATATATTCCTGATGAGCTTGAATGCTTCAATTAAATCTCGAAACCGTCTATATTTCAGTGACATTAGATTTAATGTTTCAAAACTTTCCATGTAGCTATTCTCTCTTTTTCGGAACAAGTTTTGTTTGCTCGGCGTTGAACTCTTTCCAATAGCTGTGATTTGCCCTTTCAGTCTTGGCGACCATGCCGAGTTGCAATATTCTAGGTCTCACTAGAGACGTGTACAAGAGTGTGAATGTAGATGGGTAAATGTTCTTTTGATTAGTCCTATTGTGCTGTATGCCTTAGCTACGATATTACCTATATGTATAACAAAAGACAGGTTTCTATCTATATGCAGTCCCAGGTCTTTTTCGACCTCTGATGTTGATACAGGGTGCATATCTGGTGTATATGTTATATAGTATATAGTTTGTGGGTTATTCCTGCCGAAATGTAGAACATGGGTTTTATCTGCCTAGTGTGGTTGACTTCAATAATTCTAATGAGAATATGAATTGGTCAATTTATTTGGCAGCCATCTTGGATTTCCAAATATGTTCAGGAAATTGCTTAAAATATTACTCCTAAAATGCCCAGCCACAATTTAGTTTTAAAACGTAAAATTTATATCTGTGGCCAGAACTATTGAATTTCTAACGAAAACAAGGACAAATTTGTCCAATGCCAGCGTGGTTGATATATTTTTTAATCGGGTCAACGTACAGTGTCTATTTTGGAAACTGTTGCTGAAAGCTGTTGCATTTTAGCTTCATTAGAGTTATTGAACACACGCACGCACGCACGCACGCACGCACACAAAGTAGTTTTACGGGAATGATAACATGCAAAACAAGACAAGCAAAATAGAGCTACATCGGACGCACCCAGTTAACCCGCACGTACCCAGTTAATCCGGTTACTAGACGAACAGGCAGAGCGGCGTGAGGATTAGTTTAGGAGGTGCCACTATGCGAGCTTGGGGAGGGTTGCTGGCTAGTTCCACCTATCTAACACCTTAGTCAAGGGCCTGTTTGCAAGTCAGGCGATGGACAAATCTGCACGAGACAGCTGTAGGGTGAGCCCGGTTAGTTCGCAGCTTATATCCTTCAATTGGGCAAAACCCTATCAGGAACATTTGTCGGTCCTCTAACGTGTACAATAGATAGCGTAAAAGGGTGTCAAGGGTGGCGTTTGAGGCTGGCGCGGACGGATGGCATAGCCTTTCGTCCGGCGGCCCTAACCTTTAGGACATTGGCAGCGTCAGGGAAAGGGCGTTCACTAGTTTCAAGTGAGAAAGCCTAAGAGCTGCTTACCAGGGTGAGAAACACTTATATTCTTTCCCTATCTTATCTGCTATAAAGATGCGAGAGTAAAACTTGTAAAGGCCGCTAGCTGAACTTACGGCGGCAGGTGGAGGAAGGCGGTGTTACAAGTTTAAATCTATCTTAGCTTTATATGTGAGATAGAGGTTATTCTGAGTGAGATGAAGGCTAGTTAGTGTTTTCCAAGTAGCGGGTGAAGGTACAAAAAAGCTGCATAAAATCTGAATAAGAGGAACGGTTTACACACCTTGGCTGATCGCTGGCTCCTATTGCAATATATAAGTTAAGGAGTAACCGTTAAATAAATAGTGGTAAAGTTAATCTGACTTTAACTTATGGTAGCCGAGTAGCATGGTAACACAGTCGAGTTGTATGGTTTAATATTAATGTCTAAACCTAGTGGCTTATACAATAGGCAAACCAAAGAAGCCGCATACAATCAAGGTGATTCACTTAGTAGTATTGAAAAGGAATCCAACAGTCCTTAGCGAGCACACAATAGCGTTTCTAGCAGATAAGTAAGTCTGCCTATCACAGTCTGAAGGTGTAGCGCAAGCAGTATGTTGACAGGGCACATACAAGTTCAGAACACATATAGCGGTCGGCAATCACAGATATAACATTTGACACTTAGCATAAATATTTAATATTTAACAATTTGAAATTTTAACTGATCAACAAAGTCACATTTAACATTTAAGGCAGTCTCAACACAGCTTATGAAGCAACAGAAATCACATTTAACATTTAATATTTAAGACAGTCTTCAGCACAGTCCATGAAGCAGATGAAATATAACGTAGTCCGTGCAGTGAAGTAGCAAAGACAAATTTAACTGTTTATGTAATATTTTCATATTACACAGATTTTAGAGTGGGCTTGAGGGTTGTAGAAGTGCCCTCGCTGTCTCAAGATATCAAGGGTCTCACTCGCTGTCTGCGGCCTGAGTTTTTCCAGATTCATCTCAGCAGTCGGATGTTTCTTTTAAGAGCGCACTCTTAGAATCACGGTTTAGTGCTTGTGTGGCTTGACTTCAAATGATGACTGAATCTGCGGTCTGCTGGCTGAGTTTTTCAGAGCAGTCGTATATATCTTCCAAGAGCGCGGTCTTAGAAATTAGTTCTTGTACGGTTTAGCTCCAACGATGACAATCAACTTATTATGATGGTCTAAGCTGTTGTTTCTTCTCGTGGGTTCAAGGTGGCTTGTGAGACTAATATAAGAGCTGATGACAAGACTCGTCTGCAGCGTTCTAATTTTCAATTGTTAATTTGCCTGCTGAAGCCTCAGTAAGCTTTCGCTTGCCCAAGAAGCCATGATCGGGGGATTCAGGAGATAGCTCCTTCAGGTTGACTACATCGGATCTGCAGCCTACTACAAGCTCCGGAAGGAATATTTTAAGAAAATGTAAGTATATTCTATGCATCAATTCACATGACTAATATGAAGACCCATCAGCCTATCCACAATATAAGTACAGACAAGAAAGTCACAGGGAAGTTGTCTGCCCGAAAGGACATGGATATCAGCAATGAACAGCTTGTTAAACCTTATGGACGTTCAATGAAAGAACTTCTTCGGTACGAGGTGACAACATCTTAATACTAGTTTGATCCTGATGGACGGATTACAAAAGCAGTTAAGGGCCAACATGCATGAGAACTAAAGACTAGTCTGAACCTCACCAAAGATGTTCATAAAAAATAACAACGAACACAAAATGTGCATTTATATCTAATATGATAGCTAATGTGTCTTGTGTAGACCCTTCCAAGTATTCATGTCATACGGGCGCACATCGTGAGCATCTTCGCACCATATAAGATGACACCCCCCCCCCCTTGCTGCTCTCCCCAAGCTATGGAACCATTTTAGTATGTTATACTGCGTAGTGTGCAAACATTAGACTTGCAATATATGTAGGCAGTAGGGTGTGCATTGGTTTTGAAAATATGTTCGTCTACACTCGTGGTAGGACTTTACTTAATGAGTATGAAGAGTTACTTAGGTGACATTTCCTGCACACGGCAATCCCCTCATCTATTGGAACAATAATACATGCATATCGGAATCTCATCAACAAGAGTGTTCCATTCCTTACAAGTAATTTCTCTTAGATATAAATTACATATTCGAATGTATATAACCATTTTAGCCCTACAGCCGGGCTATGGCAAAGTAATTACGTAACATATATTATATTTCAACATAATATCTATTGGTTTGCTTTGAAATTCATATAGCCTACTAGACGTCCACATTCGGTTATTTTTATCGATAAAAATGGGCTATTTGGTTTAATTGCGGCAATGCATGATTTTCCATTTTTATTTATTTACTTATCAGCATTATGGAAAGTAGAAAGAAATCTGACAGGACAAATAGAAACTTGTATGAATATAAATGGGAGAATTTCTATATCGATTCTGTATCCAAGGCTTGATTGTTATTCGTTCTGTACTGGATTCTGCTCGCCGTTATCAGGGTTTGATGGGAGGGAGTGTCGCTCTCAAGCCACACTAATGGTTATGACGGTGGAGTAATTCCTCCTCTAAATGTGTGGATTGTTACTAAAAAAAACTTCAAGAGATTCCGAATATCACAATTCTTCTGATGCGAGTCATATTATACGGCTGTTGACCAGACAGCCCGGGAAGATCTTGGAAACACTGTATCGTTCAGCAACATCGTGCTAAAGCAAGCCACGCAGATAGAGCTATATAAGAAATTATAAAACAGCTGACATTTCAGCAGTATAATGGTCAATATTAATTTCTATGGAATCAGACAGACAAATCTGCATCGCTATCCAATATCCCCTTAGTATCAACTTTCATCTCATCTCTGACAGTAAGCCGATTTACTCTGTAAGGCGATCGTCACGAACTGACTTTTGTCAAGCATAATGGGGAAAGGAGATTAGTGCAATTGGCTCTAAGTAACAGTTTTTCTTCGATTAGCAGAGTTGAGCTCTTCGCTACAGATTGCTTGTCACGGTTATAAGCTTGTGTGATGTATATCTTTGACTGGCGAGAATGTCAGCAGATGAACTCTGACTACGATCGTGTTAAACGATAAAGACTACATCCGTCTAGCGTCATAAACTGAGCATGGCAAACGGAATCTTGCTGGATCAAGAGACCAGTAATTGCTTCATGAATATGCCGCTTTGCTGGAGGATCATAATGCCGCTTCATTACCGAGACTCTGGCAAAAAAGGCTTAAGAAGGACGACCTTGTAGCGACACAAGACAACAATCATTTCCATATTTGATCACTAAAATATTACATGTTCTTTGTAGTGCCCTTCTCGTAATTCACACGCGATGTCTATGTAACTTACTTTCATCAGTCGTCATCATAGTCGTCGCTAAAATCATCCATTTTATATTTTATTCGTCTTCTCACTTATTGAAGAAGTATAGCCAGGCTTTCAACAGAGGAAACGGAGCAGGAGTATGTAAAATAACACATTGTCGGAAGTCGGAAAGGTCTATCTCTCGCTCTGGATCATTATATGTATTTGGTCGATTGTGGTATAGACCCGCTTGCCGTTCACTACTCTTTCTCAAACATTTTTCTACAAGATGTACAAGAACCATAATGGCAATAGTTAGGATATATCGAAATCGATAATGTTTATAAACTTTCTTTTTGTCTCCTTCCAATAAAATTCTAGGGTATCTCACTTTGATTGACGTGTCTTTTGTAATTATCCTGTTCCCTAATCACTTCATTTGCAAGCTGAAATCTTAGAGGTATTGTAATTAATCTGTTGCTTTCTCCATGTAAATTTATCAATGCATTGCAATGCATTTATTCCACAGTCGGCCCTTTTTAAAATACCAAAGCCTTTAGCAAAGACAATGTGTATTAGCGTGAGGAACCCATCCTTCGATTGGATTAATGATAATCACAGATATATGCAAAATAAATATCTCGCTTCCACCCATCCATTCATCCATCCATCCATCCATTCATTCACATTCCCCTAATGATACCGTCCATTCACGAGATAACCTTGCTATCTATCGGGTGGCGCTTAGCATTCGGGCCCGAATGAACTGATTACTGATAGCGATAATCAAATACCATTTAATAAACTTTCTGCTGATTCTTGTGAAACTAATTATGGCAACAAGGTTTCCAGACGAAATATTGAACCTGTATAATTATTTTCAAATTTGATATATATGTGATTTCATCGTTGAAACGGTCAACGGCGTGCATTTATACAATAATTACAGTACAACCAAAAATAGGTTTACGTGTTTCCAAGACAAAATAATACGTTCTGGTGAATTTTTCAGACTTAATTAGATTGGAAGCCTCAGGCAACAATGACTTCCAATTAACTTAAGTCCAAAATATTCAATAGAACATTTCTTATATCGTGTTAACAATTGGACTGTACTAACATGTCTCAATTCTTGCTTTGAAGTGATGTTAATTTATTCATTCGTTGGTCCATTCATCCATTCGTTAGCGCGTTCGGCCGGCTGGTCGTTCTTTCGTGCATTCATTCATTCATTCATTCATTCATTCATTCATTCATTCATTCTTTCATTCATTTAATAGCCCCACAATTCTTTTTGGTTCGAAATAATATCATCGTATGTGTCTTGTTTTCTGATCGTGATTTGTTTGTTATTGAAGATGGTGATACATGTGCGATATCACGTGCCACGGCCCGCGTACACGACTATATAGAACTGTCACTCGTGCAAGAATCGTGTGGCCATATGATTGCGTATTGTGAAAACAGAGGTCCGAATATTAACTATATGGAATCAATAGGCAATATCCTTTCTGCCCGAGTCGTGAAGGATATTAAATTAGACAGAGATCGTTTGATTAATTGCATCTTCTACCACCTGGATAAGATGACAGAAAGAAATCACTATAAATTCATTATCATTATGACTTGGAGATCTGGTGTCAAGGGGGAAGAAATTGTCGCTAAAGTAAATGTCTACAGAGAGGAGGACGTGATCCCAGCCATCAAGCATTGTCAATCAAATAGCGTCTGCCATTCCTTATTGCGAGCAGCCGGATTCCCAGAATGACATATAAAACATAGTTATGTTGGATATTGAGTATTTGAAAACACTAAGAGTAAATCTTTGGCAGCAATACCTTTCAATGAGAATAGTTTAAAATAGAAAAAGCAGACGATTAACAATGTTTAGTTATATCGTCTGATAAATGTCATTTGCTAGATACGGAGTGAAAACTGTTATCCTAAGTAAACAATGAAACGACAAAAACCTTCCAAGGCGGAAATTAAAGCGAACGTGCACGTCTTAGATTTCCAATCTGTTCGCCTCCAGACAGGTGTTTGATTGGAGACGTTCATTATTAATCGAAAACGGAGACAAACACCTGAACACACGGCACGGGAGACGCGACACGTCACCACCACCGCGGACAGGTAAGGATGAAAACGGAAGCAAAAATGAAAATCAGAAAAGTCAGACAAGTTTACATCCTGCATGTTATATCGACAATTATAACCACGTACTAACTGTGTGTTGTATCATCCCTCTATGTTGATTACATGCAAACAATTTATTTTGGTTGAAATATGTCAAGCAGTTAAGGAGGCGTAGCAATTTGATAATTTCCGGTAAGTTTTTCATAAAATCTAAGATTTTCACCAAAAATATTGATCAATCAAAACCAGGGCCGGCTTAAGGCATAAGGCGATCTAGGCACTGCCTAGTGCGCTAGATTTTAGAGGGGAACCAAAAAGGGAGTGGGGCGCCTCTCACCACCTAAACTACATGTACTCAAAGCAAATAAGATTTCTAAAAAATCCACACTTAGGACAAGTCGTGTTTCCCTTTAGAAATACAGGAAATGCCCTCTCAGCGCATCTGGATTTCAAAATTTTCAGGAGCAGGACCCCGGACGTTTGCCTTTGCCCAGGGCACCAGAAACTCTAGGGTCAGCCCTGATCAAAACTATGAATGGAAGTTCTAGAGCCTATGGCTAAATTTGGTTAAAACCGGTCAAGATGGTAACGAGAAGAAGCAATTTGACAATTTCCAGTACCTTTTAAATAAAATCTTTGATATGACCCCCAAAAGTTGATGAATCAAATTCTGTATGGAGGTTATAGAGCCCCCTCACCACAGGCTCCTTTCAGCCAAATTTGGTTGAAATCGCTCAGAATGTTAAGGAGAAGAAGCAATTTGGCAATTTCCGGTACATTTTTCATAAAATCTAAGATTTTCACCCAAAGATTTAATGAATCAAAATTCCGAATGGCTTATCTAAGGCCTATCACAATAGGATCCTTTCAGCCCAATTTTGTTGAAATCGATCAAAATGGTAAGGCGAAGAAGCAATTACACAATTTCCGGTAAATTTAAAATAAAATCTCAGATTTTCAGACAAAAAATTGACGAATCAAAATTCTGAATGGAAGATCTAGAGCATGGGCCTATGACCATAGGATCACTTCAGCCAAATTTGGTTGAAATCGGTCAGAATGGTAAGGAGAAGAAGCAATTTGACAATTTCCGCTACATTTTTCATAAAATCTAAGATTTTCACCCAAAAAATTTACGAATCAAAATTTCTAATGAGTTTTCTGGAGCCTGCGACCATACGGTACTTCCACCCAAATTTGGTTGAAGTCGGCTAAGTGGTTAATGAGGAGTAGTGTTTTAAAGCAAAAGTTGATGGATGGATGGATGGACGGACGACTCAGCAGGCACATGACGTTGTTTCAACATTGAATCCACGTTGAAATCACGTCATGACGTGATTTCAACGTGGATTCAACGTTGAAACAACGTCATGTGCCTGCTGGGGACAGACGGACGATGGACAGTCGCCACGGCATAAGCTCACATGGCAGTTCAGGCCAGGTGAGCTAATAATAATAATAATGCAATATAGAATATTAAACTTGTAATGCTTGAGTTAATATCAATACGCCGATTATCGGGGAATAAGATATCTATCTATAGCTGGTCAGCAGCGAAAATTCTATATTGGCGCCTTACATTGACTTGCTTCTGCGCCTCAATGCGGTAAATATGTAATTGTCAGTGTCTGAACCATCAATAATATCATGGTAGCGTACTGTCTTGGATATCTGTTGCTAAAGTCAGATTTCATGACGCAATGGATTAATCCACTTTTAGCTATGCCCCGCCCATCTCTAGCTAAGCTCCACCCACGCTTTACCAGTGGTTGGGATCTATCGAAACGTGAACTTACTGAATCTCGCTTTCCAGAAAACTATCGGTAAGCTGTTTAATATTTTGAAACTACTTTGACTGGGTGCTGTTGCTGTCTATGCTCTCGAAATTTTTTTTTAACTCGATGTTCTCACAGGCATCTCCTGTAGATCTGTAGGCAATTGCGAACAATAAGTTGGTTGCGATATTTTTCTATTTTATCAATTTTCTATCTAGCTATACAGTGAGTTGTCGAATACTTTGAAACTAATTTGACTGGGACTGGTGCTGAATAGCTCCCAATCAGATTAGCTTCAAAATATTCAACAGAATGTTTATTAACTTGTAAATTTGTCAAAGATATACAATTCAAACACTATTATGGCAGAGTTTTCGGTTTTCGTGACCGCGCTACAAATTTCACCTTTCCAGAGTATCTATCCATCATCTGACCTCGTATGACCTCATAATCAGCCCAGCGCGTGTATGGTGACGTCACGATCATTATGTCTCAGAGGGTTCCATATAGACCGTCATCAAATCTCAAATAGTCCGACACGTTGTATGAATTGTATGTCTTTGTAATTCTTTGCTATTTAATAAACATGCTGTTGAACATTTTGAAACTAATTTGACTGGGCGCTGTTGCTACCATAGGCAGCAACAGCACCCAATCAAATTAGTTTCAAAATATTCAACAGATAACTTGTGTAGTTTTTTGGAAACTGATATAGTCAGGGTATTCAGAGACCGATCGATCCCAACACGAGCGGGGTGTTGGTGGAACTTAGCTATAGATGGGCGGGGCATAGCTAAAACCGGAAAGGTCCATTCTGATTGTGAAATCAATACAACAGTGACCCAGAGATAACATTGCGATGAAGTTATAACTTTTGGACATCCTTTGTCATTGCTTTCGTAACATTTTATAGCTGCACATAATCACCATGAGCGCTGTGCATTTTGGGAACACTGCACTCTTATTTTACACCATGATTTTGTTAGTTTTTCGTAGTTATTGCGCGATGCAACGTCATCCAAATTCTACGCGTAAGGTGCCTGCACATTAACGCGAATTCGTGCGCGAGATCGACTGCGAAAATAATTAAATACTATTTTATTAGTAATGCACTGCACACTTGTTATTGCCCGAACGGGAGCGCGAACTCAATAATGCGTTGAGGGCGAGGCGAAGGAACAAAACACAATTTTCTATCCCGTCGCTTGAATCGCCAATTCGATCCATGAAATCTGAAATACATTATTGATCCTGCAACAAAGTAACTGTTCTCTTCCATCAATTTAGCTTACAAATATTTAACAGAATATTCGTTACATATCATACAGATATTGCTGTACATGTAAGGTGTATCGGGTTAAAATCGATATCCTTGGTTTAAACAAATTTTATTTTTCTGTTAAAGTGGGAACACATTAAGACGTATCTTATTAGTGTGATTCCCACTTGAGTTATGTACATTCTATTACTAACAAGAGGCGGTTACATAGGTATAAAATGTACATAAATTTACTGCATTATACGGTATATAAGTTAAGGAAATATACTGAGATAGACATATAGAGTGGGAGGGAAATCGTGTTTCGTGAAGAGTTGGACAAAGATAGTTTAGATATTGGTAGGAAGAGAATTGATGAGATAAAGTGGATAGAAAAGGAGGCTCGTTTCCGCTGGCGCCTGCCAATGTACTGATTAGTAATGTTTACTAGCGTTTACATCGTGCGGTGGGCGATTATTATAGGAGCACGGGGCCATAGTTAAGTATCATAACATCATTATTGGGATTTCACTTAGCATGGCAGCTAGTTAGATCACGAGGGTATGTGTGTGCAGACGGCAGGAACGAATAGATTAAGAACGGACGTGTATTATTTTAAACTTCCAGTATCAGCAATGTATTGGCAGAGGATTGTGGATATTTGCATATTTGTGTTCGGATCGAAATTCTCATTGCCAAAAAGTAATTCTTTAGCTGTAAGCGTAGTGGAAGAGACATTAATTAGTGTTAACCCGTCCTTTGGTTATTGTATAATGGGCAATGGAAAATATAATGATCAGGTGATTCGCTTGGAAATCCACAGGAGCACATACGTGTTTCCGATATAAAATTGTCATTTAGGTGGCTATTTAGGCTGATACAGCCATTACGGAGTCTAGCAAAGGCGATATTGGCAGGTCTTATGCCTGCATAATACCACCTAGGTGGAGATTGGGATGGAGACATGGCTTTCAGCTTGCGCTTGAATTCTGCAAGTGTAGCAGATGATCTGACAGGATCTGGGAGAGCGTTCCACGCGCGTACAGTTGATGGAAAGAATGACCCACTGTAAGCTCTGTTCGACATCTTGGTGGTGTGTACATTAATTGATTACGGATATGATACGGGTTTGTTCTTTCGAGGGGCCGGAGACGGCTAGATAAAGTGTCACAGGTCATCCCGTTAATTATTTTGTATAGTAGTACAAGTTTCTGCGTTTCGCGTCTTTCAGAAAGTGTTTCCATGCCGGCTTAGATGTAGAGGTCCTCAGTTCTGGCGCTGCATGTGAGGCCACTTACAGCCCTTAGGGCATCCTTTTGAATGTTTTCTAGTCTTGCTACGCAGTATTGTGGTATGTTATCCCAGACGGGGCTTGCATACTCTAGAAGTGGTCTAGCAAAGCTCTTGTACATTATTTCGAGGGAGTCTCTACCAAGAATATATTTAAGACCCTTTAGTAGTGAGACTGTACGTTGGGCCCTTGCTATCACGTTTACAACATGTTCAAGCCACTGACCTTTATTGCTAAACGTTATACCAAGGTGCTTGTGCGAGACAGATGGTTGGATATCAGAGCCTTTAAAATGTATAGGGAAACCTGTTGGCTGATGGCGTAGGGATATAAATAAAGAGGTTGTTTTGGAGGAGTTAAATTCTACGAGCCAGGTTGTTGACCATTGAGATATCGCTTCAAGGTCATGGTTGATTATTAGAATATGAGCCTCGAGGTTGTCTGATATCACGTAAAGATCTGTGTCGTCAGCAAATAGTCTCAGACTGTTTAAAATATCACCTGGTAAGTCATTGATAAAGACTAGGAATAGCAAGGGCCCAAGGACCGAACCTTGTGGTACACCAAACTTTACTGAGAGGAGGGGGATTCAGTTCCACTTAGAACTACTTTTCGGTTTCTCATAGAGAGATAATTGTTGAACCAAGCAAGAAGATTTCCTGAAATTCCATATTGTTCTAATTTATGTATCAGACCACGGTGCCAGACTGTCAAAATGCCTTCGAAATGTCGAAAAATAAAAACATGACTTCTTTTTGTTCATCAAGAGCCTGCACTATAGCACTGTAGATATCTAATAATTGATATAGTGTCGAATGAGAGGGGAGAAAACATGACTGGTATGGTGTTATAAAATCTTTTATGTAGTTGTATGTATGCTTAAAAATACATCTTTCCTCCATAATTTGACTAAGGCAGCTTAACAGGGAGACTGGGCGGTAGTTAGAGCATAGACTTCTATTGCCTTTCTTAAAAATCCGAGTGACGTTTGCAGTTTTCCATGGGGTGGGAAATTGGGAGACGTTGACCGAATAATTAAAGAATTCTGCTATAATTTGTGCTAGAATCTCTTTGCCCTCTTTCAATAACTTGGGGCTTAGATTATCAGGGCCGGTCGCTTTGGAAGTGTCTAGATTCGACAGCACGTCTAAAACATCGGTGGTGGTTATTCGTATAGTGCTTAGTGAGTGCTCAGTGTACATGTGAAAGGGGGTGGGGTGGGTGGGGGTGGGGGGGGGGGTAACTCTGCTCCAGTATCATCGATTTGGGCGATACTGGCGAAATAGCTGTTTATGAGATCGGCTTTTTCAAGGGGTTCGTAGGCAAACCAGGAGGTGTCTACAGTAGACAGTCTACTCTTAGAGGGGGCACTTCCTCGAAATTCGAATTACCATTGTGCAGAAGGGATTTGCATATTTTCCACCAGTCTTTTGATGATTTGTTTCCCTTGTTTATTTTAGCCGCTAATTTAGTTTTATGATCCTCTTTGGCGGTTTTGACGAGAGCGTTGACGTAGTTTCGTTGCTTTTTAAGATTTACAACATCGTGATCTAAGTTAGATTTCCGCGACTTTTTAAATACTTTCTCCCCAACTCTCATCTCGTGTTTTATTTTGTTTGACATCCAAGGTTTGTCATTTGAGTTTATCCTTACTGTTTTATTAGGGATACTATAGGTAGCTGCGTTTATGATGTTAGATGTGATGACCTGGCACCAGACATCGACATCGTTGTTATTACCGTTGTTATTACCCAGCGCGAAATTTCTAAAAGATTTCGGAATTTAGTCCAGTCCGCTTGGCCATAGCTCCAGATGTGTCTTTTGAATGATTTCCGCTTAGGGATAATATAATTAAGAGTTACATAAGTTGGTATGTGGTCGCTGCAGAAGGGTACAAGTATACCACTATTCTGGACTAATTTGTGGTTATTTATAATTATTGGGTCTAGTAATGTGTTAGAGACAGGGCGCGTCGGTTCCCTTATTAGCTGGGAAAAGCCCGACAAATTTATGATATCATTTAAATAGTGTTTAGATGGGTCAAGAAGGCCATCGTTAAGATCACCGATAATAATATTTTTATTTGGGTTTTGGTCGCGACAGTTGTCTAAATTATCCGATATCAGCTGTCATTTACCAACAATTAGGTGGGCGATAGATCGTGCATAAAAGAATGTTCGGCTGGTCATGGATTTCAAGCCAAATCATTTCTACGTCGAGACTTTCTAGGTCAGTACGCCTAGAGGAAGCAATATTGTAAGATATATACACGCAAACTCCCCCCCCCCCCCCATGCATGATGGCGGTCTCTGCGGTATGGGTTTTGGAAACCTGGTAAGTTTATTGAGTTATTGTCAATACTCGATGTGAGATGGCTCTCTGTTATAGCTACAATGTTCAAGGTTGAAAGATTGGCTTCAATTAGATGGATTTTATCCTTGAGCCCATCCACGTTAATATGGATAATAGAAAGTTCCATATTCTTCGGGCCTGGATTTGATTCCACGTCACCGGCGATGCAAAGAAGCATGAGAATTAGAACCAAGTTAGCTGTAGTTCGGCATTGGACAAGAAAATTGATTAGATTTCGTGGAACCTTAGCAATGCCAATCAGCGCTAACATATCGGAAGGGATAAAATACCTCTTTACAGATGTAGTTGATACAGTGCTGCGACAATTAAAATGCCCTATAGCCGCACGATAACTATCTATATCATTAGCCATTGTCAAAGTTTAAGGTCCATATGCTAGTGCATATGGTCCAGTACAATGTAGGCAGGCGCGAGGGAGAAGCAGTCACGGGTCTAGTTGCAGAAAACAGGATAGATGTGAAGTGTAGAGGACAGAGGAATAAGGAGAAATAGTAATAGGAAGTAACAAACATTAGAGTGGTTGTAATAAACAAGGTTGGCAGTTTTGAGAAGCTATGCAGTGTTGCATTTAGTCCGAGTCCGCTCCGACTCCGAGCCAGCCCCATGAAAAAGATCTGGACGCGGCGATCTGGTTAGTCTAGCCAGCCCGCCATGTCCAGACTTCCCCCACAGGGCTGGCCCAGAGTCAGGGCAGACCCGGACCAGTTGCATTAAAACACGTACTATAAAATGGCGCTAGAGTGGCAGAGCCAGGAGAGCTTGGTTCGGAGCTTATACTGGAGAGGCGACCCGCAGCCAGCCCCATAGAGTACCTGTGGACGCTCGCCTACTCGCTGTGCAGTGGTAAACGAAAGTCTGTAACAGCCGGGGCGGCTCTCCAAAGCGAGCGCCACCTACAGTTGTTATCCACTACTTGGGTGGTTAAAGACGCTGTACATTCACGTGTGGCTATTACGCTTCCAATTCCACCTTCAATTAACCATTAGCACAGTGGTGTCAATATAGAAATCGTTTGCTGCATCGATAGCATGGAATCTGGCGAACGTTATTCAACAATTTTGGTGGGTGGTGTTGCTGTCTACAACAGCACCATCCTCCACCAAATCTGCCAGATGATGAACACCTGTTATTCTTATGATTTAATTTTAAAATTTTAGAATTTGACATCAGTGTGCAAAGGGTTATTTATTCGTTCGTGCATTGCTATGGCATGTACTTAGCTTACAGTGTATATTTTAATTTGTATAAAATGCAATATAGTACATATAGCTTACAGTATTTTATTGTAGTGAATATGAGCGTGGCAGCAGCACTATTAATCGGATTTGGTAAATGAGTACGTAGTAATAAGATATAACAATCAAAAAGCTACCGATGTGTTTTAAAAACAAGTATGTAGGGAGAGAGTATCAGTTATTTGAAACAGGAAGTGGCTTGTGATTGTCAAAGGGGGACTACCCATCAGCATATCTGCTTACAGATCAAGGGAGACTATCCACGAATTGTCCACCACCGGAATGGCGCTCTCGATTACCAAGAGAGTCACTCCAGTGGTATACCCCTAGAAACAGTCTATTATTTAATAGGTGTGGAGAGAATATTATAGAATATTACAGAATGAGACCCAAGTTATTAGCTGTTTGGGCAAATACAGTATCAACAATGGCCACAATAGAGGACCCGATCAAGGGGCATTGCGCCTGCTACCAGAGCGGTCATTCCAGTGATAGGTCTAAGAAACATGTCGTGACTAAATGTTTAGTAGTATCTTGTAGTAGACAGTCAGTCAACAAATATATGCAGGATATTTCATAGGGGGTCCATGGGATTCTAAAAAATTTGGCATAGACCGGGTCGTTAACCCTTAACGCCTAAATTTTTAAAAGAAAAACTAAATTTTCTCTTAAGAACGTCGATATCCTTCTACTAGCCTACGGAACAGGTGGTGTAGATAATCCGCTGCCCATGATCATATCATGGTCTGGGGGGAGAAATGGGCTTTATACAGGAAGATTTGAGAGGGAGTGAGGGGTGGGAGGGGAGAGACGGATGCATATTAGACATGATATAGCTCCTCCAAAACACGCATTTTACAGGTGACTTTCATTGATAAGAACACCGGTCATCAGTCGCACCCGTAAGATGGTCGACATGTCAAAGGTGCATACACATTAACGCGATGCGAATGTTAGAGCGATTACAAGCGCGAAAACGTACGCGATTTCTCCTGCGAAATTCGCTGATTTATACACATTAAAGCGACAGGTAATGCATTTCACATCGACAAAATACACAAAAACAATATGTTGCTTACGATGGCATACAGATACAGACAAAGGATGAATGTAAAACGAAGATGGTTGGTGCAATGTATTCATAAACAAAGAACGGAGAGTTCCATCGTTTGTCGATGGACAAGGAACTGGATGAAGAGCGATTCATGGCATATTTCGAAATTCCAGAAGATAGTTTCAGCAATTTTTGGAACAAGTAGGACCAAGAGTAAGCAGAACGCAAACATCAGATCTTCCATCTCAGCCAAACAAAACTAGTCATTTGTCTAAGGTTCGTGGCATTTTATGAACTTAGTTCATCTGCCTCGACAATAGTCCATGCCCGTCACTCCATCTATCGATACATATTGTCTGTTCACCCGCACACCCACCCACCCATCCACCCACCCTCCAACTGACCGATCCATCCACCCACCCGCTCACTCACCCACCCATACATACATTCAATATTTGTACACAAGTTACATTGTCTATGACCATTGTCCGGCAGTTTGTCAAGTAGTTTGTCATCACGCATCTTCCCCCCCCCCACCCACCCACCCACCCCCACACACCCCATCCCCACCCCTCTCTCACACACACGCACGCGCGCACGCACGCACGCACGCACGCACGCACGCACGCACGCACGCACGCACGCACGCACGCACGCACGCACGCACGCACGCACGCACGCACGCACGCACGCACGCACGCACGCACGCACGCACGCACGCACGCACGCACACCTCTCCATGGTATGTAAAGAATATTCTATTAAATATTTTGAAACTAAATTTATTGGGAGCCATGGCAGCAACAGCTCCCAGTCCAATTAGGTTCAAAATATCCAACGGTTTTAAAGAATAATGGTCTTCAATTGAAGTATTGACATTTCGATGGATAAATGGTCAATCATGCAATTTCTAATATGAGCCTTTATCCAAGCGCTTCTCATTTAGAGCACACACAGCTATGCGAGTTCTCTCATATTATTATGAGGATTAATAAAATATCATTTCATTTACCTTTATTGCTTATGTGACTGAAGAAATGAAGCGAGAAATGCTGACATCTTTCATTTCTGACAAGCTTCCAGAGGCGTTACACCGTTATCAAATTTCATTACAGAAATATGTCTGCTCAAAGATAGACCGCATATGCCTCTGGTCACTCTTCTTATGATTAATTTTTAGAATTCCGTTTATGCTTGAAGCAACGGATACTTTCAAGCAAATTACGTTCAAATAATTCAGCGTGACGCATATTTATCTCAGATGTATGTGTAACCGTCTGTATATTACTCTGAAGTCTGAGTGAAATGGGTTCGGAGCTAATGCTCCTTGAAACCAACAAGGCAGAACCGTAACCATATTAATCGTCTTCATTAACAATTCACCTTAGACAATAAAGCACAGTTTGCGGTTCTAAATATTTCATTCGTTCTCGATGCGCACCGTTTCTCGCGATTTAACCAGGAAACGCATTATCTTAATTCCTCTGTCTCCAGGGAATGTATCGCTCTCTTTCTATTAGAAGCTGTCGCTTGACGCTTGCTCGTCACACGTTCTTGGCAATAAGTAGACACGTGTAGCGACAATCACTTCCAATTCAACATCGCAGACTTATTATCCTGGTGCGACAAAGTGACAAACATCCATCGCGTAGCAATCATCCTGCTGAATTTATTCTCAACTTCGATTATCCATTCCACTTTAGCGTGGCATCTGCTCAGGTCTATATTGGTGTCCCTGAAACGCGTTGCCGTACACAGTAATGTTGCTTAGGACAAATCACAATGAATCAACAACACCATTCGTAATAGGAACACCATTTCGTCTTCCAGAACATTTCTTTTTCTCTGTATAGATGGAGACCGGTTATTCTACACTTTTGCCTATCTGTCTGACATTGTTTGCTAAATATTAAGTCCAGCTCCTGATTGACCACCCCACATCAAACTGTTGAGGACAATACAGATGCACAACGCGTGTCCAGTCACATCCATAAATACACGATGAACCCGTGTCTGCTGTCATGATTTTATACAGTAACTCAAGAAGGCTCAGAAAGAACTTAAAATGTTTCCAAAACAAAATAAAACGTACTGTTGAATACTTTGAAGTTGAACACAATTGAATTGGAAGACATTGCTGCCTAATCCAATTGTGTTCAGAATATTCAACAGGGCATTTCTGACTAACTAACATGTTTCTGATCACTCACACGTACTATCTAGTAATGGCCAACCTATCATTTACTTTCAAGTTCATGCAGCAAAATTTACTTTGGATTTCTTTGTGCGTGTAACAATGTTAAAACAGAGGGACCTCAATGATAACTCAGAAGCGAACGCTGGCAACACGGTAAACACCTGTTGTCAAAGCTTTTTTCCATACGTATCATAACACCTATCTTCTTTATGGCAAAGACACACAATTAATAGATCGAGACATTTAATTAAATTATAATATAGGGAACGATGTCCGTAAAACGCTTCTTACAGATAGGAATCGTCGCCGTCGCCACCGCCGCCGTCGTCGCCGTCGTCGTCGTCGTCGCCGCCGCCGCCGCCATCAGAATACACGCAATGAATAGCACTTTAATTTTATTGGTGTTGACGTAGAATAAATAGAAAGCATCGACCACAGTGCAAATCATAACAAAGTTTTCTGGCGAGACATTCAACGCGGTAAAGCAGATCTGTCTGGCAGGAACACAGCTGAGATCAGCATGGTGCAGTCCATCTTCATCTACAGGAAGTAGATTACGTTTAATGGTGGATTCGATGAGCTGAATCATCTGTTTTATCATCATGTCATCAAATGTTTTTCTATCAGATCTAATCTCTATATATGAAGCTACATGACTGTATATACATATTTCGATAATTAGACGACACAATGCTGAAGGATTTTAGGACACTGCAGTTCTGTGGTGTAGTGCTATCGCATCATGCTAACTCATACTATCAATAGAGGGATTCGGTGTGTCGCCGATGTCATAATCACATACGTCATCTGCTAGCTGACGTCACATCCACAATGACGCATGTCCGTCACGAAACTGGAAAAGCCAATCACGGATATGTATTTGGCGAATTTACAATTTCATAATGAATGTCAGCACCACCTCTCACTCAAATTAGTTGGAAAATGTTCAACAAGTTATATGTTACACAATTTCGATTTGAGGAATTCATATTTCAAATCCATTCCAAGTCTAACACGCGTACAAAGTGAAATGATCTGAGTTAGACATTATTACCATCGTTAACCCTATGAATTCAAGATGTGCTGCATACAAGGAACCGCTAGGACTTGTAATCCACATAGGCGTGGATATATTGCCATACGATAACTGGTGAATGATTAGAAGATGATTTGACTGGAGTGAAAAGTTTAAAATTTCGGTTAAACTATTTTCATAAATTTGTGTTATATTGTAGCGACCCAATAACCAATTTGACCCGTTTGTAAACGGTGCAAGACCATTTGTGAACGACGCATGTCCCATATGCCAATTCTATCGGTGCACTTCCCATATGTCAATGTCAAACTTACGCTAACAGGCAATACACCCATCCATTCATTAACTCCGTCTTTCACTGATCATTTCAGCGATCCGTTCAGTTGTTCAGACACGTCTGTCCGCATGCGTGTGTTGTTAATTTATTTGATGGTCTGTCAATCCGTCTGTTCGTTCATTCATTCACCCATTCTTCAGTCGGTTAGTCAAAAATTCTGCATGCATACGAAAAAGAGTGTGTTATTGGACTACATTCATAAACACTTCAAATAGTACTCACAATTATTCAAAGAAAATTTAAATCTTCTCAGAAAGTATCCAGTTGTTGAGCAAGAAATTATTTTTGAAAACTTGACAGCATTTATTTATGCACACTTTAAAACAACGCTTTCATTCTGAAACGTCACACCTCGCGCAGCGATTTCCCATGCATATCATACAAAGATTCAGCGAATGGCCACCACCTTGTTTGATAGACATATAAAATAAACTACCCCAATGAGTCACCGAGTTTGGAGGTGATCGGATAAAACCTGTATTGGAGGAGATGCGGTGCAAAGTTTTTGACGAAGAATAAAAAAGAAGAAGAAGAAGAAGAAGAAGAAGATGATGAAGAAGAAGGAGGAGGAGGAGGGGGAGGAGGAGGCTGGGTAGGAGGAGTAGGAAGAAAGATCCTGAGTGATTCTAATAATTTGCGCTTGCATAGCAGATTAAGAAGTATTTCAAGACACCACTCAAAAATGCTTTAATATCTCTGAAACTAAATGACCGATTTTGACGGGGTATGGCTAATTTTGTTCGCAATTGAATTCTTTTTTTTTCTATTTTACGCAATTGAATTCTAATTCAAGCAGTGACTGAAAATTAATCATTGAGCTACGAAAGTAGCGGTAGAAATCACAATTCGTTTACAACTATGCACATTTCCGATTGGTCCAAGTTTGATATTGACATATGGGCAGTGCGCCGTTTACAAAATGGTGCGCCGATAACAAATTTGCGTCATGCGCCGTTTACAGACGGGCACGCCGATAACAAATTGGTATATGGAACTGCGCTGTTTATAGACGGGGCTATTTGATTTATAAGGGCTTCTTTGCTATGAAAGAGAGGGAAAGATTGTGCGCCCATCATGTGCGTAGACTTGTTACTGACCAGGACCTTGCGATATTGCGCGAACACATGATAGTGCAGCGGCCAGGAGTGGTTTCTGGTCGGATACCCCTACCCATCTTAGAACAAACCACGACCTATTTTTTTTCATATCTCTGATATATGGCATTTATGAAATGGATGGTTGTGTTACAATATTTTATGTTCTTTAGTGTTTTCTGGTGATGATTCCATGGTACCTGTTATCGTTACGTAGACAATACCGATAAATATTCAAAATTGCATATCTTCTATATTTAAGTGCACACATATATACAATTAGACTCAAAATGACCGTCTTGCTGTTCCCCACATCTGAGACCAAGTACCGAATATTTTACTGACCATTTTCATATTGCTTTACACAAACTTAACTAAAACAATACTACTTTCTACTACACAATCATCGTGAAAAACGAAATGATGAAAACACCTGTTATGTTATTAATATTATATCTACTTCTAATCACACGTCTGTCTACATTCTTATATTTACAGATCTCTGGGCATTGGTATGTACAATATCCATTCTTGACCATGGATATTGAGGCACCTGTAGTGAAATATCGCAAATTTGACGCAGGTCATTGTATTACATGCTTCAGCCATGCAAACCGAGTAAGGAACCTGTTGTTAACAACCCAACATCAGATGACTTGCCTGCAATCCTAAATGCTAGCCAGCAGCGGAAAATGGTGTTTTTTAATCACTGTCCATTGCAAGCACACATTTTAAGTTTTTAAAGTTAAGAGTTGCTTTCCATAAGGCATGTCGGTGCCAATACACCAGTAAGTCTAACTTTCCTAACGGCTGATTGACAGAAACTGATCAGCAGGCTGGAACCTTTGCACATAGAAGTCTCAGTAGGACGGAAAAAGCTAGGTTTGATATCAGAAAAGATTGCTTTATCTGTAGCGAATCCAGCTAGATGAGAAATGTTTACTCATATAATGACGGGCACATGGACGAATCTAGATAAAGTTCTTGCAGCTGCATACGAAGGAGAAGATGCTTTCTTACCCTGACTTGTTCGCATATGATGCCAAATGACATCCTTGGTGTTATTAACATAGCTGCTACCAGATAAAAGGCAAGGGAAGCCAAATCACAAACACTATGATAAAACGTGAGGACCTCGTCAAACAGTTGCATCAAACTGGTTTTTTCAAGACGCACAATAGTGACTACATTTAGCAGATTGTAGTCAAAGTACTAGATGAACATGGTGTAAGTAATGCAGACCAGTATAAAACATGGAAATAAAATAGATAAACCAGTTGGTTGCCAGAATAGTGGGTTTAGCTCTCTGACCGAAATTTCAAGGGCAAATTGACCTTCTTATGTTCTTCTGTGGTTGCAGCAGGATATTGCTGTAAAGAAAGCACCTTCCCTACAGGGCATGCTTGATGACAATGAGATTGATTCTCCTGAACCCACATGTGCGACATCATTTAATGAGCTGGAACTATTGCATCCTGTGATTGCTATCCTGGAGGAAACACATGGCAGACATTCATGAGTCGTCGAGTGTGTACGTTTCAACTGAACAATTAGAAATTGACCATTGTGCAGAATATGCTCCCAATATAATGTATGACTTTGTGTAGTGGTGTCTAAGCAGTAAGTCTTATTTGAATGTCACAAACTGTAGCGATGACGATGTGCCTAAGAGCGACACGTGATTTCCAGATGTCACGATATCATATCAAAGTGTCAACAAGTACCTACTGCCATAAAATTGAGCTTAGCACTAGAGATGCATCATGACTTTGGGAGAAACAGGTGATTGATGTTCTCTTTTCTTTCGGACATTGTTTCATATGACGAAGTTCAACGCTTCCTTACGTCTGTGGCTGTTGATCAGGCAGGCCAGGTTGATAGCGTTCACATTCCACAAGGGCGACAGGATAAAACTCAAACTAACAATACCCATTTGATATTCACACCGTCAGCGATGAGCTGGTAAACATAGCATCAGGGCAGCTTCCATTACAAGAAGCAGCCAAAGAAATGTGGCAATTTTTAGATGCCAAGATGCATAATAAGACATTTGTTGAAAAACGGCTTCTCGAGGACAATCAGTTACTGGGGACCAGATCAACGATAAAAAACACCAACCTTTGAAAGTATGTGCAAGTCCGTCAAGTGAAGAAAAATAGATAAGACCATGATTGATTCTGAAATACTGTTCCGATGACTGTTGGCTGTGTCAAAGCAGCAAGATGTCTGCATCGACCACGTGTTAACCCTTGAATTAGCTGCTGTATCAATTAGCCCCTTCAATAATGATGGAGCCATGAGGAAGACATGCAAAGCTTACTTAGCTAAGGTCTTAGAAGCTCACTGCAGTGTCGGCTATGCATTGTTTCATATCGACCAAGATGGCACCGCATACATCATAGATGGACAGGCATTTCTTCAGGCACTCGATGAAATGCATTTCAACAGCCTTAATGATCTTGGATGCAGAGTGTTACAGAGGATTAAAATATTGATGGCTGGTGACCTGATGTTGGTTCAGTGATAGTATTCTATAGATATGATAGTGCACACTCCTTTAAGCAGATGGGGTGAGAACGAGGTACAGGTGGCGATACAGCACCATGCTATGCCATGCAAGGAAGTCGCAGAGTCCCAAACTACAGAAAATTCGTCAGAAATACCAGAAACAAAGCAGCTCAGACAGTTCCTCTGTAACTACATAATGTTGAATGGTTCACCTGTTCTTGAGGAAGATCAATAATCTGTTCTGGCTGGAGGGCACGAAGATGGACAAATAGTCAAAGTTGTCCAGTACAGCAGTGTCACAGAGAGTCCTGAACTACTTAGTATGCATTAAGAGGCATACACGATGACACTAGTAGCCTACACGCGTGGCTAATCATCAGTCAACAGTATAACTACCCAGATTGGGTGAAATGTGTCCCTATGTTTTCCAGCAGTGCATGCTTTAAATGGTTGCGACTCAAAATCATCTTTGATCAAGTTAGGAAAGCGTACAGCATAACATAGAGCTCAAGCAGAGCGTCAATAAGTTATTACAATTACGAAGGCTAGGCCAGTCAAGGGATATATCAGGTATACTTCCAACCCTACATTTGTATGTATCCAAGCACAAGTCATGTGATTCCCAGGATCAGTTGTGTTATGCTTATGTATGGACAACTGACGAGGCAGCATCTCTCTACCCACTGACAGATGATGACCTCAGACATGTTTAGCGTGCAAATTATCACGTTGCGACATGGATTAATGCCCTTTGGCAACCAGATGGCAACATGTGGGTCGTGGACAGTGACTATAAGCTTACATCAGTACTCTATCAGAAGGATGCAGCGCGGAAGTACGTTACTTCACCAATTTGTACTGCACTGATGACAACTGTACACTGGTTAAAACAACATGTCACTGTGTAGCATCTGGGTTGCCATGCATGGAATTTTGTTCTTGCGCTCTTCTAGACTGTCCAAATGAAGATAGTAGTTTCATTGTTAGTTATGGTAGTGATGATTTTACTAATTGAACGGTGATAAACATATAATTTGATGCAAGCACCTACAAATTAAGAGCGATATACAGTAAAACCTGTCTATAGCGGTCATTTGGTTTTGGCCCTATAATGTTGTGTCTCTTTAAGAAAGGACGTGCGGGCACTACCTTTCTTATATATCTCCCTTCCGTGACATCAAATGCCATTTTAACAGCAAACTAACTTGTAATAAGCGGCATTTTGTTGCTCGATAATGTGTCTGTTATAGGCGGGCTTCATTAATCATGACAGAAATACGTACATACTCTATATCGCTATTAATTTGTTATGTATAAACAATTAGTATCATATATAAGAGGAATCAATGTTCTTTCAAATCACCACAGTGATCATGATTATAGCAATGGAACATAATTTGCTTCAAACAACAAATTAAGAGTGATGTACAGTAAAACCTGTTTATAGCGACCATGTGTTATTGGGGCTACAATACAAGGTGGTTCTTTAAGACATGTGGTCGTAGGTCTACTTGTCTCAAATAACCAATGTGTTCTCAAAAGCAATTTTCAGAGCAGACTAACTTGTAATAATTGACAACTACTTAATACTACTGCATAATGCTATATGTTTTACAGCATTGTGGGTTTTTTGGCCTTACTATTGTGGTTCCTTAAGACTGGTTATGCTAGGACCCATTAGTCCTAAATAACCGCTGTTTTGTGATCCCAAAATCAATTTTCATAGTACATTAACTTAAAATAAGCGACCATCCATTTATCTTGAGTAACCATTTTTGTTGCTCCATACTGTGCCTGTTGAATAGGCATTTTTGACAAAACTATTACGGCAGAAATACATACATGCTGCATATTGCTCTTAATTTGTTGTTGAATATAAATGTACATATAAAAATAATACATATATAAGAGGAATATATCTTCTTTCAAATGACACCAAATGCTTTATCCTATCACAACAACTAATATATTTGTGCCACTTTTTGTATGTTATGTCGAAATACAACTGGTCGAAAGCCGATTAATACGTATTTAGCAGTATATCTGAAAAAGGCCATGGCAATATATGAAACACATATTTTATTTTGACACAACCATCGTTTTCTCATTTACAATACATAACTCTTCAAGAAAAAATAGGTAGTCTTTTGTTCTAAGATAGGTAGGGGTTACTCCCATTTGTAGGCCCTTTTTGAGATTTGGCCGCTACACTATGAAGCTTCACGAGTTCGCAACTGACATGAGAAGTAGAGTCGTATGTGTGCGGGACACACCGAACACGCACACGGCTGGACGATAGACATAGACATAGAACAGACCAGTTAGCAGTGTTTTATAAAACAAATCAATGTCACTAGTCAGAGTGTGCGCTATTGATTTAAGCACAATGTTAATTCTTCTAAATTCAATAATTAATAAAGAAATTTGCCGTGCGGTAGTGCCTGTTATTGTTGACTATATGGTCTGCTTCTCGGCGTGAATTACTCAGCTGGAAAAGCGATACGAAGCTTCGTCAGGGACGTGTACTAAGCTGTTCATGCCATGGACAGGTGATACAACAAGAGTCGCTTTCTGAGGCTTGCCACCTGAGGAATAAGTCTCAGAGCACACCTTACACACGCAGTAGCCCGCGTACATGTATTATCGCGACTTTCGAAATTAATTTTCGAATCGATTTTTTTGTTCGATATGCGGCCATGTGTGTACTACATACATGACTGTCAGTTACTCTGGTGAAATCAATAATAACTTGGTCATCGACGACCAGAGGGGGCGCACGCGGTGATTCCTCAAAATAGGCAGATAAACTGGAAAGGATTCGTAGATAGGGCTGGATTCAGGAATGTAGCCCTGATTAGAGCCCCCCCCCCACCCCCCACCCCATCCCCCACCCACCCGCCCAAATCAAAACAGCCTGGCTTAACTATAAAAATAGTACGCCTGCATCATTATTCAGAAATGTGTCATATTCCGGGTATATTTCTGTTCGAATGACGACCGTGACGATCGTGAAAGAAAACAAAATCGGATCCAACCGCAACCTTGCCATCTATTCGCCTATACTGTCAAATATCTAGTTTTAGGAGCTAAGGTGGGCATAGCTGCGGTATTGCTGGTGTACACGCGGACCATGCTGCTAGAAGCTCTGCTTACACAGCACGTAGAAGAAAACGTGGTTTTAACAGAACACAAGTTATCATATATGAATGTAAGAAATTAAACAACTGGCGTTGCCAACTCAGTATCATAGCACCTCAAGTTGACAATCATACTGGAAGCCTTACAGACATGCACGAAAAAATATATGACTATAGCAGTCTGTTATAACGAAATTATCAAGTAAGATATACCTACAGCATATAGGCCATTCGATTAACTTTAAAAAATGCTTTACGTTGAATCAGTTTATGCGCAAGTGATAACTTAAGGAGTAATGGCAGATCGATAGTCCCTGTGAGCTAAATGTTTGTTCATCAGCGTGATCGACGTCAGCAATTAAGCGCCAGAGCTACAGTAGTATTACACGGTCTATATTTTATTAATTATACAGTCAAATTTAATGAACGGTTTGATATGTAGGAAACGTCTATCTGTAATGTTTGAAATTATGCTTAGATAAAATTGTTCTCTTGAAGATAATAGGCATTAGGCATTCTCTGCCTCGTCATCCTGTGAATTATGATCCATAATGCGCGTGCTTGCAGTACAGATCACAAATAGGTTAATACGTTTCTAAAACAAAAACAGAAACATGTTAGTTAGTACAATTTTGAAAACGATGTAAGAAATGTGCTGTTGAATATTTTGGGCTTCATTTGATTGGAAGTTATTGTTGCCTAAACAGCAATGCCTTCCAATCAAATGAATCCCAAAATATTTAACAGAACATTTCTTACATCAAACTAAGACCAACATATCCAACAGTACGTTTATTTTGTTTGGGAAACCTACTAAGTTATTTATTAGCTGCGCTGTATGCTGACAACAGAGGGATCTGATCTGTCACTCACGTTTCTGATGGTATTATCAAAATACGTTACTTGTTAGCCGATCAAATGACGTACTTTACGTCACAAAAGTAGCATATGTCTGAGTTGTAGGCCTATGTCTTGGGTGAATGTATGCAACTTAAACAAGTCCAAAAATTGCTCTATGGCAATGAGAATTTCAATGCGTGATTAAATATCCAAGTATCATCACGTGTTTGCTAGTGCATCATGGATCCGGTACTGGACGCTTTAAACAACCTACAGTCATTTAATCGCGTAACTTTAGCCCAAAACGCATGTTACCTCTGGGAAATCTGGCGTGAACAGAGACATGCATGAAAACCAGCCTCCTAAATCTGCCTTATCTCTTTATACTATGTTCCCTCTTTGTAACACCAACTCGGTTTTGTGCGCATGCTTAATAGACGTATCTTAATCGCATCTATATCCATCCCCTTAGTATTATGTACATAATACTTTTTCGATAAATACATAAATCGATTTGAAACAAGAAAAAGATCGTGGGAGCTAAGGGAACGTTACACAACTTCTATAGATTTTAAATTTTAAGCGTGGGCGCCCTTTTAAATCCTGTAGGCCTATTATGGACTTCTGGTAGAAATATATCAAACCAAGTCTCGCTAGAGGAGTATTCCCCCACCAGCTTTCCGTTAAGAGTTGTCTTATTCTAAAATTGTTAAAAAAAATTCACGCGAACTAACGTTTCTGAGAGAAGATATTTGTCAGTGCTTGAAGTGGTCCCGCCGATTTGAACGATTAGCAGACTTAGGGAGACAACTCCTATATATTTTAATTCCTATATAATAACAAACTAGATTTGTTATCTCCCCTGATCATGTGATTTGTCACTTGCATTATTATGCGCGTCTCGCGAGATCTCCTTCAATATGATATCGAGAAAATAATTATAATACGCCCGAACACGGTTCCTAAGTGCGCGTGCGGAGCGGATGCGGAAACGATGCGCCAATTCTAATAGGTAGAGTAAGCCAGCATTTTTAGTATAGGGCCCTGTGTAAAGCAGATCATATTCGAAAGGCTGAATCTTCGCCATTATTCTCTATCAAGCCTTCTAGGTGTCATGTCATATTGATGTCACGGGCGTTCACAGCCTTTGCTTTTAACTCTGTCTAGATGGGAACACACAATTTAGGGGTGGAGGGCGTGGGGTGTTCAGATTCACCTTACCCTACACACCATTCTGAAAAAAGATTTTAAAAGGATTTTCTGAATAAAACTAATGCATTTGGGAGTTTGTACTCAACTTCACTTGAAAGATGTCATATTAATTCTTGAAATTCACCACAACCTCCCTAATATCTATGTCCCCACCCCCACCTTGTGTGTCCTAATATGTCTTCTTAGCCCTTTAACCCATGAATTGTCAGTATCTCAATTTTAATCCCACTACGTAGGAAAGCAGTTTAATATTTTGAAAGTAATTTGACTGGTATCTATTGCAGTAACAGCTCCTGTCAAATTAATTTCAAAATATTCAACATAATATTCCTTACATTATAGAATTTGTCATTTCTGGTGTGTATAGGGTTAAAAGGTTAAATTATAACCACTTCATGTTTTGAAGCTTCGGTAGCTTAGTATTTCATTTTCAAAGCAGTCATAATCATTACAATAGACTGTTGAGTATTTTGAAACCAATTTGACTGGAAACTGTTGCTAGTTATTAATTAATTTTAAAATAATGATCAGAATATTTTATCATAATAGAAATATCTTTGTGGCTGCTTGTGGCTGCTCCGTTAAGGATGAAATTGTGAATATATTCTTGAAGCCGTAATAAAGTTCTTTATTGATGCTTCAGATCCAAAATGCAGAGCATATGATTTTCAGAATTGCGCGTGGGAGAGGAGGAACGCAGATTTCTGATATAAATATATCCCAAGTATATATCATTTTCTGTTACATACCTAGATCTCTTAACATGGTTCATATAAAAGTATGAAAAGTATAGAATTATAACAAACCCATTATAATGGACATTTCCATTTTAGCTATGCCCCGCCCATATCTATCTAAGCTCCACCCACACCTCGCTCGTGTTGGTATCGATCGATCTCTGAGCTTCCTGACTCTCAATTTCCAGAAAACTATACAGGTAAGCTGTTGAATATTTTAAACCTAGTTTGACTCGGTGCTGTTGCTGCCAATGGCAGCAACAGCGCCAGTCAAATTAGTTTCAAAATATTCAACAACTTACATGTAGGCCCTATAGTTTTCAGGAAATTGATAGTCAAGGCATTCGGGGATCGATCAATACCAACAGGGCGAAGGGTGGGTGGAGCTTAACTAGAGGTTATTCTTACAACGTGTCGGACTATTAAGAGTTAAAGACGGGCCTAATAGAATCACGTATGACGTAATGATTATGACGTCATCCTACAACCAGCTTAGCTGATTATGACGTCATATGACATCATTTCCCTGGAAAGATCCATTAACGGTGCATATTCACAGCAGACTTTAGAAGCTTAAAATATATGTCTAGATGTAATGAAAGGAAATAAATCTTAGCATATGATGATTTCATTACGTATAAATGAATAAAAAAAACTTAAGTTGTCAAAATGAATTAGAGGCACGAGCCCCTAATTCAAATTCACAACTAAACCTACGAAATTTATTTATATGGAATGAAATCATCATATGTTAAGATTTATTTCGTTTAGTTGCATTGAGGTACACAATTTAAGTCTCTAAACGTATCTAATTTCAACAATTTTATTTCCAAGCATTTTGGTGTGAATATGCACGTTTAATAATAAATGGATCTCGGTAAGTCTTGAGAGGGATATTCTATGTGTGACTCTTGACATCATTACGTAGCCATATTTTAGATTCACTGATCGCCTGTGTTTATCTAGAGAAGTTGTGGAACGTTCGGATCTTAGCTCGTACGAGCTTTATCTTGTTTCAAATCGATTTATATAATGGAAAAAGGATTATGTACCTAATACTAAGAGGATATATATTATATCTATATATACATATAGATGAGATTGAGATACGTCTATTGAGCAAGCACACACAGTAGAGTTGATGTTACAAAAAGACAGCATGGTATAAAGAGATTAAGGCAGATTTAGGAGGCTGGTTTTCATGCATGTCTGTTCGTGCGAAGTTCTCCTTAGGCAACGCGCGTGTTGGGATATGATTGCGGGATTAAAGAACTAGAAGCTGTTTTAAACGCCCGGATGATGTACTGGCAAACAAGTGAGGATACTTGAATACGTATTGAAATTCTCATTGCCATAGAGCAATTCTTTGGCCGCATGGTTAGGCCTATTGGTGGGGATATTATTTCGATTTAATTCGTTGTAAGGTGATATTCTTTGGTTGGTGTAGAGTGGGCAGTGGGGATGATAATGATCCGTTGTTTCATCTTGGTAACCGCAGGGACACCGAGGAGAGTCTGATAAGAAATTGTTGTAAAGATTGGGGTTTTTTCTAAGGCCGTGTTCTCACTAGAGACTTAATCGGGAATAACGCCATACTGAAGTATGGCGTAGTTCCTGATTAACATTCTAGTGAGAACACGGCCTAAGTTAATGCTACAGTTGTTCCGTAGCCAACAGTAAGAGATGTTGGTATAGGTATGCCGCTACTTGGCCCCGCATAAGACCACCTAGGTAGGACTCGTGTATAAGACATAGATTTTAATTTACTTTAAAATTCCTATAGGGGTGAGTCATTATAACAGAGTCATGGCGAGTATTCCTGTCACGCGCCGTTTCTGGAAAGACAGATCTTCAATATAGCCATCATTTCCACTAGTTATGCCTTCTATTATTTTTCCATAACTGGACATCTAGTGTATGTGTTGTGTTGTATCACAATCAAAAGACAACTATTTAAACACAAAAGTCGTCTTACTCTGGAATCTGGAAGCTTCAGAATACGAGTTATGTGTCAAACATATCCAACAGTGGCCATCTTGAATTTATGCAAATTAGGTCATTAAATATACCTAATTTTAAACTTCACCTGGCAAATTTGGATTCTACCGCAAAAAGTAAGCTACATAACATCGAGCGCCCGAATGATGTGTATGACATATATAATATCCCCGTCTACCTGTTATTCTTGTCAAGCATCAGCTATGGTTGAGAAACATACTCGATAGCTCATGGGAGACAACTGGCAACTCTGGCGCTCCATATTAAATAGGCCTGCCGTAAACAGAGTTATTCGCCAGATTTCAGAACATTCTTATGTGCACACTAGCTATGCCTTCTTTTTCTAACTGGATTACTGGCTGGGGTTCCTATACACAGTTTCTTACATGGGGCCTTCGGAAACACAAAATAAAAATGATACTGTTGACTATTTTGAATATAATTGGATTGGAAGACATTGCTGAATCCAATTATGTTCAATATATTCAACAGAACATTTTTTATATCGTGTTCCTAATTGTTGTTTTTAGAGAAAATGTTGACTGATTTATGAGTTGTACTCATATATTGAATATATATGTTCAAATGAACTTGTTGCACTGCCTTACATTCGGCCCTGTTTATGCATACTAGGATAGGCGTCATATTCTTTGGGTGGCGAAATAACATAAAATAAGGGCGCTATTTCGCCACTCAAGCAAGCAAGTCTGAGCGTACCGATCAAATTAACCATGATATATTGAATTACCGTCGCTTTCATTGAGCTTAGACACAAAAAACACAACTGAATTCAAAATCATCATTTCTTCGGGGACGGGCTTATTGTTGAATAAAAATTATGGCGTACTTCTTGGAAGGAATGGCTAAAGGCCGCGTATGTAGGATTTCCTGAAGTCGGCACGCTGCCGTTAATTCATGATATGTTGTCAAGTTGAACGTTCTCTGATAATTCATTAAACTTTGACAATATAGACCTTTGCAGTTTTAGCTATGCCCCGCCCACCTCTAGTTAAGCTCCACCCAACCTTCGCCCTGTTGGTATTGATCGATCCCCGAATGCCTTGACTATCAATTTCCTGAAAACTATAGGGCCTACAGGTAAGTTGTTGAATATTTTGTAACTAATTTGACTGGGTGCTGTTGCTGCCTATGGCAGCAACAGCGGCCAGTCAAATTAGTTTCAAAATATTCAACAAGATATTTATTAAATAGTAAAAACATAAAATTCGTACACCAACGCATAGTCCATCTTCAATTATGGGTTCGTGACGTACTTATCTACGTCATTCATGACGTCATAATGCCGTCATTGATTGTGATTTCATTCTACAAGTCACGTAGTTGATTATGACGTCATATGATGGATGGATACAGTGGAAAGGTCCGTTGAAGCCTTAGTTCTCGAGTTTGCTCGATCTACTGGAAAAAATAAATAAACCTGTAGGAACTTTCATCTTCGTTCTTCCTGCTCGCCGAAGAACAGACCACATCCGTATGATGAGTTTTTTTCATAACATTATTGCACACATGCATAGTGTCTGCAGAAATGGCAATCGTGAACATCGGATAAAGTATCTTGAAGTAATCAGATACCACAGATTGGTGGTACTTTAAACACGGATATAACGTGATGTTTGAGACAGGAGTATTATGTTTATTTTTCAAGTTATTCTGAAATCACATCCCTTACTGAACTTCAGCAACGCAAACATTATCTATGAAATTTTATGCCTTGCAACGGCACAAAAAAATATTAGTAAAATGAGAACTTACATGGAAGTTTGACTGTTGGCTAATTCTAGCCAATTACCACTGGAAGCAGGGGTTACATGAGAGACGTGACGTGAAAGGTGCCCAGTCACGCTAGGATGCTTTAAAATAAAGATATCCTAATTGTATACTTTTAGAAGCTTAAAGGTTCATATTCACACCAAAATACTTGAAAATAAACGTGTTAAAATTGTGTAATTTTACAGCCTTAAATTGTGTGCCTCGATGGAATGAAACGAAATAAATCTTAGCAGATGATGATTTCATCATATAAAATAAATTTCGTATTTTTAGCTGTGAATTTGAAATAGAGGCACGAGTACCTAATTCAAATTCAAAACTTAAAACATTACATTTATTTATACGTAATGAAATCATCATATGTTAAGTTTTATTTCGTTTCATTACATCTAGGCCCATAGTTTAAACCTCTAAAAGTATACAATTTAAACAATTTTATTTTCAGTCATTTCGCCGTGAATATGCACATTTAAATTGTGTATCTCAATGTAATGAAACGAAATAAATCTTTGCATATGATGATTTCTTCCCGTATACACTAATATAACTAAGGTTTCCACAGCATCTATTTCATGTCAGGTACCATACTCCATGTTCTTAGCTTGCTCTGCACTATACTGCCTACTCTGTGTACCAAGAACAACCATGGCATACTGGTTCCACTGCTGTTTCAGGTGTCCAAGACATCTTCTTCACATCTACACACATTTTGATGAACGTGGAAGAGAGTCGCTCTGCAATGTCTGCTGATATCGACTTAACAAGTACACCTGATCTGTAGTACAAAATCTTTTGTCCATGGAACACTCGTCTGCTTGTCCAAGTCCACGAGGTCCAGGCATAAAGCGCCGGAATTTACCGTAAAGAGACGTGATCCAACCTCCCAGAAATTATTTGTACACATATATCATTTGTGATGAGTTTTTCTTAGAGAATCGCTGCAAAACATCTATAAAAAGAAGGTGGGCTATGCTATCAAATGGGAAATTTGCTTTCTCGACTGCCACTGTCGCTGTGTTATCTTCTAGTTCAAAATACACATCCTTATCTTGCTCATGACTACTGACATGCAAATCCATTCCTCTCATGAGCGGGGAAAACTAGCACCATCTTCGTCACTTGTGTCATTAATTCGAGTCCCACAGACATCAATATATCCTTCACTACTGCTGTAGCCTAACTAGTTTCATCCTACGCCTGGGATCTACAAACAGATTCTCCCGGAGTGTTTAACTTCCTTCTCTTTGACCTGTCACGTCGAAAAATATGCCGACGTCCATCAATAGTAACAGTTACGTCTGATTCTCCAGGCACCACTTCTTCAAAAACCTTTCTCCTGTAACTAGTTCTGCCAGTTTTCTAGTTGAGTTGCAGTTCCCGATAACTAACACAAAATTGTTCATGATTTGTGTATCTCTGTTAGCCACAGTGGTAGCAGACACACCTTCTGGTGCCGAAGAAGATAATAATAATAATAATAATAATAATAATAATAATAATAATAATAATAATAATAATAATAATAATAATTGTGCTTTTATATTATGAAACCTTCCTATAGCGACTGTCTAATTTTGGGATCAGAAGGGGTTTTTTTCTTTTAAACGGGTGGTCGTAAGACCACGCGTCTTAATGAGCTGACATCTTGTGGCCGCAAAAGCTGTATTAACTATAGACCATATTAAATAAATTAAATAAATAAAAATTCTTTTTACCAACCACCGTTTAATGGTCCATAAAGTGGTCGTTATGCAAACGTTTCACTGTATTTCTATTGTTGAAGCTAACAAATTAACAAGGAATTGACATACAATTACAGATGGGAATCATTGTGTTCCCAATTGCCATTTTTCATCTTAATCCGTGTTCACCTACTGCATCATCCGTTGTGCCCGACTTCCAACACTGCCTACACTATGATGTCTGCAATAATGTTCTGAAAAAGCCTGATAGCTAGTGTGGTACGTTATTCGGTGATTAGAAAGAGGAACGATCAACGTTTCTACATGTATATTTCTGTTTTCCAGTAGCTTGGGCAAACTCGATGCCTAAGTTTTCAAGTGACAAAGTTTGATGCGTTGTCAAAGAACTTTCAACTTGACTACGTATCATGAATTAACAATAGCAACTGCAGGTAATCTACACGCGCAACCGTGAAACATTCTTTACAAGATGTGCACCATAATTTGTAATAATGATGAATTATCAACTTACTTCCACTTCCACGCCAATTCTTCTTTATCCATGACATGCTCTATCTAAATCCCCTTTAATTTCTCTGTGTTATTCGTTGCCGGCTGTACGGTGCATTATAATGTGTAAGGATATTGGCATGGGAGATAATTCTTCGCGCCCCATATCGCGCTAGGAAGACAAATACACGGTGATCTCCCACGGGTCATAGAGAGCTTTGTTTCATTTTATATCATGTCTGCGGCGTTTCCAGACAGCAATTTTAGCTAAAGGATTCCTGGAAATCATGTACAAAATTATTTATACCTCACTCGTAGTCTGGCATCATATCGTATGAAGTACAACCCCTCCCCCCCCACCCCTGGGAAATTTCTGATGAAAGCAAACCACTAGTCTAGACGTATGAAGTAGCGACTAGAACAAGAAAATGCCTGATGGTAGGCTTAGTCACGCTTTTGAATATTTTGAAAGTAATTTGATTGTGTGCTGTTGCTGTCTATGGCAGTAATATTGTCCAGTCAAATTAGTTTCAAAATATTCAAAAGAATGGGTTTTTAAATTGTAAATTTACATAGGCCTACAGTTCCTACACTTGAAGGACTATTCCAGCTTCTACAATAGAGTATTTCTGCCACTCATGATTATGACGTCAACTCGCATTTGACGTAACTGATTATTGCGTCATATAGGCCTACTTGGTCGACAGATATGATTTATCCATTGTCTGAGATTTCCACTAAATTATTTTCGTGACTATTCCGGAACCACATGGCACCGCCATGGTGTAGGTTTCTGATCCCGTTAATTTGTAAGCCGATGTTTCCGGATGATGTTTAATGGTGGTTACGTCGTTGTAGTTGTTTTTAAGTCATTTAGTTTAAACAGCAGCAAGGTTTGTTTTCGTGTATGCATCTGTGTAACAATCGTGTGGCTATGTAGCTAGTGCTGACCAGAAAGTTGAACATGATTATGACACGTTTAAATGCTCTGGACACCATTTAGGACTCGCTAATTGGTATTGACGTCAAAGATAACACGAGTAGGCTACAGCAGCATGCAGGTTTTCATAGGCCAGTTCTTGAAGAGAATGAAATACATAGAATATAAAAGTATTGCTCTAGAGGCACGCGACAGATGGAAGCACGTGATGGAAATTACGATGCTAAAAACATAATAGGCTTAATTCAGCGTGCTCGTTGTTACCGGCGGAGGAGCAATCCAAAAACCCAAACCCATAATCGCCCTATTCAGAGATTGTATCGATATTGAAACAATATTCCGCACAACACCGCAAAACCCTTTCAACGAGTCGCGATTACCCACACCAAATTGTAGTAGCCAGAAACGAATTATCGACGCGTTACCGTAGGGCAAAGAAAAATGGTCTGCCAGCATCATTTAGATTTATACCCCGCGAAGTTGAGTGTGGGACATAAAGTCGTACAAGACACGTTCCCTGACTAGATCAGTGTCTTGCACGAAACTGGTAGTGAAAGCCAACGCACGACCACAGTACACAAATGATCTGTCAAAAATGCACACGACTAACAGCATAATATGGCACATGTAATTGTTCGTCCTCAAACGAACAGATCCTTCCAAGGAAGCCAATCCTAGGTAACTATGCACATTGCTTGGTTGAAGTGGCGACTGACCTTTTACTATCATGTGCTTTCATTTCCTATTGTATATATTATCAGTGCACTCAGCTTGATAGATCCCTCTTACATCATGAGATGTTGACGACTTAGTGGCTGTGGAAGCATGTTGGTGACTGACGTGCTGGCCACTTCTATTGTGAGCGGCGAAGTTCTTTGTTTGGGATGAAGATTTTTAAGTTGGTCTTTTGTTGATATGCGTTCTATTGCCAATAGAGTGCTGACTATCATTTTTGTTTTGTGAGCAGAATGCTTGTTTAGTACAGCCATCTTTTGATAACAGACTGCTGGCATTGATTTTCTATCTTGTTATTCGGCTGGCGTGTTGCGGTACGGCTAACAGAATGCTGCCTATAATTTCTGTATGGTGAAGATGATTTCGTTGTTTTGTAGAAACTTCCTTTAGTAACAGTCTGCTGGCGAGAGTTTCCTATATTGCTCCTTTGTTGGTATGTTACTCTATTGTTAACAATGTACTGCCTATTATTTCGGTTTTGTGGCCACATATACGATACTTGATTGATAACTTTTTTAACAGTCCGAGTTCTTGGCTGCCTTGGGTAAGGTTGAACCTGCTGGTGCGTATAGTGATTCCAGCTATCATGTTGCTGTTGGTTTCCATTACTCCCACGTGCACAGAATGGGCAACTGCAGGCGTGGGACTAGTTCTTTATGTAGTAGAGTTGTTTTTCTTTTCTGGAACAGACACGTTTCTTGTGGACTATTCGCTGGCTGACTGGTCTCAATCAAGTTCCTTAACCCGTATATTCTGTGTAGTATATCAAAGAGAAGATAGCGCATTATACGGCTGGTTGTTATGCCATAGGTTACTACAAGCTAGATGTTCAGACTCAGTTCCAGTGAGACATTTGTCCAGCTAGCGCTCCACTTGTTTGATGATAAGGGAGCATATCTTGTTAAACATTGAAGAGATTTACTGCGTCATATTATCTTGGAAAATACTCATCCTGCCTGCATTGAAAGTGCTGCCACTTTCGCGTTTATACGGTTTTGCATGTTGCTGTATATTTGGTAGATGTAGTCTACATGGAGGCTACTGTAGTGACTTTCAATACAAGTTCGTCAATGCGTGCTTCTAATCTCTTACAATATGACCATAGACTAATTAGTTTGAGGGCCTATGTCATTCCGTGGGCATCGAATGTTAATTTTGTTTTCTATGTATAAGTTGGTTGATTAGGACCCAAATAAGAGAAAATCACATGTCGCCAATTTTTTTCTCCTTGTTAAGGTTATATTATGACGTCATCAAAATCGCGGCACTGATATGCCATAAAAATCGCGAAAATGCATAATACATTTATATAACTTGTTATAAGATCACTATATTTTTATATTTTCTATGCTTAAGTGTATGTAATGCTAAAATTACTCAAACTAAATCCACAAATTCAAATAATTTAACGCTTATTCAAGTTATTTTTATAATAAACGACCCGGAGTAATTTCAGAGTCTTAATTCTAGTAAAATGAAAATGGATTTTTGCTTGCAAAAATTATCCCATAGTCGTCTGCTATGATATTTCATACAAATGTATAAATATGCCAATTCCTTATGATAAGCCTAGCTATTTAACATAAAATAACTTAAATGAATGACAATGTTTACGTAGTATTTACTGTCTCCCTTGTATTGTGTATTTAGCTGTTGTAATATCGTATGCTTATATGTATATGATTTAAATTTGTGTATGAAAAGTATGTGAAATCTATGTGTGGAATATCTTGGTATAATTTGTCATAGTATTAAGATTACATAAACTGTCCATATTAGAAATAAAGCCTGATCATAAATGTAAGGAAGTGAACTCGGGCCAGTAAAAAGAAATCCCGCCAGGAGACTGAATATTCGCTTTGTCTTATTTGCCAACATGATGACGGTGTAGCATTGGTAGAATCGTCGGCACTTGAATTATATAAAACTTGTTTGAACTTCATACATGAACGAGCAGAGTACGGAGATGGAAGTTACCCTGACATTTCTAAGCGATTACATTGTGTTACCCAGCACCTTTGAGAAAAGAACATGCATCATGGCATCGCACATGTTATGGAGAAACCTGCCATAAACAGAAATTGGAGCATGTTCGGAAAAGATACCAGAAAGCATTGTGTAGTGGTGACCAACCACCACTTCATATAACAGCTGGTCGGCCAATTCTTCAATTCTAAGTATATATCTATACCAATACCCGAAGAGATCAGCAGAAACACACGTTCTACTTGTACTTCCTTTGATCGAGAACTGTGTTTCTTCTGCAAAAAAGGAGCCACCATTGAATGTGGACCAATCCACAAAATTGCTGACTATAATATCCGTTATAAACTACGTAAAGATGTAGAGCAAAGTGATGATGAAAGTCTAAAGGTTCACCTCAGTTCCGCTATTGATCCTTATGATTCTGTAGCAATTGACATAAAATATCATCTTACATGCTGGGTTAAAAATGTGGAGAGAAAATTACACCCAAACGTTGCAGAATATGCAGAAACGGCCAACGTTATTGCTGCTGATATAGTTTCTTTCTCTTCTAAACAACCTTCTCAAAGGCGGGTCAATTATTAGTATGGCCTTACTTGAGGTTAACTATGAAAACATATTGCATGACAATGCCGATAAAATTATCCTTGCAGTATAAGATCTCTCAAAAGAAAAATAATAGAAAATATACCTGATTTAAACTTCACAAGTACATCACGTAATATGAATCTGAATTAGTATCATCAAAAGGGGCAAAGGATTTAATAGTTGAACAGGCAGTAGAGGAGGGTGATGACGATGGAGATATGTTATCACTTTACCCTGCAGCACAAACATTACAGGAGGACATTGGTGCGGCTTGTACAGATTTATGGCAATTTGACGGTACATTGCTGGATAATGATACCCTAAAACATATTCCACAAAGTCTATATACAATTCTACGTTGGCTATTACAAGGTCTAATCAAAGCAATTGCTATAGAGGCAAGTAAAGCGAAGTTAGATCAACATATCTCAACACAAGCACAAAACATAATGTATGCTTATGTCACTGATCGCCAATTAACTTATAAGCCAGTATCCCAAACTAGATTGTTTCGATGCCACTATGAATATCCGCAGGTTCTAGCAGTAGGTGTAGCTTTACACCAAGCAACTAGAAGTAACCGTCTTATTAACCTATTGCATGGCTTTGGTTGTTGATTACAGTAGAATACTCAGACTGGAAAACTAAATGGCAAATGCTGTTGTCAAACGTATGTCGCAGCAAAATGGTCTTTACACCCCACCTGATATTGTTAAGGACAGGTTTATATGTTTTGCAGTTGATATCTCAGACTTCCTGGAAGATACCGCAGATGGAAAGCATACACTGCATGCCACTGCTATTGCATTTCAACGAACAGAAAACGATGGTCAGAGTCGCTATAATACACGTAAACCAGTTGAAGATGCATTGCAGATGCCTATTCAGATGGGGACGAGATAGGTCATTGAAAGTGATTCCAAGTACAATTACTGAACTAATACCATGTACAGGCACCAACGTCAAAATCAAGTGTCCCCACCGCCTCCACATTCACCATTGGTGCCAAGCAATCAGTTATTAACACCAGTTACATGAATGATATGGTTTGGTTAATTTCTCGGTCAATGGTTCGCACTGGTAAGAGGGAAAACCTTGCAAGCCTGGAAGAACACTCTGGCATACCAATGGATCCTGAGCAAAAAGCTGAACGAACTCTCTGTACCAAGTTGGGCAGCTTACAACTCACTTTTAAGAATCTCCACTAACTCACGTCAGTACTCCACCACTTATTGCCGCTCCAGCACATGACTGGTCCACATTGCTAACAGTACTAAAGTAAACACAGCAAATTAATGCTGTTGGCCTTGGTCCAGAGAGAAAGAGTGTGATAACCCTGGACATGGCGTTATATGAACGTGCGAAGCAGCTGGAGACGAGAAGTGATTGCAAGAACCAATGGATATTGTGTATTGGACAAATGCACATAGTGATGGCAGCTCTTCTGACCATTGGCAGCTTAACTGAGAACAGTTGAGTTGACGATGCCTGGATTGAGGCTGATATTTATTCTTGTGCAACAGAGCATCAGATTCTAGAGGCAAAGCATATGAAAAGAGCCAAGATAGCTCACCTCATTACATTTCAAGCATTTTATGAGTTATTTCTAACTGAATTCTTCAAGTATGAGCCAGAGCTCCGTAACGTGTGTCAGACAGAAGCAGGAAAATTTAACAGTGCATGTGCTATATCAGATAGTAAGCAGATAATAGCTATCCAGAAGGAAACTATTTCAATTCTAGAGGAACAAAACATGCTAGAGAAACTTGAGAAATTTGATAAACTGCACGGAGAACAACGACCAATGCATAAATTTGTCATGCTTTTTATTAGAGCAACACCCGAGGTGCATTGGGAACTCAACTTGGCAACTCTAGAGGAACTGTGCAAATACTTCTTTGTGTTCGACAAACAGAAATATGCAAGGATGGTTCCCGTCTACTTATCAGACAATGCTAAAAGACAGTGATCCTACTATATGGGAAGAATTCTTGAAGGGAAACTTTGTAGTCAACAAAAGTGGTTTACCGTTTTGCCAGTTGGCAGGGATAATGGGTTTAGAACACTTGCATCGGTGGATGGAAGTGATGGGAGGCATTGTTGGGATTACACAGAACGCTAGTGCCCTTACAAGATTTATTCTGGTTGCTCCAGAGTTAGCTCATTTGTCAGAAGAAGCATTTTTAAATGGCTGGAACATCTGTTGAACAAAAGAACAAAAGAAGCATCACCACGATCTATCCGCAACTGTGCTGCAGAGGCAGGAACATAACATTAAGACGCTTCAGGGTGTGATTCAGGAATTTACAAACCCTTTCCTATATGAGGGTGAAGATCTGATCAGTCTAATAACCAAAGCAGTTATGCCACAGAAAGTACAAGAACAAATATTGCAGCATGTATATATCGGTGGTGAGATGTATCAGACGTTTGTAGAGGAACGGATTGTGAATGGAAAAGTTAATATAAGGTCCCCAATGAAGAAAGCAAAGTTGCAAACATGGAAAACAGCATGCAAGCCAATAAAACACAAACTAGCAAAAACTGTAGTCGAACTCAAGATGAAAATTCTATCTTTGTCAGATTTCTCATAGTTGCAAGGTCGCGGCCTCAAATAAATTTGAAAAAATCTATTGCGACATATGAGTTTTCATCTCTTCCAAGATCAATGTTTGCTACTGACGGGACATTGCTTCGTTGCGCAGATAAAAGCAAATTGATGGCACTGGTAGAAGAATATACAAGGCAACACCGATTGAAACATCAGCAGCACATACAGCTAAACCAATGAATAAGCCCACTTTGGCAATTGTGGATGGCATGGCAGTTGTCCAATCAATGGGCAAACCACCGTCAATTGTTCCCTGTGCGGATCTCGCAGATCACTTCTTGAACATTTTTGGAAAGTTTGTGAATGACTATGATCAGGTTGATCTAGTGTTTGACAGATATGATGAGATTAATTCCTTGAAAAAATCAACTCGCACAAAACGACAGGGTGGAAAGGCACCAGTAGCATATCATGCAACAGGCAAAACAACTATTGCTAAAGTCCCCTCTGGATAGATTTCTGACACATATATTCAAACAAAAGATGAATTGACAGTCTACCTTACAGCTTTGGGAAAATGGAGTGGTTCATCCAAACTGGTGGTCGTAACTTCTCCCGAGCAAGTATTATCGAATCATGGTAGAGTGGATCATTTGAGCTGTGACCACGAGGAAACCGACACAAGATTAAGACTTCATTCTGTAGATGCTACTGTTAACCGTAGTGCAAGCCAGAGTGACATTCACTCTCTTGATACAGATGTTTTTATAATTGCTGTCCGAAAGTATCCTAAATTATGTCAAGCTACGAACTTTGTTACTCGCACAGGTATAAAACGACGGTCTATCGCATTGGAATCTATTTATAAAGCCCTAAGTGCTAATATTGCTGCAGCTTGGCCAGGATTTCATGCTTTTTCGGGTGCGGACACAACTAGCAGCTTTGCTAGGAAGGGGAAACAAAGTTTATGGAAATTGTTATTGGCTACAGATGATGATGTGATTACCGCATTCACCCAACTAGGACTTAGTGAAGAGCCTCTTGATGTCACTCTGAATGCTGTTGAAAAGCTTGTGTGCCAATTATATACACCAGGTGGCGATTCTGCAGACTGACTGAATTTATAGACTGACTGTAGACTGACTGATTGTGTAGAATGACTGACTTTGTAGACGACTAACTGTGAATTTGTGGACCGACTGGTTGTGCAGAATGACCAACGTTATAGAATGACTCTAGATTCTCTGACTTGGTAGACTGACTCACTTAGAAGACTTACTGTAGACTGACTGACTTAGTAGAATGACTGACTTTGTAGACTGACTGACTTTGTAGACGGTCTGACTTTGTAGACTGACTGACTTTGTAAACTGATCTATTTGTAGACTCATTGAATTTGCAGACTGACTGATAGTGTAAATTAAATGTGTAGACTGACTGTAGACTGTCTGCTTTTGTGGACTGGCTGACTTAGTAGACATACTGTAGACCGAGTCAGTTTGTAGAATAGCTGAATTTGTAGACTGACAGTTTGTGTAGACTGACAGACTTTCTAGACTGCCAGTAAACTGTCTGACCTTTTAGACTGTAAAGTTGTAGACTGACTGACTTTGACGATTGGCTGCATTTGTAGACTGACTGACTTTGAAGACTGACTGACTTTGTAGACTAGGTGAAATTGTCGATTGACTCATTGTGTTTGCTGACTGTATAGATTGGCTGTCTTTGTAGACTGACTGAATTTGTAGACAGAGTATAGACTGACTGCCTATGTAGACTGACAGAATGTGTAGACATACTGATTGTGTTGGCTGAATGACTTTGTAGACCGAATGCAGACTGCTGGACTTTATAAACTGACTAACTTTGTAAACTTACTGTAGACTGGCTGACTTTTTAGACTGATTGGTTGTCTAGACTGACTGAATTTCTAGACGGACAGTCTTTGCATACTGACTCACTTTGTAGACTGACTGACTTTGTAGACTGAAAGAATTTATAGACTGACTGAAATTTGTAGATTGACAAGTTTATTGACTGCCTGAATTTGCAGGCTGGCGATTCTGCAGACTGACTGAATTTATGGACTGTATGTAGACTGACTGATTATGTCGACTGACTGACTTTGTAGACGACTAACTGTGTATACTGACTGAGTTTGTGGACAGACTCATTGTGCAGAATGACCAACCTTATGGACTGACTGTAGATTCTCTGACTTGCTAGACTGACTGACTTAGTAGACTTACTGTAGACTGACTGGCTTTGTAGCCCGACTGAATTTGTAAACTGACTGACTTTGTAAACCAATCGAATTTGTAGACTAATTGAATTTGTAGACTGATTGATAGTGTAAACTAAATGTGTAGACTGACTGCAGACTGTCTGCTTTTGTGAACTGACTGACTTAGTAGACATACTGTAGACCGACTGACTTTGTAAAATGACTGCATTTGTAGACTAACTGTTTGTGTAGACTGATAGACATGCTAGACTGCCAGTAAACTGTCTGACCTTTTAGACTGTAAAGTTGTAGACTGACTGAGTTTGTAGATTGCCTGAATGTGTAGACTGACTGACTTTGTAGACTGACTGACTTTGTAGACTAGGTGAAATTGTCGATTGACTCATTGTGTTTGCTGACTGTATAGCTTGGCTGTCTTTGTGGACTGACTGAATTTGTAGACAGAGTATAGACTGACTGACTTTGTAGACATACTGAATTTGTAGACTGACTGCCTATGTAGACTGACGGAATGTGTAGACATACTGATTGTGTTGGCTGAATGACTTTGTAGACCGAATGCAGACTGCTGGACTTTATAAACTGACTAACTTTGTAAACTTACTGTAGACTGGCTGACTTTTTAGACTGATTGGTTGTCTAGGCTGACTGAATTTCTAGATGGACAGTCTTTGCATACCGACTGACTTTGTAGGATAACTGACTTTGTAGACTGAAATAATTTATAGACTGGCTGAATCTGTAGATTGACAAGTTTATTGACTGCCTGAATTTGCAGGCTGGCGATTCTGCAGACTGACTGAATTTATAGACTATATGTAGACTGACTGATTATGTAGACTGACTGACTTTGCAGACGACTAACTGTGTATAATGACTGAATTTGTGGACAGACTGATTGTGCAGAATGATCAACCTTATAGACTGATTGTAGATTCTCTGACTTGCTAGACTGACTGGCTTAGTAGACTTACTGTAGACTGACTGAATTTGTAGCCCGACTGAATTTGTAAACTGACGGACTTCGTAAACTGATCGAATTTGTGGACTGACTGACTTTGTAGACCGACTGAATTTGTAGACTGACTGACTTTGTAAACTGATCAATTTGTAGACTGATTGAATTTGTAGACTGACTGATAGTGTAAACTAAATGTGTAGACTGACTGTAGACTGTCCGCTTTTGTGGACTGATTGACTTAGTAGACATACTGTAGACCGACTGACTTTGTAGAATGGCTGAATTTGTAGAATGACTGTTTGTGTAGACTGACAGACTTTCTAGACTGACAGTAAACTGTCCGACCCTTTAGACTGTAAAGTTGTAGACTGACTGAATTTGTAGACAGACTGACTTTGTAGACTGGCCGACTTTGTCAACTGGCTGAAATTGTCGATTGACTCATTGTGTTTGCTGACCGATTGTATAGATTGACTGTCTTTGTAGACTGACTGAATTTGTAGACAAAGTGTAGAGTGAAGGACTTGTAGATTGACTGGCTATGTAGACTGACGGAATTTGTAGACCTTCTGATTGTGTAGACCGACTGACTTTGTAGACGACTAACTGTGTATATTGACTGGATTTGTAGACAGACTGATTGTGCAGGATAATTAACTTTGTAGACTGACTGTAGATTCCCTGACTTGGTAGACTGACTGACTTAGTAGAATTACTGTGGACTGACTGACTTTGTAGAATGACTGAATTTGTAGATCGACTGACTTTGTAGACTGACTTACTTTGTAGACGGTCTGACTTTGTAGACTGTGAATTTTGTAGACTGACTGAATTTGTAGACTGACTGACTTTGTAAACTGATCGAATTTGTAGACTAACTGAATTTGTAGACTGACTGATAATGTAAACTAACTGCATAGACTGACTCTAGACTCTCTAACTTTGTGGACTGACTCACTTAGTTGATATACTGTAGACCGACTGACTTTGTAGAATGGCTGAATTTGTAGACTGGCTGTTTGTGTAGACTGACAGACTTTCTAGACTGACAGTAAACTGTCTGACCTTTTAGGCTGCGAAGTTGTAGACTGACTGAATTTGTAGATTGACTGAGTTTGTAGACTGACTGACTTTGTAGACTGACTCAATTTGTAGACTGACTGATTGTGTCAACCGGCTGTGGGCTGACTGATGCTGTAGACTGATTATAGACTGACTGATGGTGTAGCGTGACTTAAATTTGTAGACTGATTGATTGTTTAGACTGACTGACTGTTTAGACTGATGGTAGAAAGACTGACTACGTAGACTGACTGACCGTGTCGACTGACGGAATTTGTAGATTGATTGTAGATTTATTGACTTTGTAATCACATGTCTCAAATTAACCAAAGTGTTTTGGCACACAATGCATGTTTTGCAAAATACCATTGCAAGCCAAAATAACGATGCTGCCTCGCATGTTCTCAGTCCAAGTAAATGCAAGAGTCCAGCACAATTTGACAGGCATCAATTAACAAGTGCCTGCTACATGAATCAGTACCAGACGCGATGTCTAAAGTAGGAGCAACTCTGATTCTATACAGACTGCACTAACAACAGCTTTAAATGTACTCAATAATCAAACATATATGGTCAGGGTACCTGTTTCTAACAGGGTTCTATTTCTAACAATCCCTCGTTTTTTGGATTCTCCCGCACTCACTGTTTTGGTGACATCGTAAAATAAGGTGTAGTTCAATAGATACATCAGTTTTGCACAACATTTGAAGATTTTATCAAAATGCAGTAGAAATAAGTAATTATTTTACCTACCTTTTTATTTGGCATGTGAAAACATGTGTTTTCACTATTATTTTTTTCAGGGTCCATAAAAATATTCATAACTGGTAAAGAAATGAATGAAACTGGCCCAGTTGTCGCATCAGACGACATATGCCATGTGCTGTCAAACACGGTATGTTGATTTCACCAACATAACAATAATTATGTTCTAAGGATGCACTCAAGGGACATCTGGTGCTTTTATTGATTCCAAATGTAAATTGACTTTTTCATGCACATGCCAATCCAAACACGGCCATAGTTTCTATATATGGTAAAGAATAAAATAATCTACACGTTTTATGGTATGCAAAAACAACCCTTATTTTCATTTTAAACACTAGATTTACTACTTTGCAAAGCAAGGATACGGGACTTTGATTTTGAAAATTGTGTTGCTGCTGTATTTATGCCGGGTATAACGTAAAATGGAAGTTGACCAGGTCTAACTCTACTATAATAAATTAAGTTGTGCTCCCTTTTCAGCAGCGTTTTATCATTATTTTTGCTGACAAACTCTCCTGTTGTCATGTCATAGGCAGTAATGTTATATCACCATCTTGGGGCTATATCAATAGTAGATTTACATCGCTGTTAGAAACGGGTACCTAAATACACAACACCTCTCTATAAATCAATACGTGGTATACAGTAAATATATTTGGAGGAATTACTAATTTTTAATGCATGTATTATTTCAATGAACATTGGCTAAATACTAAATAGAAGTCATTTCTTGAGAAAAGCTTTACATTCACATGCAATCAGCAAAACTGTACATACCCTGTTAGAACCAGGTTCTCGGACCATATCGATACTGTGACCTTTGTTAGGCTGGAGAAACGAAAAGTGGACAGAGTCATGATAGAGAGACTCCGCAAGCTGATAGTGTAGAAACGTATATGTATCGCACCATCTTCACATCAAAATTGAACACAAACGGTAACATACACAGAAATACTGACATTGACAACAAAACCCCAAAACATGGCTGCTATTAAATTAGCGGCAAACCACATGAACTATAATATGACAACCACCATTGAGGTGAATAGTCATATAGTGGCTAGGACTTTCTCAAATGGGGGATGTCAGTTCAGGACTTTGTTATAGTTTCCAAAATATTATAGTTTTGTTACTAATTCTATTAAGTAGTCGAGTTAAATTAATATAACCAATACAATTTTATTTCTGATAAAAATATGTAAATTTGCTTCTGTTCAATTTTTCCTCCAATTATCAAATGACAATTTATCCTTTTAGGAGACTCTATATGCACTTGATCATCTGCGCCAGCAAGTCGAGCATGCGCAGTTGCATTTTACTGAACTCGCAATGCCGGCACTTGGGACAGCTCACCATAGAATGAAGGTATGCGGATGACTCGTATACTCAATTAAGATGTCTATGGCTATCACAGACATACACATGGATGCCTGAAGCAGATGTTGAAAACACATTACAATAAACTGCATAAGCGACCACCACAGCCACCATTACCATCACCGCCACCACTACCACCATCACGACCACCACCACCATCACCACGGTCACCATTGCTGAGTACACACCCACTCCAGTAGACAGACTGGAGAAGACGCTGCACTTACAAATTATCTGATGAATGCAAACCACTAGACTAGATGTACTGTAGCAAGGTTCGACCGGATGTGTACGGACCGTCTCAGCTAAGATGGATGCGGTGCAACTGTTCCGGATTCGCTCCAAGCGCCCCCCCCCCCCGCAACCCCCTGAGTAGGATAGTACGCATGTATAGAGCCCTATGAGAGCGGTATTCGTTAAAAATGGCTAAGTCCATAAGAATGCGTAGCCCGCATGCGCGCGCATCAGAGCATCCCTGACAACATGTGTCAGGATTGGGGGAGAGAGAGAGTGTATGCTTATAGCGTAGAGAGTTGGTAGTTGTGATTTTTATAAATCGCACCATTCTCGTCGTTCTTGGTATCGATCAAACCAGAATGAAACCAGGATTACAGAACTTTTACTTTGTTAAAATTGGACCAGAAATTGCTGAATTATCATTAAAACTCCCTGTTAAATTATCTTCAAAATATTGCTTTGACGTCGTAACCGCATGTATGCATTAACTGAATATGGGGAATGTGCTGTTCACGTGATAGCCACGTTACCACTTCCAGCTGCACGCTGATTGGCTACTGCTCGCCCTCTGATTAGCTGAAGCGCCTGCCTCTAACGTCGCGAGTAGTATAAAAGGGACGAAAAAATGAGAATCGAGAGCATCATCGGCGGGAAGCCATCAGGAAGGCTGCTGGACCAGCGCAGTGCAAGATGCGGGCAACTGCTAACCGACGGTGGTACCAACACCACTGCGGTGCCTCTCGGAATTGAGATCTCTTGCGCCGATGAGCAGCCTTAAGACTTTTCCGTGATTACAATTTTGGAAGCTCCTGGACGGCTATCCGGGTGCTATAAACTAATATAAGAACTCCCTTTATGGAACTTTCTCAGAGGAGTTTCCTGCGGAAGCGCCTTGCGGGCCTGATGTGATTCTACGGGAGGTAGAGCTGATGGTGATTCTTGGTGGATAACTCGCCGGATCATCCGACCATGCTGAAAAGTGTTATCAAACTTCCGCGCATGTGTTAATTAACTTTTAGACCGCAGTCTGGTGGGATTCTGCTCAGTGCGCCGCAAGAGCTATGCGACGTCTCCTGCACCGTGTATCCAGTTATTGTACATGCATATTTAAGTCATTACTACAGCCGTCTCTGTTAATGGGCAACTTCCAACTTTCAAGCTGTGGTCGTTGGGCAGAAACATTATAACAACTGTTTAAATTATGTATCAGTTAATCTGACGATCTAATGGACATCCTTATCATCCGTTCTTCTTCACCGTCATGAGAGTGAGCCAGATCGACAGTCTGCCTGCGGAAATCTTCCCTACATTCAAGATCGTGCCATCTTACGCTACTCAACTGCAACATATCAATTTCAGTGATTTACGAACTCTTACTGTACCGATGACCAATAGGTAATCAAGTAACTATACTATTGTGCTTTTAATTATTTCCGCAAAATGGTACTGATGACTAATAGGTACCTACCGGTCTTTCCAACTGCATTTTTATACTTTCCGTTCCATACTATAAATATTTTCTTTATTTCCGTGTGCTCTCAACTAACAGCACCGTTTAGGTCCTATGACCTGTGATATATCGTTAGCACAGTATTAGTTAGTTGTGTATATGGCAGGTAGCCATCCTAGTTATTATGTTTTGTTTCTATATAAAAGCTCTAGGACGCAGTACACTAGGTAATACTATACAGCAACATTATATCCACATCACCATCTTTCCCCCAGCATCAATTTTACACTGAGGTCGCTGATCATGCTCTAATTGCTCGAGCCTGACATATTACCGACTAAACCTGGCTATTCTAGCTCAATAGGATAGGTTTAAGGTGGGTAGGGACAATCTCTCCATAAGAGACACATTGTGTATGCCTATTTTCTGGCTGTAGTGGATATGTAACACCATGCACCGGCTAGGTTGTGTAAAATTGGTCAATTACTTTAGGGCCTCTTATTTATATCGAGTTATTGTCTCTTTCCATGCTCCTCTAGCCGCAAGGCTTAATAATTGTTTGGATTCCCTATCCACACGTTAGCAGGATCTGACTCAGCGAAACTATTGGAGGTTTCCGAGCGGTGATAACTAAAGTGCCAATTTACACACACCTCCCTCTGTATCTTCGGATACTAGTTAGTTTAGATTCCCCCCGCCAATGTAGGAAGCACTACGCAAAGAAATTAATTATATTGTGACACCAGCCTGCAGTGCTTCTCTGGGCATTTTGGAAACTTAACACTAATGACAGGTAATATGTTAATTCCGTTAGCACACGGGTGACGGATGAGATGCGGATCTCCATCAAATTCGTTGTGGTGTCTGGGTCAGGTCTTAGGACCAACAACTCCCTCACGGGAAGGACACTAGCGATGGATATATGTCTCTTACTCCCCACCATAAACGATATAGCACTTTTTAAATTGCTTTTGTGAACTGTAAACTTGTCCTGGTGATGTTATATGTGGCTGCGGGACAATGGTGACCGGATCGACATATCATTCGGGAGCTATGCTCCATAACATGTACACACGCTATCTATCTGAGGTAGATGCTAGGCGGGGCGACGTTCGGGAAGCTGGGCATCTTCGCCAGTTAGATGTATGTGTCCAAAGATAGGTAGGAATCCCTTCCACTTGCGGCCAAAGTTTGGAACCGTATCTAATAACCAAATGGTAGGTTAGAATGTAGCAGAAGGCCCGCATAAATAAAGCTGCAACTACCAATACAGTATCTTTGGACCTACATCTGACAGGGACCTGTGAATTCTTCGGAAATCATCCGTAAACCAGTGTGCATCACATTAATTATGGCTTCACTAGGATTGACCAGCACTTAGCTTTTTGTTTGAACAAAAGAGTGGCCCTTTTTGCCAGCTCATTTCCTCCGCTTTGGCGTTAAAGGCATTTTCCTGTGGTGGAGGTATTGCGTGAGGCACCTTCCTCTCGCAACAACAATATTTTGTGTGTGTGTTAGGGGTGTAATTAGTTTATATTAAACTACCAAGTAGCCTTGTTGCGATGCTCCCTTGCGGGGATATCTCAGCGGATTTACGGATCTGTGTGGTACCTTCAGCTAAGCCACGTAGAAAGAACACTGGATGGCTCAATGTACTGTATTTTTTGCTCATTCCTGTCAAACGAGTAGCATTGTTTGTATAGTTATTAATTGTGACTGTTTAATTATACCATTATGTCCAGATTTCTAAATTAGTAATGGACCGTCATACCGGTGACACCAACAGTTGGGACGATACCCTGAGGTTCAATCTCGGCGGCAATGGTCGCACAGACCCACTGGAACATGAATGTCCCACCGGCTCTAGAGGCTGGTCTTTGTACCTTCCAGCGAGATGTGATACAGGATCCGCAACCCTGAGAACCGCAGCTAACCAGCCCTCCCACACATCCTGTACATGCGGTGTGGCGGAGTGGAATGACATAGCGGACCAGCGCATACCCCCACGAGCTACAAGTGGTGCCTGATGTGGGGCCCAAACGAGAAGCAAACCCACGCCGACTCTCAACACATGCGAGTTTCAGTCTCCTTCATCAGACAGTCAGCTTTCCCTAGACATGGAAGTAGCATCATATGACGGACGAACGACTCGCATCTCACTGATAATGTAACTAATTTCCCTGGTGCAGAATGACCAGCACTGCCTTCACACGAGTTTTCGCCGATCAGCGAGGGGACATTCCATTATGCTTCACAAGCGGGAACGCAATATATCACCTTGTCGGATATCCATGAAGGCACCCACCATCTACGCCGGATCACTGAGGACCACGACAAGACCCCTACGGGGGCATAACTATCCTTCACGACCATTATGTTTGCCAACGTCATCACAAGGTGACCAGTGGATGGACACTCATGTACCATATCCCGCATCTCCACCGCTACATACGTTGTCATCATATTATCCCATGGTGCAACAATACAAGCCGGAGGATGTGGCAACACCCTTCCAGCAATACACCAGAAGACCATCACACAGCACACACCATCCCCGTCAGTCACATGCACCGCCACTGTACGAGGAACATCCATCACAACAACCAGTAGGGCGTCTGCATCGTCTACATAGCACGCCTCCGCCAGTCTATAGACCAACACCTTTCACCAGTCTCCGAAGCACCACCGCCCAGATTTGCGCCAATCACTTCAACTCGTGGACATGGCTGGATCATTCCCCCCCACCCCCGCCCCCCCCCACCTACCGAATTTAGCGGGGAGAATGATTGGGCTAACTATAAAGTTCAGTTCGAAATAATAAGTCTCACAAACCGGTGGACAAATCGACAAATGGGAGAGTATCTGGCCGCAAAGCTGTCCGGGAAAGCCCTACAAGTCCTGGCAGATTTGGGTACAGATTACACACCAACATACACGGAGTTGGAGAGCGCATTGTCAGAAAGATTCAGTGACACAACCCTCGGGGAAACAAGTCGGTTGCAACTAAAGAATTTGTGTCAACATTCTGGAAAAATACTTCCAGAGTTGGCTAGTCATATTTGGCGACTAGTTACCCACGCTTACTCTGGTACAAATCACGAGGGCGTCACACACTTACATCTAGATACCTTCATCGACGCGTTGAGTGGTGAACCCACCCTAAAAGAAAAACTATTCCTTTTGGAGCATGGTAGGCTTCAACAACTAATGGCAATCGTGGTTCGTATTGAGAACTTTTTAGTATGGGAAAAGAAAAATCGCTGGCAACTGCACCCCATCAACGAAGTAAGTGATGTAAATCTGGCCACCACTACCGACAACAGCACTGCATCAGCACAAACACAAGCATCAGACCCGCAGACACAAACTGATCAACCCACCAGTCGAAATCACACATCTTGAGGAAGGGGGCGTGGCCAATCCCATCGTGGAGGCCACAACAACGTCCCAGGACGCTGGAACCAGCACAACAATAACAATAGGCAAAACATGCATGATAGGTTAGAAGAGATCACCAAGCAAATCTCAGCACTCACTAATTTAGTCACCACCCTCAGCACAACAGTAGCAACACAGTCAACAACACGCCCAGCAGCCACTATGAATTCCGCACTGCCACCGAACACATGTTTTGGATGTGGTCAGCTGGGCCACTGGAAGGAGCGATGTCCTAATCACCCTCTATCAACAACTCCGACTGCAGACCGACGTACCCCGCAGCCTGAACCCCTGTCAAACTAACAAGGGCACCAATTACAGAGTCACTTCGGTGCCCATTCTCACAACCTGGCTCAACTGCAGCCTCTGAATGACAATGTCAGGTGGCCAACACAACCACTCATTCTCCTACCACAGCATGCATACACCCGCACCCGGATTCTTATATGTCGGTACCAACGATGCATACTGCATCTGCAGCATTGACATCGCCCCCTGCTGGAAATTGTGACCGCCCAGTTTCCACATTCAACAAACCTTCTTTTCTATGTAAAACGGCAGTGGTAGGTTGTAGCACCTCCGCTGAAACAACGTTTATACGAGCACCATAACCCACCACCAAGGCACTTAACACCTAGTGTCCGTTGGTGGTTTGCAATTCACAAGACCTTACAGCATCATCTACTACATTCAGCAGCAGCAGCAGCAGTGATTCGAATGGGAGTCAACATTCAGCATCATGGACCCGCAAGAATGAGCGTCATACGAAGGACGGAAAAATTTCATGCCATCATTGCCTCTTCTGTGCATCCACTAAACATCCCATGATGCATTGTCAAAAGTGGCTCACACAGGTAGCTCTCATCCGTGATCATGACAATCCTATCCGCACTGCTGTATACACCAACTCCAAAGACAGAGAAACGTCATCAACACCACCACCATTGCTACCCCCAGCTCTGTCATCACCTAAGCAATTGCAGCAGCAGCGCCGATGGGTTGGCCCTTTCCACACTCAGCCACCCACTGCTCTCATGAGAGCTATCTGGAAACAAGCCGACTATGTACAGGATGACACTGCACCAAAATCACTCCCGCAGACAGGCACACCATAAAGTGATATATAAGTGTGCTTGTCTGTTTAGCGGTGTTTCCACTAGTGCCACTGTTGACACTGGAGCTTCCATCACCGTTTTTAACAAGCCCTTGTATGAGAGCATCCAACCTAATAAAAAGCCACCCCTAAAACCGACAAACATATGTTTGCAAACAGCTACAGGAGCTGATGTTCCAGTGGCTGGTATGGTAAATCTCGTGATACAGAAAAAGGAGATGCAATTCATCCAGTGAGTTGTCATTGCCTCTATTCAAAACGATGCCCTGCTTAGTTCTGATTTCCTCAGTGCCAGCGAAGCTGTCTTACATTGCAACCAACAGGAACTAGACATACACAGTCGACATATACCCATGTGACTGGAATCATCGCTGTACGACACATGTGCAGTGATTTTAGCTTCTACAGCCACAGTTGAACTGAGACAGGAGAAAAATTTATGGGCCACCAGTTAGGAAGCAACACACACATAGCCATGCTGGAACCCGACCCTGAGTATATACTCGCCTCATAATGCGCCAGTCCCTGAATGACCACGGAGACCACCAATAAGGATCACATACCGTTTCGTGTATTCAATGGTACAACAGACCCAATAACCCTTGAACCAGGGGTTTGTTGTGGCCATTTGGTGGATGTGATATCACTGGAGACACCCCCTACTAACAGCTTCTGATGATTTGCCGGAACATTTATATGACATATATCTGCATGCCACAGTTGGGTTGATGCAATCCCACAAACAAGATATATGGAAAATCTTATACAAATATCATGATAGTTTCTCAGCTGGAGACATGAAGCATGGGGAAACTCATCTCGTGCGACACTCCATCGACACTGGAAGCAACTGATCCATTCAAAAACCCGTTCAGCGTCTTCCCATTCACAAGGAGGCAGAGGCCCACCAACAGGTGAACGACATGTTGTGGAGAGGCATAATAGAGCCATCAGCATCCCCCTGGGCCAGTCCCATTGTACTAGCAGGCAAGAAGGACGGATCTTTGCGGTTTTGTATAGACTACCGCCGCCTTAATGATCTTAGCGTCAAAGATGCCTATCCGCTTCCTCTGATAGATCAGGCCGTAGATTCCTTCTCCGGAGCCAAGTGGTTTTGTACACTTGATTTAGCTAGTGGATACTGCCAGGTAGCCATGGATGAGGCTGACAGGGAAAAGACCGCATTTGTGTGCAGAGACGGTCTTTTCCAGTTCTGCAAGATGCCCTATGGTTTGTGCAATGCCACTGGAACGTTCGAGCGTCTCATTGAGCAGGTATTAACTACCCTGCAATGGGAGATCTATCTCTGTTACATCGACGATGTAATCGTCTTTGGCTCCTCGTTTGAGCAGACTTTATCCTATCTGGACAAAGTTCTCATACGTTTTCATATGGCAAATCTAAAGCTCAAACCAAAAACGTGTCATCTTTTTAGAAAGAGCATCGAGTTCCTGGGACACGTCATATCCGATGATGGAGTAGCTATGCAACCTTCAAAAACACAAGCGGTAGCAGAGTGGCAGACCCCGACTTCAGTCATGGACACCTGGAGTTTCCTTTGTCTTTGCCAGTACTATCGTCGATACATCCATCACGTTAGTGAGATTGCATCACCATTATTCAGGATCACCGAGAAAGATCGACCATTCGAGTGGACGAGTGAGTGTGAAGGTTCTTCATGGCGCTGAAGGAACTCTTGATGACCACCCCAATTCTTGTTCATCCTAACCCTAACCTCGATTTCATCTTAGACACTGATGCATTGGCTTATGCCATTGGTGCAGTTCTATCTCAGGTCACAGAAGATGGAACAGAGTAGGTACTGGGTTATGGTTCGCATACTCTGAACAAAACAGAGAAATGTTATGCGACCACCAAGAGGGAATTTTTAGCTATGGTGCATTTCATCAAGTAGTATAAACACTTTCTGTATGGGTGCCAATTTATCCTGCGTACAGATCATGCCTCACTACACCGGCTCAGAAACCTAAAAGATCTGGAGGGCCAGGTAGCAAGGTGGCAAGAATCCCTGCAGGCCTTCAACTTCAATGTTTTTCATAGACCCGGCAAACTGCATGGAAATGCTGATGCCTTGAGCAGAATCCGGCTTGAGGATGAACAAGAAGTGGCCACTACCGTGACACATACTACACAGCCATCTCCAGTGTTCCCCAAATTGTGGTGCGCAGAGTGGAACATGGAGACAGTCACTCACGAAAAAGCAACAGACGCGCAAACATGGAACATATACGTATGGATCCAGGAGGGGGTACGTCCTCCTAATGAATCTGTTACACCACTTTCCGCAATGGCAAAATACTACTATCAGCGGTTTGGAGAGTATCATATACAAGACAACATTCTCTACATTAATGACTGGATAGTGATCCCTGAGCGTTATCGTAAAACTATTCTAGGACAAATACATGATAGTGCTGGACACTTAGCCGTCGAGCGAACCACCACGCAGATAAAACAGAGATTCCACTGGATTGGGATACGCGATAGTGTGAAGGCATGGGTCGCCAAATGTGTCCCATGTCAAAGATGCGCTGTTGGCCAGCACCATTCCACACCTCTACAAGTTAAAATTGTTGGTCACCCATGGGAGCGAGTGGCTATTGATGTGCTCGGACCCTTGAATACGACGGATGAAAGAAATAAATACATCCTCGTATTGACAGATTATTTTACGAAGTGGGTAGAAGCATTTGCTTTGCCAGACCAGAAGGCATCCACAATAGCAGCGGTTCTGACAAACAATGTGTTCTGCCGATTTGGTATGCCCTATGAACTGCGCTCTGACCAAGGATGTAATTTTGAGAGCTGGTGGATCTCCGAGCTCTGCAAATTGTTTCGCATAGTTAAAACATGCACAACGCCATACCATCTGTGTAGTGACGGGGTGGTGGAAAGGTTCAGCCACACCTTGGCGGAAATGCTTACTAAGGAAACACGCCTTGATTGTCGAGATTGGGATCTACGACTCCCATATGTGCTCATGGTATAACGCACTTCAATACATTCCAGCATGGGTTATACCCCTGCTCGGTTAATGTTAGGCCATGAATTAGCCTTACCCCTGTATCTGGCCATGCCCAGGATTCCAGGAGAGAAAAATTCAACATCTAGCTATGTAGAGCTCATGCGGCAGTGGATAGAACATACCCATCAGGTAGTGAGAGCAACATTATCTACTGCACACCGGCGTCAGAAAACATGGTAAGACCGGCGAGTGCATGGAGATCCGTATGAGGTGGGAAAATGGTTTTGATTCATGATTTGCGACGTTTTGCAAACATGCCAAGTAAACTGAGTTACCAGTGGAAAGGCCCCTTTGTGGTAGTACGTAAGAAGTCGGACGTGACCTAACGTATCCGTGCCTCAGATGGCCTGACCTCAGTCATCCACTTCGATCAACTTAAACCTTGTGTCAGTGATGACCCAGTGCCAGAGCTCAGCCTGGGCATTCCACGTGGCACCGTTACCGAGACAGATGTTCCTATGGAAAGAAGTATTTGCGAAGTTAGTCCCGAGCGGTGTCAGTTCGACCCCTGTCTTAACAAGCCAGGAGTCTGGTGAATGAATGACTAATGCTGAGGACGATGACGAGATACGTACTCACCCTCTCCCTCCTCAGTATGGGTCTACAAGATCTGGGATGTCGTATCTGAAGACTTTCTCGTTTGTGCTGTCCAAGGGGAAGGACGGAAAAGTTGTTCCGCCAACCTCTTCCCTTTCACACACACTTCAGGCTATTACCCAAATTATAGAGTTACCACAAGCGGAAGCTGAGACTGCCATGCTTCTTGTGGAGTGGAACATGTGATAAATAGCATGGAAGTGAAGAGGCTTGATAATGCCTTGGCTTGTTTTAAAGAACAGCAAAACTGCACAACTCAGTGTACCCCTCCACATCCACAAATCGCGAGACCACCCCCACTCCAAGGTGCATCCCATCCTATAGCACCATGACCACTCCAACTCGCGTCTCTTGTTTATGCACTAAGTTAGGACATCATCGGCCCTGTCAATTTCACACTCCACTCGTCGTCTGTTGACTGTCACTCTTCAGATATGAGAGAGTTCCCTGTTACAGAGGAGGTGGCATTCCGCACCACAGTAACCCCTCCCCCCCTCCCCCCACTGGTGGTGGGCAGGGAAGCAGCCTGTTCAGCAGACTTGAATATTCCTGGTACTTAGAAATTATTACAGAGTACCAACCGCTGTGTAACAGGAGATGACCCTCTCCATCCAAAGGGCATCCCTAACCACAACCGCCCTACCAAACCGCCACCCCCCCCCCTCACCCCATGAGCAGTCAGAACATCACACCAAGACACAGAAAGCCAGGAGCATACAGAACACACGTGCCTGCAAGGCTGGATACGTCAATTCACGATTGCGTGAACGTCACACACATAACCGGTTATTTAAACATATAACAAGGACATTCAACATTATCAACAACATCGTTAGCAATCGCCTAGCTTTTATAATCGAAAAGGTTAGACACCTTTTTCCCACAACATTCCCTCCCGCACGAATGTGGGGAGCTCATCACTTTCCGAAATCCGACTTTTCCACAATAGCAACAGACTCGACATTCCCCAGCTTGGAAACATGGATATGCCCAATTTGCATTACGCCAGCATCACACAGCAACCCCGACTTCCCTACAACAGATCACCACCATCATCAACACGAGTCAACATTTTCCGCAAACACCTTATCTGGTTTATGGAAAACTGATCATACGGAAAGGAGGAACAACACTGCAGCCATCCACAGTACACACCACAGGGGATCCGCCTCACTCCCCTGCCCCCCCCCCCCCCGGAAACGTCATATGTAAATAGCTAAACTATCACACGTCAATCACACGTAATAATAGTCAATATTATTAAGAGAGCAAGATGCCCACAGTCTGTCGTCCGTATCAAGTAGGATTTTGCTACCGAATGGAAGATCGATAATGGATTGATTCAAGTTACGACAGCACCCTTTTTGGTCATCCGTGCTCTAAAGTAACTCTGTCCCATCTTCAGACACGGCCATTACAAAGCGAAATACATCATGTCTGATTAAGTTGACACCACCCACATACAGCTGCCCCCACACCGCTGCCATAAAAACGTCACGCTTCACAACAGCGCAAGAATCATCCGCAAATAAGTAGCCACGCATATCAATCAAGATGACTGTATTCACAATCTCCATACGACGGTATTGTAATTGTAAAACTGAGGCACACATTTTCTAGCTGTATTGTGATAATTAAGTTTGGTCTAGCTAGGGATGGGACTAGTCCTACCCACAGAGGAGGATGCTCTGCAGTCCAGCTTTGCGGGATCAGTAGACTTGGTTTCTGCAAGACATGGAGCTGTTTAAACCAAACAATAAGTTACAGTCAGCTATACTGTCCTAATTTTGATTAAGAACACGCCTGTTCTACCGCGTATACAAATCATTAGCACGTGGGCTGGTGAGGTAGCATCAAAACTTCGACAGTATAACATTATGGAGAATTTCAAATATTCTCTTACCTACATGTTCCAGTCACTAATCAACATGGGATGGAATAATTCTACTACAGAAAAGAGGCGGCGCATGTATAAGATCACGCGCCTATACAGGGACGCTGTTCTGAGGAACAGAATTTTGAAAAGATATATGCCATTTTTCACATCAGCGAATAATCAGCAGCATCAACACTCCGCCATTACATACAGATTGCCCAAGTTTCTGATCAACCACGTGCTTTCCAAAACAAGAGTCACGTGATCAGCACTTTTAATTTCCAGTAAATTGGATCAAAGGCTGTATACATAAGAACCGTCCAATGCATATCTACCACAGCGTGATGGAGGAGGCGAGATGTGGTGGGTCGGTGCCACGGCCGTTGACTTCATCACGCTCTCCCACACCCCATCGGGCATCCCAGCCTGAAATTTGAACAATCGAGTTTATAAGCATCCAATCTGAAAAACTGCTTCACGCTAATTAAAAGGTGAGCTTCCATGGGAATAAGTAGTTCCAGATTTTAACGTTGATCGTAGACTCGATTTCCCGCCGATAATATATATTCTATATTTATATTTGCCACCTTTCCACAGAGGGAATATATGATCTGACTCCAGGAATATTGAGACTAAGATTTTCCACATTGGACATGACCGACGCACCCTAAAACCTTTGGGTGTGGTCATCCGGCGTCCTGTGACGTCACCAAAAGTATAAAGGAGGAGAGCGTGCACTGAAATTTTATCTTCCCATCAAACTCGACACTAGGGGAAGATCGAGCAATAGGCTACTTTCGTGTCGCATACCAAATTCTGCTGTTTACTTATTACTTTATTATTATCTATGTTATATTTGACCAGGAAACCATCAAATGCTTTCGGATAGCACTGCAGTGGATCCCCTCACACTGTGGAGTCCAAGGAAATGAGGAAGCAGACAAGATGGCAAAGGTGGGTGCAGAAGCGAATCAGACAGAAAACATGGTTACCCATACAGAGATGAAGACTATCATCAAGTCGCTCTATAGAACACCACAATCAGAAGATGCCTACCATCATTTCTCGAGGCCTGAGCAAGTGACCATTTTTCGTCTCAGAACTGGACACAACAGACTAAACCAACACATGTACAGGCGGTTCCACCTTACGACATCGCCCGCTTGTCCTTGTGGAGAAGCAGAACAGACCACAGAGCACATACTTCAATGTTGCAGTACGTATCAGCTGCTGAGAGAAGAGATCTGGCCTTTGTCAACCTCTTTTCTTGAAAAGCTGTATGGGTCTGTGGAAGAACTGCAGAAAACCAAAGATTTCATCTTGAGAACGGCTCTCCAAGTGTGATACCAGCGATCGAAAAGAAGAAGAAGAAGATATTTGGCCAGGAAAGTATGAGGAGGTAGGAAATTTAAATTAGGTTAGGCAGTTCCGCACATTATCCTCATGCAGAAATGAGATGTCGCTTGCGGAAAATCTTGCCTTGTCCGACAGCTCAGAGGAGTCAGCACCTGCTCATCTCGGGAAGAAGTATCCGTGTACAGCGTTACAGCCTAATGGAAGCCCTATAAACGTGCATTCTCCAGGAACTCGGCCTTGACGCTTCATGTCAATCGTGATCATTTATTACAACCTGCATTCTGTGCGGACTGCAAGTATCTGTAGTCAGCTACTCGGTACGGTGTAACACACGCATTATCTTTCAAACATCGTGTGTTAGTTGTGACATTAGAACCTGGTGAACAAAATGAGGACATAGATATCCTCGCTACACATTTCGCGGGAAAAAATGGGGAAGATGAAACGTACCAAACGACGACAAACTGACTTTCCGCACTTCGTAAGACCAAAAGCATCCGCAACACAGCCAGCTAGCATCGGCACTCCAGCATCCATCACCACAGCATCGGCAGCACCCGCAAAGACAGCACCGGCAGCACATGCAGCATCGGTATTGACACAAACTGTAGTTTCTGCACCGGCAGCACCCGCAGTGACACCACTGACAACACGCAGCAGCATCACCACATCCGCATCCGTGATCAGCCAACCCATTTCAGTAGTAATTTCCACACCTGTGACAATATCCGAAACAGGTTTACAGGACATTTCCGATAGATCAATATCTCCATGCAGTTTAATTACAGATTAGGAGATCAGCCTCACAGAAGCAGTCATCATCACCACCGCACTGCAGACCAGCACACCGACTCGCACGCGCACCATCAGCAGTCCAGTAGATCATGGCGTATGCAAAATAACTACGCCAGATTGTCCATATTCGGGAAAACGAAGAATCGCACACCAGCCAGAAATCCATGCAATTCCCAGGACGACCGCCAGCAAGTTACTTAAGCTGTGAAAATAAGAAGATTATCCGCAATCACTGCAGCAGCATCGACACCGTGCATCATCACATCATTCAGCCAACCTGCAGCCTGTACCACCACCTCCACCTCCACGACAACAGTGATGTCAGCAGTATCAGCACCACCTCCAGTCCGTACAACACCCGGCATCAATACCACCACCACTAGCACATCTATGGATACATCAGCACCTTCCTCCAGCTTCAGTACTACCGACCTGGGAAACATAGATAGTGATATTTCGGCAGTGGAGGACCATCCGTCACATCCATTCTGAATGAGTCAGGGTACCCAGACTCGCTGGGGGATATTTTTCAGCAGATATTTGTGGACACTATTGTCGAGGTTGCAGCAGGATTTATGAATAGGTGTGCGGAAAAACTGGAACTTATTAATTTACTATTTTTTTAATATTCTTCTTATTATATGTTTTTTTATAATTGTCACCCAGTCCCTAGGCTGACCACGGTCATCCTACACAGCTGCGCAATATTTTTGCATAGCTGTGTCTCACACAAATAATCGGCTGCGGATACCTGTGTTGTAAACATGTTGTGTGTGACGTAAGTACACAACACACCTTAGCGAATATGTCATTACTCCCGTCATGCCGTCCCAGCTATGCTGGGCTGCCTAATGAACTTGTCTTTTTACTTTATTAAAATATTATTTTTCTTATTATTTTTCTTCCCGCGTTAGTACATTGGGACGGATTGGGGATAGCGAGAGCTATCCATGCGAGCCCACCAAAACCGAGCCACACTGTATGTACCCCTTTATATACCTGGGATGCATATGTAATTTACATTTATCTGTGATATCACTGTTTTAACATATCTTTATATTTTCTTATATTATATATTATAACTATAAATGATTGAGGTACGTTGGAGCTTGGGCGTTCTCTGCGGAAAAAAGTAATTGTCCGCACCCAAGATAACGCCCATGCGAGCTGTTGTTTTAGCCGAATCATGGTAATAAAATCAAGAAAAACCACGCACCATGAAATAAAACAAAGCAAAAAAAGAAAAGACCTGGAAAAATAATTCCAGGTCAAAAATGAAAACTAAAAGTATGCCTCCCTCCCAAACTCGTTTGCACCTCTATGTGCACTTCTCTTATAACCACGCGCCTCTTGCGTCACTCCCCTCTCGGCTATGTGCCTACTCTGGAAGTCTATAATTTCCACCTAGCATGCTCATGTGCATTCAATCCGCGATGTGTTAATCGTTTGTCACGTGTGTCAAACTAGGAGGGGGGGGGGTGTACTGTGGATCGGCCGGACGAGTACTGACCGACCCAGCTAACCTGGGTACCGCTCCGGGTACGTTCAAAGCACGCCCCCTGGGTAGGACAGCATGCATGTATAAAACCATATGAGAGGTTTTTCTAAAATGGCTAAGTCCGTAAGAATGTGTAGCGTGCATGCGCACGTGTCAGAGCTTCCCTGGCAATACATGCCAGTATTGGAAGAGAGTGTATAATTATAGTGTACCGAGTTGGTACTTGTGGTTTCTTCAAAAAACTTCATTCTCGTCAGTCTTGGTAGCGATCAGGATAAAAATGAAACTAGGATTTCAAAACTGTTTACCTTTTTAAAATCGGACCAGAAATGGTCGAGTTATCATTAAATGGCTCACTGAAATTATTTTCAAAATATTGCTTGGATGTCGTAATTGCCTGTATGTATTAAGTGAATGGGGAATGCGCTGATCACGTGATCACCACGTCACCCTTTCTAGCTGCACGCTAATTGGCTACTGCTCGCCCATTGATTGGCTGGGGCATCCTGCCTCTGACGTCACGAGTAGAGTTAAAGAAGTGAAAAATCAAGAATCAAGAGCACTTCGGCGAGACACAGCCGACAGCAAGGTTGCTGGACCAGTGCAGTGCTAGACTGCTTACTGACTGTGGTATCCTACACCGCAGCAGTGCCTATCGGAATTCAGATCTCCTGTGCCAGTGAGCAACCTTATATCCACAATCACAAGTTTGTGTAAGCCCTCGGACGGCCATCTGAGGGCAACTAAATCAATAAGAAGGACTCCCTATCTGGAACAACTTACAGAGGAGCTTCCCTGCGGATGGACCTTGTAGCCCCAATGTAATTCTATAGGATGTAGAGCCATGGTGATTCTTGGGGGATAACTCGCCAGATCTTCTGGACCACGCTGAAAAGTGGTATCAAACTTCCATGCAGCATGTTGTGTGTTTAATTAACTTTTAGGCCACAGTCTGGTGGGACTCTGCCCGGTACACTGCAAGAGCTATGCGATGTATCATGCATGATGTACACAGTTATGTACATGCAACATTTAATTACGAATGTAGTCATCTTTGTTAAGGGCAACTTTCAAACCACTGTTGCCGGACGGACACTTTATAATTTACTGTGTAAATTCATGTATAGGTTATTCTGACTATCTAATGGACATCTCTCCACAGCTGTTCGCCTTCACCATCTTGAGAGTGAGCCGCATCAACAGTCTGCCTGCGGAAATCTTCCCAGCAACTTCGGGATTGTGCCACCTCGTGCTACTCATCTGTATCGCATCAACTACAGCAATTTAAGAACTCTTACCGTACCGATGACCAATAGGTCCTCAAGTAACTATACTATTGTGCTATTTATTAATTCCGTAATAGGTACTGATGACTATTAGGCACCTTCCCGGTCATGAGACCGCATTTTTATATTTTCTGTTTCATACTGTACATATTATCTTTTTTTCTGTGGGCTTACATCTAACAAGCACCGTAAGGTCCTATGACCTGATGTACTGTTAGCACAGTACTAGTTTGTTATGTAGATGGCAAGTAGCGATCCTAGTTATTTCGTTTTGTTTATATAAAAACTTTAGGACGCAGTACGCTAGGCTATACTATACAGCAACATTATATCTGCATCACTATTTCCCCCAGCATCAATTTTACACTGAGATCACTGATCATGCTCACATTGCTCGAGCCTGACATGTGACCGACTAACCTGGCTGTTCTAGCTCGATAGGATAGGTTTAAAGTAGTTAGGAACAATCTCTCCATAAGAGATACATTGTGTACGCCTCTTTTCCGGCTGTTGCGGATATGTAATACTGCACACCGCCTAGATGATATAAATTCGCCAATTACCTTAGGGCCTCTTAGTAATGATAAGGGAGTGTCTCTTTCTACGCTCCTCCAGCCACAAGGCTTCATAATAATGGTCTGGACTCCCAATCGACAGGTTGGCACGATCCGATTCTGGGAAACTATTGTGGTTTCCATGCGGTGAAAACTATACACCCCCTGTATCTTCAGATACCAGTTAGTTTAGATAACCCCACCAAGGTAGGAAGCACTGCGAAAAGAAATTATATTATTTAACCCCGGCCTGCAGTGCATCTCTGGGAATTCTGGAACATAACCCTAATCACAGGTAAAATGTTAGTTCTGTAACACACGGGTGACGGATGAGACACAGATCTCCATCCAACTCCGTACGGTGACTCAGTGCAGTCTTAGAGCCCACCACGCCCTCACGGAAAGGTCACTAGGGTGGATATCTGCCTCTTACTCCACGCCATAAAAATACTATTGCACTTTCTAAATTTCTTGTGTGAACTGTAAAATGTCTTAGTGATGTGATATGTGGTTTCGGTGCGATGTGTGACCAGATCGACATATGATTCGGGAGCAGTTGCCCCATAACATGTCCACACGCTGTCTTTCTGAGGAAGATGCTATGCGGGGGCGTCCTTCGGGAAGTCGGGCATCTTTGCCAGTTAGACTTCTCTGTCAAAAGATAGGTAGGAATCCGTGCCACTCGCGGCCAAAGCTTGGAAGCATATCTAACAACTAAATGGTATGTTAGAATTTAGCAGAAGGGCCGCATAAATAAAAGCGGCAACTACCAATGCAGTATCTTTGGACCCACATAAGACAGTGACCTATGAATTCTTCGGAAGTCATCAAACCCATCTTCATGTAAACCAGCGTGCATCACATTAATTTTAATCTCACTAGGATTGACCCACTGCACCCAACTTTTTGTCTTAACAAAAGAGTGGCCCTTTTTGCCAGCTCTTTTCCTCCGCCTTGGCATTGAAGACATTTTCTTGTGACGGAGGCCCGCCAGAGGCACTTTCCTCTCGCAACAATATTATTTTGTGTGTGTTAGGGGTATAATTGGTTTATATTAAACTATTTAAATAGCTTCATTAGGCTGCTCCCTTGCGGGGATACCTCGCTGGATTTACGAATCTGTGAGTTACCTCCGCCGAGCCCATGGACACAAGACACAGGTTTGGTTCTATGTACTGTATAATCGTGCTCATTTACTACCAAACGAGTACCATTGTTTGCGTAGTTATTTTTAATTATTACTATGTCCGGATTTTTAAATTAGTTTATGGACCATCATACCGGTGTAACAGTTGGGATGAGACCATGAGGTTCAATCTTGGCGGCAATATTCGCACGGCCCCAATAGTACGTGAACGTTCCACCGGCTCTAGTCTTTGTACCTTCCCATGCATCCTGTACATGTGGTGTGGCGGAGTGGAGCGACATGGCGGACCAGCGTGTAACCCCGCGAACTACAGTACTAAGTAGCCTCAAAGGAACAAGCAAATGTTTGGAGGCAGTCTGGGAATCCGCTCTGGCATTGTAATAACATTTTCCAAAATCGCATACATATTTGCATTTCCATGTACTATTCTATCAATTTAACCTAAGACATTCATCCACTCATTCATTATTTACGTGGAGTTTATTGTATCCAAGCTCAATGATGTATATAAATAGTTAAATCAACGTAGAGGTCTCTATGGCACCATTGATTTCTGTAAAGTTAATCTTTGGTATATGCCAAGCGTCGTCAGAGGTTAAATCATCTAAACATTCGGTTCATCTTACTTCGCCCATGAGGTGTAAATTACCAACATATGTTGATGCATGGATGTTTAGTGCTGATAGTAATGTTTAGCTGAGGTTCTAACTCGTAAACGTACTCTATATGCTCTACTCTATTGCTATTCCTAACTCTGCAAACAGTATCTTTGAAGACATGCATCATGTCAGTAAACTTTCTAAATGTCTCATAGTGCATAAAGATTCATTGCCTTGTGGGATAGCCGCTACCAACACTAAATTCCCGTATGTCAACTACCATTTCTTCTTTATGTTTCATAACTCATATGTACACATTGCTACCAAGATCTATAGGCACTTCGCGACCTAAAAGTATGCTGAATTCAATGTGACACTTACTTATTTAATTCTTGAATGCTTGGTGAATTACACTTTTCCACACGCTTTTATACCCGGGCTGGGACAGAAACTGTGGCCTTGACAACATGTCCAAACACGTCATAACTCTGTGAAATTCGTTCAGCACCTCAAACAGTGGCGGTCGTATAAATAGCTGTCCCGTTTGGTTGAGAATTATAAATATTTGAATTAAGTCTCGCCCCTAACACTTTCACGGCTCGTTACACACGCTAATACCGCTACAGGCTAAACATTGGCGACTCTATATGCAGCTGTTCTGATTGGTTGAGAGTTGTGACATCGTCAATATTTGAGTTAGCCCAGGCCGCTTAACAGTTTCATGGCTCATTACACATGCCGATACCTCTACAGGCCACACATTAGCAGCTGCTATCATTGGCTGGGATTAGATCACATGAACTCGATTATAACCTAGGCTTAAACAATGGTGACCATATAAACGGCTGCTATGATAGGTCTCGAGGGGTCCCGGGACCTCGGTTTGGCCCACTCCACCCTATTACACAGTATTACAACTGTCAATAGCGCTACAGCGCCAGCAGTGGCGACTGTATAAGCAGCTGTACTGATTGGTCGAGAGTTATGACTCATCAACATTTTGAATTAGGCCACCACATCTTAACGCTTATACGGCTCATTACGCCTGTCAATCATCATTGACGCGTTTCAATATATCAATGCCTCGAACAATAGCAACCGTATAAGTGGCTCTTCCGAGTGGCCACGAGGGGCCACACACCCTTCATGATCGTTGCACCTGTTAATCATCAAAAGATCTACATCACCAAAATGCTCCGAGAAGGGATGGGATTTGGTTGAGAATTATGACGTCATCAGTGACGCCATCAAGTAGTTGTATTACTCAAATCTGATTGGTCAAGAGAGAACAATAGAAAATGCTCTCGGCCAATCAGAATCGAGTATTTCTGCCGGGAAAAGTGGGCGTGGCCTAATTCAAATATTGATGACGTCATAGCTTTTGACCAATCAGAACAGGTGCATCCATCCGTCCGTCTGTCCGTCCGTCCATCCGTCTGTCGCAGGTCTGTCATAGTTTCTGACATTTCTGAAAAAGCTGCAGGCTATATCGCAACTATAACATTTCGAACATGTTAACGTTGAACAGCGGTGTAGCTACAATTTTTGCCACATAACAAATAACAAATGTGAAATGTGTTCTCAGCTCTTAGTGAGAGGTGTGATGTAGCGTGGATGTCAACCGATGTCGGATATGTTTGACCGGCATGAATGATGGATGGCATTTCCGACCTGATCATTACAACTGACATTTCCATCCTATCCCAGCAATGGCATTTGCTACAATTCTCATTGCTATAGCATCGTGTTAAACTAATGCCTGGCCTTTAGACGACTAAATCGCTGTTCAAATAATTATTCGACGGCCTAGCTAAGGGTGTACATCAAGTATCCGTTTAGATGAGCCTAGCGACTAGTATGTCTGCCTGCCTGCCTGCCTATCTGCCTTCCTGACCGTCATGTTTCTTTTACAAATCTGCATGAATAGATCGCATGGATTGGATGCTGTTGCTATTTAAATCAATGGGCGTTATCATTCTATAATCACGCAAGCGGGAAGTCAAAATAACTCTTTACTGGTCCAGCCGGTTAAAACTCCTCCAATGGTCACGAGAAATATTCATTTACAGACCAAGATAAAACTATTTGAAAAAACTATTTTTAACTAGAGAAAATCTTAGTTACCCCGGTCTAACAGAGCCAGTCATTAAATGTGCCTAATAAAATATTCTTTGTCGTATTATGCAAATGAATATTTCATCCTATAGCGCCTATTGACATATCTTATGGTTATTGAATTAGATTAATGGACCGCCTATCATTAGAGACCACATCTTGGTGCGTCATGAGGCGGTCACATAAGACAGGCTAGTCCCTATTTGATAGAGAGGGATCAGTTTCTAGCTATGTCCCGCCAATTTCTAGCTAAGCTTTGCCCATGCTTTGTGTGTGTGTGTAGGGACCGATTTATATATTTTGTAATATGAATTCCCAGAATCCAAATTTCAAGGTAAATATAGAGGTAACTTGTTGAATATTTTGAAACTAATTTGACTGGGTGATAGGCAGCAATGGCGTCCAGTCAAATTAGTTTGAAATTATTCAACAGAAAATTTTTTGAATAGTAAAGACAAACCTTGACGAAGTGTTCAATGTTCCCGACAGACCTAGATACATCATGAAATTGCGCACTTTGATTGTGACGTCAGCCTACATGTCAACATGTGACATAATTGATTATGACGTCATATACTTTGAGTGGCAGGTCAGATCTGTCCATTGGATAATACATGTGGGTTTTTTACTTTTATACCGGATCCTTAAACCGGAAACCGGAAACACATGCTGTGAATTATTACAACGCAACTTGAGATGTTTTCTCGTGACATCCGAACCCACGGCAATAATGCCGACCGGTCATTTAGCCAGTCTGCCTCCGAACTAGATACACGAATAACTAGGGAATAGAACTGACAACCTTGAGGCTGGCGCTGATTGCCGCTAGCTTGGTTACAAGAAGCAAAGCAGTTCTATAGTGCCACGGCTTCTCCATATACCAGCGACATCGATTTTTGTTAGCACTCACCGATTCCAGCCACCGCCATTTGGAGTTTCATTCAGTCAATATGATAAGGCCGGCTAGTCACTGCGGGGGGACACAGAACACGACGAGAATCGCACTCACCCACACACGGTGAGAAAACACGACGATATTGTCACATAGAGCAGCTGCAGTTGAAGATTTAAGCAACCACTTTATAGTCACATTTCCTAATGTGGTACTGGCTGATAAGGAATCAATCCCTGTTTTATATTAGCTTATATCAAGGACAGACGTCGAAACAAGGAGGTACAATATAACTCAGAAATAACTTAAAACATGGACCTATCGTTGAATATTTTGAATATAATTGGATTGGAAGACATTGCTGCCTAAGGCAGCAATGTCTTCCAATCCAATCATGTTCAAAATATTCAACAGAACAATTCTTACATCGTGTTTAAAATTGTACTCACTAACGTGTCTCTGTTTTGGTTCTGGAAACATATTAGGTTATTTCTGAGCTGTGTTCTGTAGTGTGGTGGATTTTGGCCCTAGCTGATGGAATCATGGATACGATGAGGCTCCTGAATTTTGCAATTGTTGTCATGATAATTAGCGGTAAGTATCTCGTCAGATGTGAACCTTTAATAGACAAACACATTTCTAGCTATTCCCCGGCCATTTCTAGCTTTTGTTGCTCACTTTATAAGTGTATTTGACTTTATAAGTGTATTCAGTGGCGGATTCAAGGGGTGGGGGGGCGGACCTGGCTTACCAACACCCCCACCCCCACCCAACCAACCCCCACCCGCTAAAAGTGTCCAAGCCTACTATTATTTCAATGGGACATCCGATACAAGTAATATTAGTATATTTTAAAGAATAAAATAAGATTTCTGATCACTCAGAATGCAGTAGATGGCTTCTCAGAGCATCTAATTTTTACATTTTTCCGGGCGAAGACTCCGGACCACCCATCTGTGCGAGGGTAACACCCCCTCCCAGACCCTCCCCATTTACGCCCCCTACCCCCCCCCCCCCCACACACACACACATACCACCACCACCCCACCCACCCACCCCCCCCCCCCCCACCACCACCACCCCAACCCCCCCCCACCCTACCCCCCACCCCACCCCACCCCCGCTAACACAAATTCCTGGATCCGGCCCTGGCATTTGACTTTATAAGTGTATTTGACTTTATAAGTGTATTTGACTCGATATGAATTCCAAATTTTAAGGTAACTATTCAGGTAAGCTGATGGATATTCAGGCAGCAACAGCTTCGGTCAAGTTAGTTTCGAAATTTTCAACAGAATGTTTATTAAATTACAAATTCACCAATGACATATGATTCGCATTCTTTCGTGACGGGCATTTCGACTTCATGATGGATTTACACCATTTTGATAGTGACGTCAGATACTTGAGTGACAGATCTGATCCCTCCATTGGCCTTTTATATAATATGGCTGTGAGACACTGTGTCCACGAACAAAACCCATTACATCACCGCTATGGTAGCTACGGATACGTTTCCATGGCATTGTTATGATTTTGCCTTTTTAATCAAATCAAACAAATTAACTTAACCTCGGTATCAACTACTTCAAACAAACTAATTTCAAATTCTACCAATCTTACATTTGACACCATTTAAACAATGTGTGATACATCTGAATGAGAGAAGGTCGTATTTATACTATTGCAGAATCTACCAGACCGATTATACAACTGTTTCCAAGACATAATTTGACAAGAAGAATAGATATCTGGTTTCTAAATATGGTCAGAACCCACGAGTCTGATCAAACACGTGATTTTCAGACAGAACTAGATGATATAAATGAAATAATCCCCAGCAATGGCTGCCATCTTAACGTGATGACGTGTTCCACCTGGTTTGGAGAGATGAATGGATGCACGCACAGACGAAAGGGGATACTGATTATGAATAAAAACTATAACAAATAAAGAATGAGTCTTCCCATGAAGTTTCCTCAAGATACTTCAAGGAAGTGCAAAGTTATCGAACGGACACCAACAATTTGGACGGACGGGCGGACACATAGTCAGAAAGTCAGATGGATGGACGGACGGCTGGACGGACTGACTGGTCCACAAAAACGCGTGCATTTCCCTACTACTATAGCCAACCATACACTGAAACCTCGTCACGATACTCCAAGAAATAGTAAAATTACCGAATCTGTGTGTGGTGGATTCACGGACTGTTGGACGCACGGATGGACTGACAAACGGAAGCGAAAACTTACCCACCCACCCTCCACTCCACCCCCATCCCACCCACTTCGCGAAAGCAGAGGTGGGTTGGGACTCGGTTGGAGTGTCGGTGGGTGGGGTGTGGGGCTTGGCAGAGGAGGAGGGGTTAGAATAATTACCAAATTACAGCTTCGACTCACCATGGATGATGTAGAGTGTAGACGCGTTGCATTGGCCGACTATCCTAGGAGCACTTGTAAGGTCGGTAATAACAGGAGGTATTGTAGCAAGCGTCAATTGCCATCGAAAATACATTTTGGTGCCTACAGATAAAGGCTCTCCTGGACACGTGGTATTTAGCTTCCATTTCTTATCTCACCACTCTTTTTTGGCTTTAAGTATAAGAGCGCAAATTTTATTGTGCTTGGCCAATTCTCAAAGCTGATTTACATGAACGAGTCAGTTAGATTGATATAGGCCTACTTTTATGTAAAAGACATATTATTAATTGATTGAGACAGCAGCGATTTACAATCAAAATAATAAAAAATTGTAGGCATCGTTTTAAAATTAATGAGCAGTCTATTATGTCTATGTCTTGCCGGGTTATGTAGTGGGGCGCAGTCATGTTGCGTAATAACTTCCATATATCCAAAACGTTTGCAGTGCACGTGTTTGGATGCTCTACAGAAATAAATATTATATTTGCAGCTATTAGTTAAAGGTGATTTTAATCAGTGTTTCTATGCAACAGCGTCTGCCTGATATTTTAGCTAGATATAATCCAGCTTTGCGACAATAATCCTTAAATCCGGACACACGGGCCAACAAGGCGCTAGCAAAGCGTTGATTCTAACAACAATATGCTTCCAACACTGTTGGCTGAAAAACTCAACAAAACCCAAATTCTTCAGCGAACATGTTGTGAGCAACTTGTAGGTCCATGTACCATGCTACCAACTTGTTGAAATCAACATTTTCATCCAACTTTTCTGCGTGTCCAATCATTAATGCTCAAATGAAACACGTAATTTGTTCTGCCACATCGCACTAAAAGAGGCAGCGTACAGACATAGCAATTATACGTTGTTAGTACGAGACATAGGAGAGCTCGTTCACACTGACATCTTACTAAACTAGTGTTATAAATTTGACACTGAATGGCCTCGTGTTTGAAATTATCTATATACAGTGCCATATTTCTGTATGAAAGAGCTATGTTGTAGTAAATAATGATTAAGTTCAAATCACTGTTACATTCTTTAGATATTGTATGATGGCATATAGCCCCATGGACACGAGCATGATTTCAGTTTTCAAATCGATTCGAAATCACACCAACGTTTTCAAAGTGTCTTAAGTAAAAAAGAAACGGATTCCCGACTTTATCTAGAGAAAACTTACCACGGGTAAAAACGCGTGTACTGGTGACCCCAAAATGACCTAAATTCTGCAAATCATAGTACAAACATCCCCTTTGTCATGAAGGTCGGTTATGATCATATATAACATGTAGGATATGGGCGCAAGTTGAGGCCGCCCTTTAAACACTCAATTTGCAGACATTCAAGAAGGCAGCCACCAGTGGTTAATATCTTGACGTATTTGGCCATATCTCAGGGGTTTTCAACATATTATGATTTAGGCTAGAATGTATGTTTTCGATGACGGGCTATTTGATAGAGCAGTGACCTTGGGGCTGCGAGTTCAAAGACAGTCCATACACCAGAGGTGATGAACATTTTCTTCCAATTTTAGGTAAGATTTACAATTTCGGTGATATCTGTGGATGTAGATATCTTCGCAATCTTAGTGTTTTACTGTATGTTTACTTATGATGATGAATTAACCAATAAAATTGTTATCTTGCAGCTGTGGGGTCAGCATCAAATTCGACGGCAAATGCCATTTTAAACGCTTGGTAAATTTTTCGCTGTCTGCCTTTATCAAACGTTCTACTTTAGATAAGCTCAACAGTGGCTCAACCTGATATGCTGGTTTTATGCCATTTTGGGTCTTAAAATAGCCAAAGTTAGGCTGCAAGGTAAAGATCACATCCAACAACAAAGGTTAGTGTCATTTGGATCAATCTTTAATAGGTAAATTTCTATATCTCCAATTCTGATGATCTTATGATCATTCAAAGAATATCTTATGATAGTGTAATCACTGAATGCATTACTACCACACTAACACATTAATCACAATGCTAGGGAACGTTTAGACGTGGATAGCATGGTCTTTCCCATAGCAATGGCCACGACACGCGCAGAGTATAGAACAGTTTATACCAGCCATAAAGTACTGGCACCAGGGCTGGGGTAACTGTAACGTGTAACTGTAACTGACTGTAACCTAGTTACATTTTTCATGTAACTGAAGTAACTTGTAACTGAAGAATTTTTTAGTTACAGTAACTGAAATGTAACCAGTTACATTGCAAAAGTAATTGCAATTTCAGTTACTCTTAAGTTACATTTCAAACCTTTTTACCAAATTTATTACAATTTTCTTAATTTGCGGCATAGCTACTGGTATACACGTGACACTCAAATATCACAATTTCAATGTAAACATTCAGGTAAGCTGTTGAATATATTGATGCTAATTTTACAGGAAGATGCTGATGCCATGGGCACCAACCTTATTTCCAAGCGTAAGTGATATTTATTTAAGAAATTTGCCTTTGGAATGACTGGTTTGATTGTTGGGGCAGTTATTCCAGTGGTAAATTGTTAAATATAAATCTTGTAGCCCACAAAATAGACATTTCTTGACCAATCTTGACCATTAAAAGGTTAATCCACTCTATATCTGTATATGTGATATTTTACCAATGATAATCTGAATGTTATTGCGGCATCAGGCAACAACAACCTTTAATCAAAATCTTATACAGTTTTTACATTAATCTACAATGTAGCTTAGAAACAGGTTGTTTACTAAATCATTTTAGAATTAATTGTTACCTTTTAAAGATTAAATTTGCTGAAGAAATCTTTAACTTTCTCATAGAAAATGTCCATTTGCAGACCATGAGATTATATTAGAAAATTTGCCACTGCAATGACTGGATTGGTTATTGAGCCAGTCATTCCAGTGGTAAATTAAAAAAAAAATATTATAATTGTCTGAAAATGGACATTTCTCAAAACCACTGCAAAAGCTTTTTGTCCAGCTTTAGTGTTAAAGGGTTAAAAGGATTAAAAACAGCAAATGTTGAATTGTAAAGAAAGTTAAAATCTGCCACAGTAGGTGTTAACAGCATGTCTGGTTCTTTTCTTTATATATTATTGATTAGGCCAGCTTAGGACATCATTGCTCAGCAATTATACTCAAGCTAGGGTCAATTCACATAGGTGCGGTGATAAAGATCAACGGACAATACCATTGATAAAAGTCAAGCCATCAATCATTTTGGTATAGCAGACAAAATTTATAAAGGCTGTGGAAGTAAACTAGTGTACTGGAAAGCTGTTGAATATTTTGAAACTAATCTGACCTGAAAAAACCAGTTGCTGCCATATGAAGCAACCGCTTTTGAAAGTAAAGTTGTAAATGTAGTACGTATAAAGTACTCAGCAGATTATCTGATCGGAATCAATTTGGCACTGAAAATAATGAAAGTAATAAATTATTTTCAAAATATTTTAATTCCTATTTGAAATTAAGCAAACATCAAAGCTGATGGGCATTTGGAAGCTAATTTCACTGGAAACTGTTATATTGCCCTGGCATGGTAGATGACGGATTATCTTATCATAGAAAGTCAATGCTCTAAGGAAATCTGTTGAACGCTTTGAAACTAATTTCACAGAAAAATGTTGATACCTATGGTAGCAAAGCTTTCAGTCAAATTAGTTTCAAAACATTCAGCCAATTATTTCTTACAATAAGATTAATGTTTGTTATATGGCATGTCTGGGTTGAAAGGGTTAGAGGAAGAAATATATATATGTACATCTATGAAGGCTGTGGAATTATATTAGTGTCTTAATATTTTGGAAACAAGTTGATTGAAATTTGTTTATTGCATGTGGCAGTAACAAAATTCGGTCAGATTTATTAAAGAATTTTCACCACGTTTTATATTTTATATCTGAAATGGATTCAGTTCTGTCAGTATATCATATCAGTGATTATAGTGGTATTTTGTTCCTACTATATATCTCAAATTGGTCGAATACATTACACTTTGTATGATGACTCATGTTCACATAGTCCTTCATAATAATTATCAGTCAAACTAACTAATGTAACTGAAATGTAACTTTAGTTACATTATGCAAAGTAACTGAAATGTAACTAGTTACATTGCTCAACAAAAGTAACTGTAACTGTAATTGACATAGTACAATGTAACTGTAACTAGTTACATTTAAATGTAACTGACCCCAGGCCCGACTGGCACGGGCTCTTGCACTCTTTGGTGCAACAAGAGCTCACACGCTGTTTCAATGGGTTAGATATCCAGTGGCTGTCAATTATTGAAGACCATCAGTCTACCCCCAGCTTGATAGATTCAGGATAGAAAGGCAAGGCATTGGTGCATTAGCCCAGTGGTACCCTCTTGGCTGGTAGCTCGAAGAACATTCTGCAGGAGTGCATGAAGATAGTACAGACCAATCGTGTACAGTAGTACCAAAGTTTGATGTAGGCGGCCTTGTCTCTGAGATTGTACTTCCATATGTGTCAGAAGGGCAGAGCCGTCGGATATGAACGATCACTTTACTATAAATACTTATTAAACCAGGAATTACCACCTTTCGTCAGGATCTCGATGTGGATATAGCTCGAGAGTAGGAGATGCACAACCTACGCTCGTGCATAGAGTCGACAAGGTGTTCCATTCTGGTATTGGCATAGACCTTGATGGCTATACATATGGCAAGTGGAATCTCACGGTTACAGATTTGGCGTGGAATTCAGCCATCATTGGTTGATCGCTGGTTCACTGATATGAGTTGTACACAGTGGGAAGTGAGAGTAACAGTAGAATAGGATGTGCTGAAGCTGGAATCGGGAGATTTCTCATTCGTGATCTAAGTTCCATCTAGAATCATTTTCTAGAATGACAGGCGTGTGAATGGCACCGATTGACTCTATTTTACTCTCATGTTAAAAGGATCCTCTGAAATAAAACTCCATGTTGAGTATGTGATGTAGCATGATCTTAGCTGTTATAACCAAGACCATTGACCCCAACGTCCCGAATGCATGATTGTTCTTGTAGAGTAAGATTGATATCCTTGTGAAATGATAAATCAGTGCGGTTTGACGGACCCTTGACTTCAATAAGATCAGGAATTACAGCTGCCAGTTTATGACAGAGTCGAGTGCTGTGTACATAGCCATCCATGGCGAATGACGACATGACGATATGATTATAATGCTTGCAGTATGTTGGTAAAACTGTGTAAGACACTTTAGATGCTACACTGAATCGATGCCTATCCTGTCGCCAGAGAAGATCATTCTAAGAAGTGGTCACAACTTATCTTTGCATCTTAGAATCAAGGCCAAATGGGACAGCTTTCAATAAACTTTTCTCATCAACTGTTCCACAGTGTAAGACAGGGTTTCCCATAAGGGTTCTTTTGAGGGTATAGACCCCCAAAATGTAACTTGGGACCCCAAAGGTTGTGATAGTGGGTCCCATGGAACCTCTGGGAATCTTGTGTGATTGCTAATTAGTTTTATAGGTTTTTGCACTAACATACAGTAACCACAAAATCTAGCACTGAACCCCCACAATTCAGCTCTGTGAACATATGGTACTCTCTGATCTTAGCATGGATGGGAAAAACTGCACGGGCATCCCAAATTTCAGTTTGGGACCCCCAGATTTCAAGCTGGGACCCCGAGATTTCCAAATGTGTGGTCCCTGGGACCTCTAAAATCTAGATGCCATGAGAAACACTGGTGTAAGATTGGTTGTCTTTCTCCGAGTGGTTGGTTCTGCGAATGGACCATATTATTTACACTAGGTGTGTTGACATGGCTACCATTCATCTTCTTTAATTCAGCTCGTTTCGTCTTTTGACTGTCCGCTGTGTTTTTGTCGCATTCTTATGTTAGACAACATCATTTGTCGCCGTCGTCAGAAAAATGATAAAAAGCGATGCTTCACAGGCAAAACAAAAAGGACCTAAAGCCTCGAAATCGTATTACCCATATCTCCCCTGAACACACATTTGTTGACCCTACGATCAGCATGATATCCAATCCAGACCCTTTGATAAAGGCCGACATCACAAAATTAACCAAACAGTCAAAATTGCATTCGCATTTCCTGTAGCGTTTGACTCTGACACCACAGCTCCAAAATTACTGTTATTGAATAGCCCATCACCATAAACATACATTTAGACTATAAAATTGTGAAGATGTCTTTACTACACCCAGAGATATCACCGACATTGTAAATATTACCTAAGTTTGGTAAAAAAATTACCATGACCTCTATTGTAGGAACTAACCATGACCTTGCAGCACCAAGGTCACTATTCTCTCAGATAATTCATCAGCGAAAACATTCATTTAGAGCCTAACATCTTGAAAATGTGTTGACTAAAATCTGATATATATATACCCAAATACCTTAAGACTCTAACCACTGGTGGCGGTCATCTTGAATTTATGAAAATGAGGGTTAAAAGGGACTGCTTCAGTTTGTGCCCATATATTAAATGTTATCTATTGTCATAATCTACCTTCATGCCAAAGGGGATGTTTGTACTACAAATTGCAGGTTTTTGGATCTTATAAAATATAGCAACTAGCAAATCCGCTACCTGAAACGTTATGGATTCTGAGAAAGTAAATCTTGTAAGATCTGTATGTTTTCTCATATATAGGTCTTAGAATAGTCATGGAAATGTATCCCTTAGAACCACTAAGCGTCAACATATCTGTTTAAGGCAGTCAATCAGGTAAGCGGTTGGGTATTTTGAAATTAATTTGACTGAATGCTGTTGATTTTCCGTATCTGATCCCTCGCATAGACAACTGAGATAATTTGCGTCCATAAAGTTACCTTGCAGAGATTCGCATGCAGAAAACGTATAGAGACACCGGTATTTTGGTCATCCAGAAAGGAAATTGTGTAATTCTGGTCAGAGAAGGCCATAGAGTGTCATTAGATCTTTCACTGTGAACGAAACCACGTCTCAAATATATATGTTATGCATTTCATAGTCCAGTATCATGTCAGGACATAAGCATGGGTGTGGGTTGGGGGTAGGGTGGGCGGATGTATGTGCGTGCGTGCGTGCGTGCGTGCGTGCGTGCGTGCGTGCGTGCGTGCGTGCGTGCGTGTGTGCGTGCTTTCGTGCGTGCGCGTTATTATGTATGTGACTTAATCGTAAAGCTGAAAATATCCCAGATGTAAGCATTCCAGTCTTAGTTTATTTTTTACTCAGGCAACTGATTTGTAAATATTAGTAATCAAACTTGATGATCCTTCGTTACAACTTTAGTATGTGTGTGGAACTTGCGACCATTAAAATAAATATGCATAGGAACAGGGAGTTGGGGCGGGGAAATGGGGTGGGGGAATGGGGCGGGGGGGGGGGGGGCGCTCGCGCTCCCCATGTTTTTCTGTCCCATGGTGTATGCCAATAGCGCCCAATAGGTTTTGTCTTCACCCACAGTTTAGCACCCACTCACCCCCACCACCCAGCCCACCAGGTAAAAAATGCGTTCCTACACCCCTATTGATCCACAATCATCCGTTGATACTATCATTACATTATTCTGATGCATAGGAGCCACTGCTTCAGGAATATAAAACAATGTAGTAATGTTCACAGCATGTACAGACGAGAATAGAATCGATCCTTCCAAGTTTATCCATCCATCCATCATATAACGTCATCGTCATATGACGTCATTATCATGACGTTATGACCGACTCAATATAGTCTGTCTTTAACGCTTAATAGTCCGCACGTTGTATGAATTGTATGTCTTTACCATTTAATAAGCATTCTGTTGAATATTTTAAGACTAATTTGACTAGACGCTGTTGCTGCCAATAGGCAGTTGCCATAGCCAGCAACAGCGCCCAGTCAAATTAGTTTCAAAATATTAAACAGCTTACCTGTGTAATATTTTGGAAATTGATAATCAGGGAGCTCAGAGATCGATCGATCCCAACGCAGACGAGGTGTGGGTGGAGCTTAGGTAGAGCTGGGCGGGGCGGACATAGCTAAAACAGGAAAGGGCCATTGTATTGACTTAGTTTATCTCTTCTATTAGACCAACATAAATCACAAAGAAATGGGACTTTGTCTAATTATCTTAAATGTCAACGCCTTTGCCGCACAGCACATACGTGTGTACATTGCTTGGCTGGGAGATAATGATAGAATCTGATGTATATAAAACTAGAGACAGCCGTTAATCGATCATCTGACACAACATTTGCTAACGGGAGCCGGTGTAAATTGAGACGTTGTCTTCTAAAAGAAATGGGATCGTGATAATTGAGGGATCCGATCTGTCACTCAAGCATATGACGCCATAAGCAATTACATCGCATGTAGGCTGACGTCACAATCATAATGACGTGTTATAACTATGTCAAGAAGCTCAAAATGTTCGTTGCATAGGCAGCAACAGCATCCAGTTAAATTAGCCTCAAAATATTCAACGGCTTACCTGTAGAGTTACCTTGAAATTTGGATTCTGGTAATTGAGGGGTTAAAATTATAAAAATCTATCCCAACCCAGTCAAAACGTTGGCGGAGGTTAGCTAGATACCGGGCCATAGTCAGAAATAGAACGCTCTATACTTGGTGTTCTTGTCTAAATAATGCTACCGCAAGTGGCAACCCGTTGGTGTAACTAACGGCAACAGCTTTCAGCTATAGGTTTGCTAAATATATGCCAGCCATGCTTTCACCAGCTCCTAATAACGCAATTGACTTTCCCTCACATATCGTTTCCATTATATTATAGTAACGTAAGCATGGCATACGACATCACTAAAGGGATGTCTATTGCTGTGCACTGTTATTTCTATCAAATTATTTTAGATTTCGGCCTACATAGAAATCAACAATTGGAATACGATTAATTGCTGTGTCAACTAGTGTATGCGATTGCACGTGCGACATTAATAGCAGGTTCATTGTTGCCAATCAAGCAGTGTCCATCAGTGGTACATCGTTGTTTTCCTATTGTACGGGACTGGCTGGCTGGAGATGCAATGGAATCATCAGCGACACCACCTACATCATTGAATGCATGATAACAGGCATGTACACTATTTTCCCCATTGATAAGACAGCTATAATTGCTAAATTTCTCATTAATATTTTTCGGTTGTGACTCTCGTGGTTGTAAACCTTCCCTTTTCGCCGGTGGTACATGCCATTGTGCTATTTAAACAAGAATAACGATACTCAAATGTTGCCCCCTACCGGCTGTTGCATGACGTAGGCCTATGCTATATGCATACTAAACGCTTAACACCAGTAAACATGTCATAATCAAATCTGAATTTAACTGCCAAACTTGTTTGGTATAACGAGACTCATCCTCTCATATTTGTATGCTTCTAGACGGCTTATATTTTCATGGCGAGCTTGTACTTGACTACTACCGTGTACGGCGTGACTTCTACGAATAATAGAATTTTGCAGTTTCTTTTGTTTTACTTTGAAATCAAAAGCAATTAATATCTTCGCAAGGTCTTGCATTCTAACGAGCTGTACTCTTGTCATAATATACCTCCTTTGTTAGCGCCATGGTGATCATATCTGCGGGTGTGTGAAGGGGGAGGGGGGTGGGGGTGTTCATGGCTACAACATTAGACAAATGTCGCTAATCGGGAGATACTTCTACTCGACTGAAGAGATCCGATCTGTAACTCAAGTATCGTCATAATCAAAATATGTCACTTAGTAGGGGGGTGGGGGGGAGGGGGGGGGGGGCGTTGGTCTTGTGGAACTTTCCCGCGCGGTTTTCAATGCAGCATCAAGGTATCAGGTGAAAAGTACCGGAGATAAACCATCTCCTTGTGGGGAGCCGATTGATGTCTCAAACTCTACAGACTTCACTGACTTGACTCGTACTCTCAACTTGGTGTCTGCATGTAGCAGTCTCACTAGTTGTAGCTCATCTTCATGGCAACTGACCTGGTGTCATATCTAGGATTTTTAGTGTTTAATTGTGTCGAAGAGCCGTGATATGTCAATGTCCATTTTGAGGAAATCCCAGTGCTTGAACATGACTACTGGCACAAACATTCATTGAGCCCATACAATAGCTGCGCAGCTGCGTCCACGTTTAAAGCCACTCTGACATGATCCGGTGAAATCACCGATCTTGTCTCGGATGCGGCATAGAGTGGCTTCTTGGGCTTGGGTCGCACGATAGAGGTGCCTTGGCCGACAGCATCGCTGGGAAGGTAGACCTAGTGCATAAAAGGTGAATTGATTAGGTGCATGATCGGTTTTGCGATAATGTCACTTGCGTATTTGAAAAGTTCGTTGCTCATGCCATCAGGTCTGGATACATGCCTAGTCTTCATAGTACATGTACATAGCGCATAGTACCCCTCCATTATGTATGATAATCTAAGTGATTTATTAAGAACAAGTCATGGGAATTTCTCAACAATGTGAACATTTGTATGCGTATATATACTAGGCCATATGCTACTGGATTTTGGGAGAATCGGTTTGGTGTAGTGGGTAGGACTTATGACTACTGGTGGTTAACAGGTTCTCTCGCCAGCAAGGGGTATAAATGGATATTCCTATGTAACGCGCCAATATCGAATTTGGCCAACGAACGGCGCAGGGCCCAATATCGAATTTGATACCGGCGCATCCGTTGGCCAACGGCGCAGGGACCAGTTTCAAATTACACACGTTTCTGATTGCATGTTCGTCTGCCTAAAGGTGTTTACTCAGGTGTTACATAATGTTGTATCACAGTGGCGGTGGACGAAAGTTACAGAACGTTCCAAAGTTGTTAAAAATAATATGGAAACAAAGGAATACGTAACAGAGACATCGATGTCCACGTTGTATACACCTTTGAAAGTTATTGTTGATCTTAGAATTAATCATGGCGCCGCTAAATCTACTCAGTAAATTTTGACATATACTCATGACCGTCTGAAAATGATATTACTTATTCACATGAAACAATTTGTTCTAGATAAGTTCGCTACTGTCAAAACATCATTGATAACAATGTTATTTTCAAGCATTTTGGTGTGAATACGCACATTGTAATATTGTGTGCTATTGTGCTATTTGAGTTCATGGTTATACGGAATTGTGTTATTAAATTATTCAAACTTAAGAATTATGGCGTTTTATTTATTTAGTTAGTTATGTATTGTTCGCCAGCCATTAATAAGGTAAGATTAGAAATAGAAATTTGTGTAGGCCTACTTTGATACTGTTTCATATTGTCCCAAATACATCGATTTGGGCCGATTTGGGCCCCTGCGCCGTTGGCCAACGGGCGCGTCGATATCAAATTTGATATTGGTACCCTGTGCCGTTGGCCAACGGGCGCGCCGAATCAAATTTTATATTGGTCCCATGTGCCGTTGGCCAACGGGCGCGCCGATAGCAAATTTAATATTGGTCCCCTGCGGCGTTGGCCAACGGGCGCGCCGGTATCAAATTCGTTATTGGGCTTGCGCCGTTGACCAACGGTCGCGTCGATATCAAATTTGATATCGGTCCCTGCGCCATTGGCCAACGGTGCAAATTCGATATTGGCGCGTCACGCCTATACCACGCTAATGATCATGGACTGTCAAACATGAGAAATCACAGATAGAAATAAACTAGAAGGCAATGTTTTATAACCGCAGGTTCGTTGTCTGGCTGCTATGGGTGATGTTCTGAATAATTGCTTTGAATACAGACAGGTGTGATTGAAATGTTATTCTCCCAGAGAATGGCAGTCACGTGATTTCAACATGTATGAATGGGATCCATACACCAAGAGACCAGTTATTCTAGAACAAGCAATGGCAGTGACACACAATTTTAGATTTGTTCAAAATGTAAGACAGACGGCCAGACAGACGTACAGATAGACAGACAGGCTGACAAACAGGGGACGACCAAGCTTGATATAGAATCAATAACACATTCGGCAGCGGTAGTTGTCTGCGCGAGAGTACACGCCTGCATAAAACGTGCGCACTAATGCCTCCTTTCCTTCTTGTGTGTATTTGTGATGAAATATCAGATTTCTTGGCCAAACAGTCCAGTTCTGTTGAATATAATATTGACACAGTAAAGCGTCCCCTCGAATGGACCTTTCCGGTTTTAGCTATGCCCCGCCTATCTCTAGCTAAGCTCCACCCACACCTCGCCCATGTTGGGATCGATCGATCGCTGAACACCCTGACTATCAATTTCCAAAAAACTACAGAGGTAAGCTGTTGAATATTTTGAAACTAATTTGACTGGGCGCTGTTGCTGCCTTAGGCAGCAACAGCACCCAGTCAAATTAGTTTCAAAAAATTCAACAGCATGTTTATTAAATAGCAAAGAATTACAAAGACATACAATTCATACAACGTGTCAGAATTTTTTAGATTTGATGACGGTCTATATGGAACCCTTTGTGACGTAATGATTGTGACGTCATTATACACGCGCTGAGCTGATTATGACGTCATATAAGGTCATGTGATGGATGGATACTCTGGAAAGGTGAATTCATGCTGCACTTGTCATATTCATTTTCTGGTTTAACCAGCTCATGCCATCCATTACTGTATCGTCGCAATCGAGCTCTTGATAAGTGCTGAAGGCGGTGTTTGCCAGAGCCATTTGCGCGTCATCGATCGGGTCAAATATGGGGAGCGACAGGGAGAATGCTGGAAAATGTAAATGGCGGAATTATTTAGAGAAAAGTGAACGCGGATTTCGCAGATCGAGGAACAGATGTTCAGAGGTTTAACCAATTTCATTCTAAAAGTATGGCCTCCCGATTTAGTGTTTTCAACGTAGAAAGGTCACTGATTATTTCAAAATAGGTTTGATTAAAAGTCGGTGTTATTGTAAATTCCAAAACATCCAGCTAAATCGTTTTCAAAATAACCCGCAAGATGTTTCAATAGTCATGTTGGATCTAGTATGTAAAGGGAAATTGATTAAGTGGCCATCATTTTTCGCTTGGCATTTAGCATAGCACGTGAGTTTTTACATTGCCAAATAGCAGGGGTGGCGTAGTCATTGCACTTATGATTGAAATGTCACGTTTAGTTTATAATATGCCTATTGTCTGTTATCATGTGTTTGATGTGTGTAAATCAATACACTACCAACTAAACGTAGGACTCGATTGATCGGCACTTGATTGGAATAGGATGGAGGATCTTGTAACGGGCCAGATTGTGCATAGATTGGGCTCGTGGGTTCGCTGTCAATTTCACGGCAGGTCAAAGGTCACGTAAATCAAACTAATGTGGTCATACCACATGCTGCATATAGCATAGTAGCTAACTAATGTACCTTGTCAGGAGAATAAGTAATTTAGTGTTGTAGTGTTGCTTGACGATGTATTGAGGTCATACAGGAACATGAATTTGCAGGCTAGTGCTAGCATACTACGTCTTAAACCATTATTTAAATTTATGTCTTTAAAAAGCGGCAGTGACCGTTAGCTCTCAGGCAAGTGATGCTGGTCAATGCTCTTACCTTTAATGCATTAAGTCACCATAGCAGTTGTTGTTGTTGTTGTTGTTATTGTTATTGTTGTTGTTGTTGTTGTTGTTGTTGTTGTTGTTGTTGTTGTTGTTGTTGTTGTTGCTGTTGTTGAGATATAGTGAGTTAATACTATGGTACACGTGCATAGCTTAGATTAATCACAAATCATAATCTGTGACAGACGATACATGGTGATTTGCAGTCCAGAATTCTCACATAAACCGTTAGCAGAATGACAAGAACATATTCAGTGAGACGATCTATCAATCCTACATATAAATACCATTGAGCACATGGATACAGCCATTAACCCACATTTGATAGTGTTTCTGGTGCTATGGTAGTGTTGGGCAAAGTAGTCTCTGCGTTTGCCCTTTTCAGTTGAACAGAATGACAGAATGTATCCTGGCTCAGAGCATTCTTAGGAGGTATCGTACTTGTTAAACTTGATGTTAGCTCCAGTTCGTATGCTGAATTAAGACAGCCAGTATTGTTCGAAGATGTAGTATCATTTTAAGGTAAAAATTAGTTTACCCTGTGGAGAAGGAGTCGCTTGCCCATATCATAGGCACTCTGAAAGCAGTGGTGCAGTTCCTCGATGTATGCGGTAACGGATGACGTCAGAAGTACTCCAGATTCCTTCCACTAGTTCGAATTTATATGGTAAAATGCATATGTGTTTTGTTTGGTTCCCATTGCTACTATTGCTTTTCGGTGCCAATAAGGATTGACACAGCATATTGTGAATATAGATTTTGCGAAAATAACTACTCGCGTATTCATGCACGACCTCTAAACATTGTGACCTTTGGCTGACATTGATGTTAACTCCGTATTACAACTCTAGACAATGTTTCTGGTAACCGGTCAATCAGTTGACGCGGTATATTTATCAGAATTAATATATAGAAAAGTCAATCCCAATTATTACGTGTAGCTAAGGGTAAAGGTCATACCTGTTCTGTGAAACCGATGCCAATTGCGGTCTATAGGATATGGTACAGCTAAATAACATGCCGATTGAGTACCCCTTCGTATATTGTACCTATAATTTATGAATGTACGGAAACGACGTCTGCATAGGTAATTTGATGACGATTTGATTGAAGGGTGTTGTTGAATAAAGTTGATCATCGTAGTAATGCGAGCAACAGTATTTGACAACTATGTCAGTCGCAATTGTATTTATGTATTTGTGATTCAAATTAGAGCTGATCATACGCAGTGAAATTTTAATTACATGTATGCATCATCTCAAATGTTGTATTGCACCGATAGATTAGGTTTTATATATTCCATATCATTCATATCCTGTCACATTCCCGTTTCTGTATCACAATTATCTGCTTTGTAATAATGTGTAAATGTTGAACAGTGACGCCACCATTGTGTCTCCTCAAGCGATAGTGGGTGTTGTCATGTAAGTGCCAATGTATTACATTCTTTGTTATGTAATACTCATCTCGGCAGCAACAGATTCCAGTCAAATTAGTTTCAAAATAATCAACAGCTCACCTGTATGATTGCTTTTGTACCACATTGTCAGACTATAGCGGGGCACCTCTATGACTGAGCGTATATACCGAGGCGGACACGCTAGGGGTTTTCTGATTGGTTGAAAAGTTAATCATGACAGGCATCATAGGCTGTAGAAATGTGTCAACATTTACCTACTAAAGCCTGAATATCTTTCGTTGCCGGCATGATAATAAGCTAAAATGTCAGTGATGGACTTTGGGTGATACATTCTATCAGCTGAACAGCTAAATAATAATAATAATAATAATAATAATAATAATAATAATAATAATAATAATAATAATAATAATAATAATGCTGCAGTTGCCCGAATTCCGATAGGCCGTCACAAGAACAAATTTAATATTGAAGTCTTGACCCCAAGTCCTGGTCGGAATTATATTTACTTCCGTATATCGACACCATACAAATTTGGATGCATTTAGTACATCATCTGTTACATGAAGATACATTCGAGAATCAGGCTGTCAGATTCTAATATAAACGGTTTCACTGATGACAAAGTTGTTTGTAATCTTCAAACGTCTGCATGATTCAAACATGTCAAACAACACGCTATGAACTATGATTCCCGGATGGTAGAGCATATGCTAAACTGGCATCCGTTGTAAAACCAGGAAACCTGACAGGAATGGCCATGGCCCAGATGCCTTCAGCTAGACAGAAACTGACAAAACATGGAAATGACGCTGATAGCGATTGCAGGCAACAACTCAAATGTACGCGTGTGTCTCAGTGTGTTTCATGAAATATATGTGCAGGACTTGGGTGCATCACACTCTGTTCGGTTCAGTATTTCGCAACTAATTTGATTGTGAGCTGTTGCTGCCATATGCAGTAATAGCTCCCAGTATAAATAGCTTGGCTGTAGGTTGGATTAACTGGAATTTGGGATCTGGGAATTCATGTTTCAACGCATTATAGGCCTAATGGATTCAAACGCTCCCTCAGTACAAAGTAGGCAGAACTAAGCTAGAAGCGAGCAGGCATATCCACAAATTGGCCAGTCTATCGTGCTGCGATTAGATTATAACAATATGTTAGTTTATAAAATTCGACGTAGGAGCAGGAACGCTTGAAAACAATTATGAATAGAAACTAAATTTTCTGTCTTTCCTTCAGAATTCACGGGAGTGCTCCTTGTGGCTTTGATAATGGCGAATTCTTACTCCGCATAATTGCTGCTTCTAAGCCATAGCGGGTAGCCGGTTGCCATGGATGCTAACAGTGGTTCTTTGGAACAAATAAACTGTCAAGGTAAAAGACTGATTACCCGCTGTTAGCAGCATATGTGGGCGTATACAATGGGGCCTATAGCACTGATCGACTACTTCATATACGGCGACTGTACGGTAAAACCTGTCTAAAACGGGTACTCCATCGACCATTAACATGTGCACGTAATATATCTAATAACCAGCCATGGCTTGTGAGAGAGGGCTCATAATGCCGAAGCAGTGGGGCTCAGGATCAGGAGGAGGCCGTGTGTGCGAGACGAAAGGATTAGAGAGAGAGAGGAGAGAGAGAGAGAGAGAGAGAGAGAGAGGGGGGGGGGGGGTGGAGGGAGGGAGGGAGGGAGGGGGGGAGGCAGGCATGCAGGGCAGACAGGCAGGCAGGCAGGCAGGCAGGCAGGCAGGGAGGGGGAGAGAGAGGCATGGTGAACAGGGTGGGTGTGTGGAGGGGGGGGGGGGGGGGGGGGGGGGGCGGGGCGGGGGGGGGGTGGGGGCGAGAGAGAGGGGAGAGGGGAAGAGAGGTGGTGAATGCAAAGGAAATATTTTCAAAATCTTCACCAGAATAATTCTTGCAGTCAAATTATATTCAAAATGTTACCACAACATTTTTCTTAAAGGGATGCTGATCTCATCTCAAATATTATATGGCACCAATAGATTAGGTTTTATATATTCCATACCATTCATAGCCTGTCACATTCCCGTTTCTGTATCGCACTCTGTAATATTGCGTAAATGTTGAACAGTTATCGCCACCATTTTGTCTCCTCAAGCAATAGTGTGTGATGTCATGTAAGTCCCATTGTGCCAAGGGATTACATTCTTTATCATATAATACTCATCTCGTTGAATGTTCTGAAACTAATTTGACTGGAAGTTATTGCTGCCTATGGCAGGAACAACTTCCAGTCGAATTAGTTTCAAAATATGCAACAGCTTACCTGTATGATTGCTTTTATACCACCTCACCAAACTATAGCTGGCACCTCTATGATTGAGCGTATATATACCGAGGCAGAGACGCTAGGTTTTTTCTGATTCTTTGAAAAGTAAATCATGGCAGCCATCACAGGCGGTTAGAATGTATCAAGATCTAATTACTCAAGATAATGTGAGATTTCCTTTAAATCATTAAACATTTACAGTATATACGATAATATATAGTATATATACATTGTATATAGATGTGCTAAAAGCAGTAATTGTTTAACCTTCTCTTTCAAAGCACTTCTACAAGTATGTTTTTGGAAAATCTTTTGTTAGAAATCTGTTGTTGTGTTACTCAAAGTTCACTTATTTCCACAATCTTCAATGGAATATTTTCTCCAGTCAATTTCAGTGCTCCCACACAAGCATAAAAATACGGTGTAGATGATGTGGTAGAGTTGTAGAGCCATTTGCATTCACAATACGCTCTGTTACTGTTGACCTACTAAGATTTGTTTGGACTCACCGCGCTTGCAATGTCCAAGCTGTAGACAAGGGGAGTATATATATGTCCCACACATTTTATTGGCGGAAAATTAAAGAAATAATGAAATTTAGATAAAAAAAACGTAGTAATTTAACAGCCGGCTGATGTTCTATATTTACCTCTGGATATACAGTACAGGCCATCTGAGAGCATCAAGACATCAAAATCTGCTAGGGGTGCTACCTGCTATCCATCCGCTACCCCCGCCCCCCCCCCCCCATATGATGGCAACAAAGAGGTCAATCGTAAACAAGTGGACAAGATTTCCATTCAGTTAAGATAACTCCTTTGTTGACACATATGTGATAGTATGTCTGACAGTTCTGTTGACAGTTCTTTGAGTATTCGCGGATGTATTTCGTCTGCCACATGGCCTTTGATGTTTTTAAGACATTTAATAATTTCTTAACTCCATTTGGCTTAATAGTGATATTTTCCATTTGCCTGTTTTAGGAACTGCTTGTGGTAATTTGCTGAAGATTGCTTCGGTGAACCCACTAGAGAATCGGTTGTTAAGTGCTTCCGCTTTGCTGAGGTCGGTGTCTGTGGGAATTCACATTTCCAGAGTATCCATTCATCATCAGACCTCGTATGACGTCATACTCATCGCAGCGCGTGTATGATGACGTTATAATCATTACGTCACAAAGGGTTCCATATAGAGCGTCACCAACTCTCAAATGGTCCGAACGACACGTTGTATGAATTGTATGTCTTTGTAATTCTTTGCTATTTAATAAACATGCTGTTGAATATTTTGAAACTAATTTGACTGGGCGCTATTGATGCCTTAGGCAGCAACAGCACCCAGTCAAATTAGTTTCAAAATATTCAACAGCTTACCTGTGCAGTTTTTTGGAAATTTATGGTCAGGGTGTTCAGAGATCGATCGATCCCAACACGAGCGAGGTGTGGGTGGAGCTTAGTTAGAGATAGGCGGGGCATAGCTAAAACCGGAATGGTCCATTCCATTGTACGTTAGTGAAGGGATTCCTTATTTGTCAGATTTGGGTTGTTAATATACTTCCAAAAGGCTTTTGAGTTAGCTTTAATGTCAGCGAACAAATCCAGAATTTCTTTCTTAATTTGCGTAGGTAGAACTTCTAGCTATCATTTATGCGTAGACTGCCAGTCTTTTTATCCAGTCGAAAACGAAGTTCGAGGGGATAAATGAATGCGCCCGTTCTTACATTCGTACGTACACGTGTTCGTACGTTTGTACTGATTAGTTTTCGGACAATAACTTGTGTTTGCCTGCACCGATTTGAGTCAGCTTTGGCATACCACCTAGTAATGCGAATACGGATACCAGAGTTATTTGCCCTTGAATGTATGAAATCCGAATAATTATCCGTTTTCCGGGCAATAATTTGTGTTTACTAGCATTGATTTGAAACAGCTTTGTCATAACGCTTAGTAATACGGATACGGAGGCCAAGTTCAAATTCGGTCAATTTACGTCAAATTTTCCCAGAGTTGTTCCCCTCCCCACCCACCCCACCACCACCACCACCACCACCACCTCCACGCACGCACGCACGCACGCACGCACGCACGCACGCACGCACGCACGCACGCACGCACGCACGCACGCACGCACGCACGCACGCACGCACGCACGCACGCACGCACGCACGCACGCACGCACGCACGCACGCACGCACGCACGCACGCACGCACGCACGCACGCACGCACGCACGCACGCACGCACGCACGCACGCACGCACGCACGCACGCATAACACACTGCATTGTAAGCATGTATCGCACATACACCAGTTATAAGGAGCAGCCAAGTGAATTGCCCAGATTCTGTACATGCCATTTCAGCAAAAGCGGGCGGGAATCGATGGGATTTGTATTGCTTGCAATACCTCCTTAAACTGGCTGTGTGTTTGTTTGTTCCTGCGCTTTATCAAACCCCTTATCTTGTTGTTTATCCAGGTTAATGATTGGCTTACTAGTGGCATTTTTTCTGGTGGTTTCATTTAGACATTTTTTAATTGGTTGCCATTTGGTTTCGATATCAAGGCTATTCTCGTGACCATTGAAGTACTTTGTTCTTGCAAACAAACTGCAATATGCCTTTGCGTATGGCGCCATCGTCTCCTTTAGAATATTGAAAAAACTGTCTATGTGGTTCTTTTTGCCAGAGATGTTGCATACTAGAATTGTCATAACGGCCTCGCGGTCACTGCATTTGTCTGTTGAGTGAATATTACTTAATTGGTCAGATAATGTTGTTGCTATTGAGTCTAGAGTGTTTCCGGGTTGGGAAAGATACTAACTGTTCCATACTACATTCCTGCGCTATGCCGGTCTCATCTGTCTCTACGCCAGTGCCACTTGACTCTACCACGAAAATGCGGCCATGAAAAGCAGTGACCTATATAGAGATCGATATAGCCTGTTGAAGTAATGTCCTGTGGACGTATCACCGCAAGCAATCAAGATCAGACTCTGCCAGTAAACAGATCTATGAGAAATCAAAAACTGGTAACACTGCAGTGAATCAATTTAATTTGATTAGTTAAGGTGTTTGTTTGCGTCTATGAATGTTTACGGTAATTGAGCAACAAAAGGAATTCAAATTTTATCTCATAAAGGGTTTGAAAGTAAATGTTGCTATGCAACAGCCGGTACAAAAACACGAAAGCTGGTAACACTTATTTGAATTCATAATTAGAATAATTAAAAGAATATAATGAGTCCACGAGCTATGGGGCTATTGCAGACAAATTAATTTAGATTTTGGCGACAAACATACTTTATCGCGTAATATTAAAGCCCCAAAAACTATCAGTGTTCTTCTGTACAAATTTTTGTTTGCTTCCTTGATGCGTGCGCAATTCCAAATCTGCATGACATAAAAATCGAAACATATTCATTAGATAGTGTTGATGGCATGTTTATTGCAATAGACAGTTTGGCAAAATGTCCTTTAACTTATCCCACGTAAATAGCTAAAATCTCTTAAATGGATAACATCGCGGATCAAAATCCGTACGATTGACGGACCTTAAACGCATGCATGGAACCGGAAGATAGATGGATGAGGAATACGCAAACGGATTATGTATGCGGATTGTGTATGCGGATTTCGTAAGTGGATTAGGTACACATGGAAGTTGTCATTTAGATATCAATACGCATTGACCTTTTTGGTTTAAACAGAATTATATTTTGTTCAATGGGAGCACAGTAAGACATAAGTCTTATACACGTGTCTCCCATACATACAAATACAACACATTAATAAATACATCAAGATGGGGTACAATAAAACATAATTAAATAGTAACGTATGTATAACTAGTTAAATGATAATTTATATCAACCACTGATTACAATTGCCTAGGTAGTTCGCACGCTTACGTATGTGTACGTGAATATGTGCGTGTGTGCGTACGTATTGGTGTGCGTGTGTGCATAATGCGAGAGAGAGCGAGAGAGAGAGAGAGAGAGAGAGAGAGAGAGAGAGAGAGGGGGGGGGGGAGAGCGGGAGAGAGAGAGAGAAAGAGAGAGAGAGAGAAGGAGAGAGCGGGGGAGAGAGAGAGAGGGAGAGAGAGAGCGATAGTGAGAGAGAGAGAGAGAGAGAGAGAGAGAGAGAGAGAGAGAGGGTGGGGGGAGGGTGGGAGGGAGGGAAGTAGAGAGCGAGAGAGAGAGAGGGAGAGAGAGAGAGAGAGAGAGAGGTTGGGATGGAGTGTGTATGTGTGTGGGGTGGGGGAGAGTTAGGGAAAGAGAGACAAAAAGAGAGAGAGGAGAATATGAGAAACAGGGTATAAACTTAGAATTTGACAAGAGTGAGAAAGGTAAGGTGAGGAGCTCTTAATGCTGCGTTCACCATGCTTGTATATGTTGGGCTGTTTGCATTTCGCTCTTATAGTTGCGAATTTAAGAAATAGGAAGTTACTTAAAGCGGTTGGTATTGACTATGTATTGGCATACGGCGTTACATATTGTAATATTCTTTTCCAAGTCGACATTGTTAATGCCGTATAGAAGTTGATTAGCTGTCAGTGTGGCAAGAGAGATATTCTTTAGGATGAGCTGATTTTGGAGAGAGACTCTTTGGTCGTTAAAAAGAGGGCAGTGGAGGAGATAGTGACCTTTTTAATCCTTGTGATTCCAGTGCCTCAATTTCAAGACAACTATACAGTAAAGTTGTTGAATTTTTTGAAACAAATTTCTGACAGGCAGCAACAGCTCCAAGTCAAATTAGTTTCAAAATGTTCAACAGAATATTCCTTTCATCTTAAAGAATGTAACGTTTCTGGTGTGTGAGGGGTTAAAGGTTAACTGGGAGTGTTAAATTTGATAGCCGTATTATTGCAATATGTTGTTTTCTCAGACAGTTACAACATTCAGCAAGACTGTCTTCTAAAATTAACCCATCATACATAATATATCTATCTTTCCACGTGGCATGTTAATGTGGAATTATCTCTTTGGATGCGGTAACAATGAGATCGTGTTTTCCGAATGACAGTGACATTTATCCAATATTGCATTGGCAATCTGACACGCGCACGTCATATGGAAGTCACATATGGTTTCGCGCATCCAACGATCAAAGGTTTCTGTTTAGATGAGGTGCATAGATTGCAGAAAATGTCATCCAATGCTATCCAATGACAGTGAAAATGCTTGTAAAACCTGGCCGTGGCCCATATTGTATGTTAGTCGCATGCCACCTTGTATTTCATTATCAAAAATAGAATTGGAGAGACAAGATCTTATGCAACGTTGTCGATCGATGGACATTTATTAGTCTATTAGTTCCTGGCTCAGTTTATTGCAGCGCAGACAGTAATGGATCGCTAAAATATTTCCTGAGACGTGCTGGTTTATTCTCGTTTTATGAAATATTGCTTTAGTATCAGCGGGCTTGTATTGCAATGAAGTACAATTTGCCGACCCACGCTTCCCAGCGTGGCTTTCCGACGTATGGAATTGTTAATGACGTCTATTGTAGCATTGTATAGCTAGTACCGTCGCATAGGGCTTATTTAATGTAAAGTATCTCTAAATCCTATTTATGCTACTTATGCATGCATTCCGAATAACTTTTGGTATGGAGATGTGTGAATCCGCAGGTCCAGAACGGTACGTACTACCCACCTCCACCTATATAATTACATTAAGAGTGCTAATGTTGACATCATTTACGACGCTGCTTTGTAATGCGCCCCCGGAATTTCGTTAATTAATTATTTATTCATGCAGGTTTGTGGTGGAATGAGCATGGATGTTATTAATTTGACTTGTAATGTAAGTGCGCGTTGGGTAATTGTGTTTCACCAGCCCCCCCCCCCCCCCCGCACCACCAACACCACACCCCTCCCCCCCCCCCCACCGACACACACCCCCATGCCTTCCATTTTAGGGTCCACCCGCATCTGCTAAATAGTTAACTAGACGACGATGACATTATGCTGCGTGCGCGAATAGACCCGCCTATCTTGTGATACATTTCACGCAGAATTGTTTTCTATCTTGGGAGGTGGGGGCGTGGTGTTGGCCATGATGAAGGTTTTCTTATCATCTAATGCACTTTACCCGGTATGTAATTGGTGAGCACAAGTGCGAATCTATGATTCTATTATGGATGGGTTATATCTGAGGCAAATGTCAAAATCAAATGTATTTGATGAATACTCTGATGGGGTGGATTCGTTCGTGGATTCTCAGCCACAAAGTGTAACAATGAGATGCTCCGTAATAGCATTTCATGCATTCTGGTTTATAAACTAAATCTTTATTTTGCATCCAAAATTTGCCCATGGTTCAACAGTATCCTTTTTGATTGCCTAATCCCACGGCTTCCCTCGATCCGCACTTGTATTTAATAATAGATAGTCACACACCTTTTTCTTCTATCAACCAGCATCAATATGTAGGCCTACATGCAGTGGACAAAATGCAATGTATTAGTGGAGTTGGATAATGAAAAACTGATTGCAGCTGAAGGAATTGTTAACGTCTTCAGCTGCAGAACACAGTCAGTCATTATGCATTAATATGCATATATCAAAAACATTTGACAAACAACAGGTGAATATAAGGTCTACAACATGTATCTTTAGCTTATGTTTGAGTGACCTGCTGACACAATGTGTCTTGCATGTATGCCAAATCATTTGTGTATCATCGAGTTGTGGGCTTGTGGTACTTTTGGGATATTTTCTCAGCCACTCATTATGGGTTGCATATGCATGTCGTGTCCACTGTTATCCGAGCTTGACTGAATTGATAATGGGGGGGGGGGATCCTATCTGTCACTCATGTATCTGATGTCATAGTCAAAATATGTAACTTACTAGCATTCAAACTCCGTATGTCCGTCATGTAAGTAACAAAGGTCCGTCATGAATGTGTCTGAAGTACACGTTTTGTGGTGAATTTACAATTTAATAAACATTATGATGAATATATTTTGAAACTGATTTGCGGCCAACAGTTTACTTGTAGGCCTGTAGTTACCTTGAAAACAAGATTATGCCTGCTCAGGATTCAGTGTCATAATTGATTCAAATGGTCGGAGCCCAGCTAGAAATGGCCGATGCATCCCTAGAAATGTCAACAGATTGGAGATGTACTACAGATGTAGAACGTTTATTCCTGCGTGTATGTATGTTACCACAAACTTGTGTAAAAGAGCAGCCGCGGCTTGCAAACTATCTGTCTGAAGGAAGGGTTGTCACTGAATTGGGCCGAATCATTGCAAATTTTGCTGATGTATCCACCATCTTTGAATTTTCCCATAAAGTTGGACTGAACTCTCAGTAACTCGAGTTAAATCTGTTCTTTTTGTGGATGCTGAACTTTATTCATAGTGGCAATCCAATGCCTTAGATTAAACCATTATTTCTATGTCTATGATTTGAATGCGGGAGATTTCAGCAACAACAATAGTTCTGTAATCGGATCTCGTACGTGTATATAGCTTTATGTATAGTCGTCAATCCAGATTATGTCATATTCTGTGCTTCGTGATAACAGGGCAGTATCGATCGTTTAGCATAATTCTATTAAAAAAATTATTTTCGCAGTTTTCCTTTTGTAGACTAGTAAATGTGTTAGGGAAAATTAAAATAGTTGCTTTGTATACCAGAAAACTAAAAAAATTGAAGCTACCCAGATAACATTATTACGTTGGGCCAACATTGGCGATTGGTTTACACAGTCGCAGTTGGCGATAAAGACCTGGGCCGACGTTGTCATAACAGTAGCAAAATTGTAATTGCGTTATAGTTGTTGGGTAGATAGTGGTGGGTGGGGGTGGGGGGTTGCTAGTGCCGGGCCAAAACCTATTGTCAATGCATATAATACAATTTTAATACATATGTTGGGCTAACATTGGCATCCAGTGGTAAATTACAATTACATGTGGGTTACAGTTGTTGGTTCACTGTAGGCCCGACAACTTATTGCCAATGTATTTAATAATGATATGCCTTGACCAACAGTGGCGGAATTACAGTTGGGTTGCAGTTGTGGGGCCAATGTTGACCCAGCAACTTTATAATAGATTTTTTTTATACATAACGTGCCACCGTTGACATAACAGTGGCAAGATTACAGTTGGGATACAGTAAATGAGCCAATGCGGGCCCAACAATTTACAGACTAAGGAGTTTAAATGTTATATACGTAGGTTTGGCCAATGTTGACATAACTGTGGCGAAATTACTGTTGTGTTACAGTTGTTGGGGGCGATGCAAGCCCAACAACTTACAGTCAATGTATATAATAAATAACATGTACATGTTAGAGCATTGTTTAGCCTACTGTCTGTCATCTAACATCAGTACGCCAATGTATTTGATGAATAACAATGTATTTGATGAATGCCAATGTATTTGATGAATACCAATGTATTTGATGAATACCAATGTATGTGATGATTACCAATGTATTTGATGATTACCAATGTATTTGATGAATACCAATGTATTTGATGAATACCAATGTATTTGATGAATACCAATGTATTTGATGATTACCAATGTATTTGATGAATACCAATGTATTTGATGAATACCAATGTATTTGATGAATACCAATGTATTTGATGAATACGGATGTATTTGATGAATACGAATGTATTTTATGAATACCAATGTATTTGATGAATACCAATGTATTTGATGAATACCAATGTATTTGATGAATGCTAATGTATTTGATGAATACCAATGTATTTGATGATTACCAATGTATTTGATGAGTACCAATGTATTTGATGAATACCAATGTATTTTATGAATACCAATGTATTTGATGAATGCCAATGTATTTGATGAATACGAATGTATTTGATGAATACAAATGTATTTGATGAATACAAATGTATTTGATGAATGGCAATGTATGTGATGAATACCAATGTATTTGATGAATACCAATGTATTTGATGAATACGAATGTATTTGATGAATACGAATATATTTTATGAATACCAATGTATTTGATGAATACCAATGTATTTGATGAATACCAATGTATTTGATGAATAACAATGTATTTGATGAATACCAATGTATTTGATGAATACGAATGTATTTGATGAATACGAATGTATTTGATGAATACCAATGTATTTGATGAATACCCATGTATTTGATGAATATGAATGTATTTGATGAATACGAATGTATTTGATGAATACGAATGTATTTTATGAATACCAATGTATTTCATGAATACGAATGTATTTGATGAATACCAATGTATTTGATGAATACCAATGTATTTGATGAATACGAATGTATTTGATGAATACAAATGTATTTGATGAAAACAAATGTATTTGATGAATACAAATGTATTTAATGAATACCAATGTATTTGATAAATACAAATGTATTTGATGAATACAAATGTATTTGATGAATATCAATGTATTTCATGAATATCAATGTATTTGATGAATACAAATGTATTTGCTGAACACAAATGTATTTGATGAATACAAATGTATTTGATTATGTATTTGATGAATATCAATGTATTTGATGAATATCAATGTATTTGATGAATACCAATGTATTTGATGAATACCAATGCATTTGATGAATAGCAATGTATTTGATGAATACCAATGTATTTGATGAATACCAATGTATTTGATGAATACCAATGTATTTGATGAATACCAATGTATTTGATGAATACGTTGCACTATCGCAGTTTCTAATAATACATATCCATTTCTAAAGGGAGGTAACTTGCTAACTCGATATTCCATTATTTCATAGCTTAAATTAAGTCCATGTTAGGAATAAAGCGATTGAGATTGTTGTTTCGCAAGTAGGTCTATATCTGAAAGCAACTGTATGTGGTCTACATATTGTCGTCCCACTAATACGCCTATGCTGTAATATAGTTTCAGTATGTCTTGTGAAAAGCTATCTTGCAGGAGAGCACAAGAAGGGTCACTATCCTTGGCACAAAGATCTGTCGTAGAGCCCATATTTAAGTTAATGTGTAAAAATCCCCTGCGATATTTATATATAAATCCGATTAAAATTGTTTTACAAAAGGCTATGTCATTATAATTTTCTGCGAGTTATTTAAACCTATGACGTGATAGGTTGGATCCCATCCAAAGGAAACGTGATAACGTCACTCTCAAGACAGGGGTGCGTGCATTTGGATGGTGACATCGCTTATCGGTGAGCGTGTTGTCTAGTGATGTCAGCATCATTTGTGTATGTGCCGATTGAAGAGATTAAGATGGTTATTGCACTATTGCAAATTTGTGGAGTATATTAGTTACTTTCATATATTAGTTGCTGAACCTTTGAGATGGCCATAGTTTATGGAGATGCATGCCAATTACATTAACATAACAATATCTCACGAAGTTTTGAGGCTAGTAAGAAAACATAAGTACATAAAGATGCATTGGGATACATGGATGCAAGAAAAATTTAGAAACGCATATTAAATGATGAAACTTTAATAGCATTATCTGCCGTGTGAGTGTTGATTCAAAAGTGTCAATTTTAGGCTACTGATATGCTTATACTATCGCGTCATTCATTTATCTCAAGATCAAAACACGATGTCAAAATCAGCACTATTAGAGAATTAGACAAAGAACTGCTATCATATATTCTTCAACCTTTCCGCAAATATAGTTTATATATTCCTAACAGCTCTGAAGAGAAATCCCTTATAAAACCCAATTCGCAAGTTTCTTGCGATAGCGTCGGATGACAGCGAGAAACATGTTCAACATATGACGTCTTGCGCCTCATCCGGGAATATAAATTTTGCTACAGTATCACATATTTAAATAACGAATATATTTACTTAAGCACATCTAGGTTACAATTATATTTTTGAAAACGTTACGATAGGTAGATTCATTTTATACCGCGTAGTATAGAGGGTCTGGCGGTCTCCATTAAGAAATTGCCAATGTCCTATGAATATAGTCAATCAATTATTTGTGTTTTTATTACTTTGCAACTCTTTGTGGAGGGACCTCAAGATAGAATCATGGCTCAAATACACCTTGGTGAAAGCGGCCAATAAAACCAATTGAACGCATGATCGAATAAAATTGTATTACTATCAAATACCTTGCAAACCTCTGGTTTGACATGGTACCTGACAAACAGGTTTGACACATTTCACTAAATGTGTCCCTTATTTGTCAATGTGATACATATATTGGACATATAAAGAATTACGATTTTTCAAAATATTTCACAAATATTTCAAAGATAGTTTATCCCAATGTTGGACCACTAACAAAATGATGTTGGACCAACATAGACAGTCAATGTTGGGCCAATATTGCAATGTATGTCGGGCCAACGTAGGCTTATTGTTTAGTTAGCGCCTGTTTTGTGGTGAAAATAGATTTATCTTGATCAGAAAACTGCATTATGGCCCCACGGCGCGTAGGGTGCTTCCGGAGAAATAAATTATTACCTTAGCAACACATGTTCATAAAATGTGCAAATGTAGTGTAAAACTACTCTTTCAATAAACTGAATAATGTGGTTTGTTGACGTCGCTTAGAACGCCAAAATGACGATCCTTCGAAATCAGCTGACCCTGGAACACACTTTGCTATGTGAGTTAAATGATTTAATATGGCACAGCACCAGCTTCAAGTTAACTTACTTTCTTTCAAAATATCACCGCCCACAATAAAAATATTGAATCTTGTGGATTTTATCATATCTGGTTGAACGTGTAAGTGTTAATCCGATGTTAGTATAATAGCCATTTAAGATGTATTCGCTCATGGCTGTTTTAAATATTCTTTACATGATAACTAACCTCATCTCTTGATAGCTATTCATGTGGTCAAATATGCCACTCATAAACTATGCGGGTAATGATAAGCTTTTTATCATGCCGCTAAAGAAGTATATTCAGGCTTTAGTAGCTAAACGTTGATACATTTCTACACCATATAATAGGCATGATTTACTTTTCAACCAATCAGAACAACCTGTTGTGTCTGCCTCGGTATATACCCTCCGTCATAGAGGTGCCGTCTATAGTTTGACAATGTCGTTTAAAGGCAACCATACAGGTAAGATTTTGGATATTTTGAAACAAATTTGACTGGAAGTTGTTGCTGCCTTAGGCAGAAACAACTTCCAGTCAAATTAGTTTCAAAATATTCAACAAGATAAGTATTATACAATAAAGAATGTAATGAATTGGCACGTGCATGGCATCACACACTATCGCTTGATGAGACAAAATGGTGGCTGTCACTGTTCAACATTTACGCAATATTACAAAGCAGATAATTGTGATACAGATAAGGGAATGTGACAGGATATGAATGATATGGAATCTATAAACCATAATCTATCGGTACAATACACCATTTGAGATGAGATTAGCATCACTTTAAATGGTGTGCCATTTTTCTCTTCCACAGTTTCAGTTTCCAATGCAAAGAACAGCTCTCCCGTCAAACCACGATCTCTGGCAACGGAAACCAATGAAGTAACTGATGACGATGTACCTGCTAAATCCAAACAGAAAACAGATTCAAAATCACAAAAACTACCAATGACGAACAAAACCATCCAATCAGGTACGCATATTATGTAGTCAATTTACCTGGGGACCAGAAATCAATATTGTTTGAAACTGATTTTGGTGTTGATTTTAAGAAGTAGCATCTTCCAGCTTAACACAGGATCAGGTTAAATTGGAAGAAATCCTGAAAGCTGGAAATTGAACAGAAAAAGGGCTAAAATACATTAATCTACCTTCATAATGCTGTAGTAAGCTAACAATGTTTGTCACATGATATTGATAGTGGTAATTTTGAATATTTAATTAGTTATTACTTTAGCACTAATAATTGGCGATCTAACTCATAATTATCGTAATTATCTAGGCAGCTAGACTTGCAACGAAATTAATTTGTAATTCAAAACATGTGTATGACTAAGAGTTAACAATCTTTTATTAACAATAAATAATTAATTAATAACTAATTAACGTTAGCTGGAAGTAGTGATGTATTTATGCTTATTATATTTCAGCTTAGTTATGGGCGCGTTTCTTCCGTAACCAATTAATAAAGTAATGTTTTTAAGTTGTTTACATTGTTTTAAAGATTAGGCGGTGTTGTCACCGCGTATTCATACTAGGGGAAACTACGACCTATCTTTTACTGCAACGAAGTGTTAAAGGCGTGCCCAATCGACCAATGGACATAATCAACTGACCGACCACTCAATTGACCGATCAAGCGACTGACTGACCGACGAGTAGACGGACCAAACAACTGACGGACTGACTGGCCGACCTACCGACTGACCGACCGACCGACCGACCGACCGACCTACCTAGCTACCTACCCACCTACCTACCTACTGACAGGCCGACTAACTGACAAATAGACTGACCAACGGACCGACTGACCAATCGACCGACTGCCTGACACAAAAGATTGACTGGCAAATAGGTGGATATGTTAGCTAACTCTTAGGAGAGTAGGATTGATGACTGCATGTTATTTTATTTCTAGATTCCCTTAATGATCCCCAATCCGTACCATCCCAGAACCTCCTCACATCTTCGCCTTCACCAGACTCTGTGAAACAATTCGTTGTCAAGGAAGCCAAACAGACATGTATCATAGCAACCTTTGAACTAACTGTTCTCGTCAGCTACGAGGCATCTGTTGGAAATAAGGTTTGTAGCATACCATATTAGTTGATCTAAAAATTAAAGCTCTTTACTACTCTAGAAACACTAACAGGTCTTACTTCGCTCTATAGTAATCAATGTTTTCAAATCCATAATCTTATTTTTATTGAACTTTCTTTGATCTATGCTACCAGAAGTCCATGTAATCCATCTCAAATGTACACCGTTTTCGGCATGCTAGCGGATATGAGTAGGCGCATGAAAATCGATATATTTATTTTACAATATAGGCTTCCCATGTGCGGGGGTAGCCGCTCGTTGGAAAAATCGATCATTGCTGGATCTTTCTCAAGCCACGGGTGGCTCGTTAATATCTGATTGACTACAGCTAGGTGATCATTGGGCATTTGTATACGGCCGGTTTTCATTACGAAGTTTAAACTGTGCGAATATATCTGCATTGTGCTTGCCTTCAAGAGAAATATAGACTGGGTGCCAGTAGACACACCCATGCACACCCATTAGAATCCACCATCATCATGATTTGTTTATTTATTAACTTCTAAATAAAAGAACTGGACATGTTCCCAGAAAGAGTTGTAACGATCCTTATTTTCTAGGCCTAAAACAAAATCGCATCATGGGCGTCAAAATCCATTATTTTTTATTAGAAGATACGGAAACACAAATTTCTAAATTGGATATTTTTTATTATTATTATCATTCTTAAATGACCAGTCAATATATTATTTTTTGCCTCCCTTTCCATTTCATGTATATTTTATGCAAATCCGTGAACATTGTGTCACCAGAGGTCAAAAGGTCAACACTTTTGGCTGTTCCTTACAATCAAACAAATGTGCATTACTGTAACTGGCAATGCACATACAAAGGAATATGTTGGTGTTATCAGCATAAGAAGTTAATAATAGACACCGTCCAACAGATCTAAAAGTATGCGTTGATTTATTCCATGAGATGATGTTACTATAGCAACTGGCAACACCTCCTTGTCGAAATTAGCTGAAAATATAATTATGGGGAAGTCAAAAATGAAATGCCCATAATATTGCATCTAAATAATGTTGCATAATACATCGCCACTCAAGGTGTTTCATTGACTGTCCTCTGACATTTCGTGTAAGTTATATAAACTCAGTTGAGTCATTAGGTAACCAGAAGTCAAAATGTAGCCAGTTTTCCCCGTCGATTACAATTGGCCAAATGCGCATTGCAGTGGCTGACGACGTACTGATAAAGGAATGTGCTCGTGTTAGCACGATAAAACGAATGATAAAGATAATCTTGCAAATCTACATGGTCAATGTTCATTTATTTCATGGGATGTTATTAGTATGACAGATAGCAAAAGATAGCCCTTATTTAAAGTAGTTGGAACTTGGAAAGTGCAATATTGGGGAACTGAAAAGTTAAATGAACAGAGCTGCTCCTTCTAGCGTGCTATGTAATTTTATGTATGTTATATACAAATCACTTGAGTAATAAGGGCAGCTTAAGACAAATCGTCACATATTTTGGCCGATGCTTAGAATTTTGGAATTGTGCATGACTGTGACTGGCAAAGCGCCCCTGAGGGAATATTTTGGTGCTAACACCTTGAACATGGATGATAGACACCATCTGACAAATGATGCCTCACCTTCATTGCTTCTATAACCGTCAGTGAAACTACCCCCTCCCCCTCTCTAGAACATCTGCCAACATGGGAGAGTATTTCATGCTTACACCACATGGCTTTACTCCATCCATTATTCTCATGTGTTTCAAGGATGCCTGGCATTGGTAGATGACTATTTGAATCGTCCCTGTGGCGCCAGGTAGTATTTCTAAGTTAAAGTTGTCCTCTGTTTGAGCTTTCCCCTGATTTGCAGAACTTTCCTCCACCATTTATATGGAGAAATGAAATGCAACAGCGTTCGTTATGGGACTCATTGTGGAACATTCAGCAGATGGATTCCTCAAACTGAAGAAAGCGATTATGTGAGATCATGAGTACGATGTTCAATGAGGCACACACAATATGACGAGCCTCATGTCAGTGATCAACCATCCAAAAGGAATATGGCACTGTGAACGTGTGTTTAATGGCCCAAAAGGGCTTAGGATGATGTTGAACAGAAGTATACTATGACGACCTTTGACTTCCTGGAAAATCATAGACTGCTACAATGACCACATAGGAACGAATGGGATATTTCATCGTGCATGTGCATTTGAAAATTATAGTGAAAAAGATTAGTGTTCTTGATTCATTGAGGTTCTAGCAGCTACTCAACTGAATCGATTAAACTTGAGGTGACAATATATAGTCATACAATTTAGAAAGCCATGACTAAATGTGTTGAAGATTGCTACTCTACAACTATCATACAACGCATGCGTCTGATGGCCTACTAAAGCATTTGGAGCCAGCCTCGTTGTCAAAGATGACCACATTATTTGAAGTAAGAAACGACAATTTAGCAAGAATGGCTGCCCTGTAGGTGGGGCTTAGAATACACCTTCCGTATCCTCTGCGTGTCGTACGAGGCGACTAAAGGAGGTAAGGGTGAGGTAACCCTGACAGAAACCTCGAGTGCTGAAGACGGAGGTTCCAGGCCGCACGGGGCACTCTAATAAACCATGGATCCACGCACTTAACGCTTATGATCATGTCGATAGTCACTTACAGGACTGACGGTATGATCAGCGAACGAAAAGAAAAAAGAAGCAAGAGTGGCTTTGTAATTGTTTTGAGGCGAAAAAAGTGTCGATTATTATTCTTACTAGAGAGCACACACGGTGGCCATCAGGTGGCTCGCTAGATTGCTGTAGCAGCGCAATGGCCCCGGAAATACCGTAAAATAGTCATTAATTTTCATATGGTCTTCAGACAGATGCATATCAAATTAAAATTCCGAAACATTACTACGCAGTATTCTGGGCTTATGACGCCATACATAGTTTTAAGTTAAAAGTCGCTATAGCACATCTGAAAGCTTTCTAAATATTGATGTGTCCTAGGCCATCTAGGTCATGATCTCAAAGACTCTTTTACTTCACTGAGATTATTTCATCTACCGAATGTGTACGGGGTCTCCCATAACAATCTCTGTTATATATAGAGCGTTTGTATACCATGTGGCTATTTGGAGGACAGATCATGTATACAAAGCAGGCATCCATGACGCAAATGATAATGGTTGAAAAGTAAAGGTATAACGTATAGAGACCCGAAATGCTGAAATAGCACCAACAATGGCGTTGCCAGTTACATCAATGTACATTTTTCAGAATCTTAACAACGGGCACAATTCGTGACGTCTGGTGACATAATAATCAGACTAATATGCATAACGCATACATGAAATGGAAGAGGAAACAACAAACACTTTTTGAGCGGTCATTTATTAATACCAAATTACACAAAATTACAAGTTTTCCAGATTTTTGTTTCCCAATCTCCTAAAGATTTTGATGACCATGATGCGTTTTTGATATATGCTTAGAAAATAAGGATGGTGACAACTGTTTTGTGAGAACATGTCCAGATCTTTTACATACAAACTAATAAGTATGAAAATCTAGTTGGCAGTGGATCCATGGGGTGCATGAGGCTTTCTTCTGCCCCCACCCCAATCAACCCCCCCCCCCACCCTCCGGTCTCAATATGTTCCCGTTTTGCATTGCTAAAGCAATTGCCGCTAAACCAATCGTTCTATTAATTGGCCTTTTCTTCAAGCGATCTTGGCCAATCAAAACCGGATGCCTAGCGGCTAGCCAGTTTGGGTTTGTGGAAGATGTCGTAAGGATGGACCTGGAATGGCTGTATTGAAAAAAACAACCCGGTGCCATTTTTCATCCGCTTACGGCAAGCCGCAAGCCACTATTTCCTCCTCCTACCAATGCAAATCAATACGATCAACTGCTGCAGAACCACTGTCTGCTACCTCAATTGGTTTGAGGACGACTGGTTGGTCATTTGGGCAGTATCGTTTAATTTGGCTGTCAGTGATGACGTTTTTGACAATTACTAGGATGCTTCCGTTATGTCTATCGATTCGATCTTCCCTAAAGCATCGATTCCATCTGATCTTAAAAACGTTGTCATTTAACAAAATGCTGTTGCATGCAGCAGATATTGGCCTTCATTTTGTGGCGAGTGTGCTCCAGTTAGGTCTTCCTATTGAATAGACCATCTGCATTACATAGCACGATGGTAGCCAGTTACTGCTGTGTGTATTAACCAAGCGCTCTCATCACCCTTGCCCTGCTTCTACGGGATAATCGGGATTGCCCACCAGTAACCAAGATTGGATCCCGCCGGGGCGTGTATGCCAGCACCGCACAAACCTTGTGAGAGTTCACAATATGAGCACCATTTATATCATAATTGTCTATGTGAAGTCATAATGCGAGAGTTCTGTAATACTATTAGTGTGCGACGCGTTACCCACGTCCGCAGCATTCAAGTTACCCTGTCGTGGCTTGCATTTTATTATGTCAGAGTTTTCCGTCTTCTAGATGAACTGCGGACCAAGTAAAGGTCAATGAACGCCATCTACCCAGGTTTGCAATCAAAGGTTAATTTCCCCATAGATGGACCGTCTACCAGGGCTGAGGAGTTCCATCTACGGAGGTTTGAAATTAGAGTTTTCATTCTCCAAATCCAGTTGCCGATACCAATGCTGTTGATTGTCATCAACCCGTACCACCCCGACTAATGGACTATCGAAGCGATATGCAGTCATTCAAAATGGACTGCTAGGCCAATGCGTTGTCTGTCTAGCGGGAGCCCTGCACATTGGGCAGACTCAACTGCTTACATCTTTGGCAGGCATAATTTGCATTCTGTATAATGCCTTCTATATAATGACGTGTTGAATAGTTGATAGTTAAGTATTAGTCTTGTTTCATTGTATGCAGTCGTGATTGTGTCCCTTACTTAGTAAATGTTTACCTTTGTTCCATAAGACTCGAGCAGCTTCGACTAAAGTAGAATTACCAGATGATGTCGTCATATCCGGTCAATGTCCAAACAACCAATCAGGACAGGCGGTTCTTCAATTGACTTGGCACAATGGCGCCTTTAAGATCAGCCTTACATTCGATTCGACAGTGAGTACTATAATAAAATATATATTCAACAGTATTTTTTAGTAAAACCTGTTTTTATTAACGCCGGCCCGTAATGGGAAGTGTGCAATATTTGTGTGTACGTGTGTGCGTCAGGGCGTGCGTGCGTGCGTGCGTGCGTGCGTGCGTGTGTGCGTGCGTGTGTTGCCGGAACTGTATTTCGAAAACTATTGATCGGATTTGGCTCCAATATCAACACGACAAATGAACGTACGGTGCAAGAGGATGTCGAGACGTTGGGCGGATCGCGATCGGATCAAAATCTGGATCTGTGGCTATCTCGGAAACTACTGGTCCGATTTGCCTCAAATCTTAGCACATGAAACAATGTGAATGTACACCCTGAAACGACAAGTTTGGGCGTGATAGACAAAATCCTCAAACTCTTTACAATGTGAAAAAACGTTATGGTAATGGTTTGCAATCTCTGATTGCTCATGTTAATGGAATACATTTGGGATATCCAACATAGGCCAGTACTAGTATGTGGTCTCTGACTACAGCAAGTCATGCGCAACAATATGGCGGATTGTCATCCCCAAGTGTAAGCGAAACGTCGTCCCCACTCTAAACCACTACACATTAGACAGCATACGGGAGCTCCGCGGCTTGGTTTGTTAGACAAGTTTCGCCTTTCCCGGCGGGGAGACGTGTAGAATCAAAACAGAAGATGTATGTAGGAATCGCCCTTGTCCAATTTAGCTGCGTGTAGCAGCTCAATAAACCGTCATGCCCATTGGTCGGGCGGTCAGTCGGTCACATTACATATTATACGGGCTGTGTCTAAAAAGCTACTGATCAGATTTAGCTCAAATGTTAAAACAACGAGAGAATTTGGCTTGCCAGAGGATTTCCCGACTTTGACCATGTTCCGGATAAAATAACCCGGATCCGGATAGGATCAAGTTCTGAAAATGTTGATATCTTGGAAACTGGTGGACCGATTTGGCCTTTCATGACACAGCAAAGTAAAAAAAATCCGAAAAAAATCAGGGGAAAAATCCAGAACACGCAGCTACCGAGATTCTGTCGACCGTGTTTTTGTCATTGACTCAATTTGGATATAGAAAGCTATGATAGAGTAAGGGATTGCTAGTTTCCGACCTCGGACAAATAGATTTTGAAATTTTTATATGTATATATGGGAGTAATAAACTGAGTCTGAATCTGGGTGGCAGATCTGACACGCCGCAGTGCAGCAAGATTGACATTTGTCATGATGCTATATGTCACTGAAGAGAACACATGCTCAGAAATAATTTTGAACGTTTTCAGACCAAATAAAACATAGTGTTGAATATTTTTGACTTAATTTACTCAAATTAAATCCAAAATATTCAATACTGGATCACTAACTGCATCCAGAAATACACATTTTAGCTATGAATCTGAAACGCGCGTAGATAGAATCATAAAATTTGGCTCATTCATTCATATTATAGATGGCTAGACGTTCCATGCGTTTCAGGACAATGCATCAAATAACTAGGTCACGGGGTCACAAAGTGCATACTGGAATACACAGGTTTGGCACAGGCCTTCATATTGCGACAGCCTATGACTGCTTTGAACTTGAGGTCAACGGATCAACTATCTAGGTCACGATGGTCATTACGTGCATTGTCAAGACAGAGCACAAAGGCGTGAGTTAGCATCTCCATCGAGAGCATTCTAGTTATCTTTAAGATTGAATGCGGATAACACCGCTTACTGGGCCGTACGGCCCTGGTAATGGTCCAAGGCAGGGTATTTATTCCTGCATATAGTAACCTTTTCACATTTGTTTGTATGGTATTTATAATTATGGTTTGCTAGCCTTTCATTTTATTATTAATCCTCAGAAAAATAGTACAAATGTAAAGAGACCTGGTACCTGGTTTGTTAGCGAAGTGACCTTGACAATTACACCAAACGATCCTACATTGTTTCCAGATGCAGTTAATGGTAATAGACTACTACTGCTGCTGCTGCTGCTGCTGCTGCTGCTGCTGCTACTACTACTACTACTACTACTACTACTACTACTACTACTACAACTACTACTGCTGCTGCTGCTGCTGCTGCTGCTGCTGCTGCTGCTGCTGCTACTACTACTAGTACTACTACTACTACTACTACTGCTGCTGCTGCTGCTGCTGCTGCTGCTGCTGCTGCTGCTGCTGCTGCTGCTGCTGCTGCTGCTGCTGCTATCGCTGCTGCTACTACTACTACTACTACTACTACTACTACTACTACTACTACTACTACTACTACCTTTTTTTTTTCTTTTTTTTTTGAAAATCCGACGCTGACGCAGTCGGACAAGCTTCACGGAGGATCTCCTTTAAAAAGGCTTGCCAACCCCCAGAAAAAAATCTGGTGAACTAGTAAGCCTGATTAATATTACACCAAAAAATAATGAGCATTAATACAATCTATAAATACATATGGCTTAAATAGTATAGATACAAAACAATAGGCTGATAAAGATCCGATAGCAAAACAAAACTTAACAAAGGCATTATTATTCAACCCAAGTGTAGTAGTAGACCCGTGTGGCGAGTGCAACTATCCAACAAATGAAAAGTGCCTCGTCAATCAATGACAAATAAGTCAATCATTGACGCCAGTGGGCTGATTCTTTAAAGATCAGCGGGCATAGTAGCATTTGGGTAGTATAATACATATAGGCGGCAGAAAAATTACAGAAAAATAGATGGCACTCTTGTTTACATTTTCGATTTACTTTATTGTAAGGTTTTGTAAATTACCGTTCAATCCATGTGTGGTAGTAGGCCCGTGTGGCGAGCACAATTATTCAACAAATGAAAAGTGACTCGTCAATCAATGACAAATAAGTCAATCATTGACGCCAGTGGGCTGATTCTTTAAAGATCGGCGGGCGTGGTAGCATTTGGGTAGCATAACATATATAGTCAGCAGGAAAATTACAGAAAAATAGATGGAAATAGATGGCGCTCTTGTTTACATTTTTGATTTACTTTGTTGTAAGGTTTTGTAAATTACCCAGGAACAAATACCCCTATAAAACCATGTGCAAGTTTCTAAAATTACCCAGGACGATTTTATAATTCAATGGCAACTTACTTTATCGATTGATTATTAAATTACCCCAGTCTGTTTATTTGTTAACATGAATTATTAAACATAACAATATCAAAGTGCAGACTAAAATGAATTACAGGACACAGATTAATTAAAAGACACAGATAAATCAGCTGTAGTAATTAAATGATTTAAGCTAGTGCAGGCTCATTTATTTTTTGCAGTTCCCAACTCTATTGAAACTATGTTTGTTTTGCACCATACGTCCTTGAATACATTTTCTTTACCATGCTGCTTTAATCTAAAATATTCGCAAGGAATATGATTCAGCAGCAATGAACGAAATATTGCCTTTATTGTTCTATTGTGATTGCCCATAGATGGATTTTTCGTCTGTACACACCGATGTTTCCAAATGGCCCAAATACCTATGGTTAGCATTGTTATTAAAATAGTCCTTTCAGACTTTATGATATTTACACCGCTTGATCCAAATTCTCTAAATAAGACTATATGCGTTTATAGAACAATGGGCTTCGCTCCAAATTGTGCCAAGATTTGGCTGATATAGTCCCAAAATTGTGACGATATTGGACATTCCGCAAATAAATGCTCAATTGTTTCCTTATCTGTTTGACATAACGTCGCTCGCTGTTCTGACGGAGGGGCGAATATTACAAATTTTAAATTTTGACTTTTTGCCACGGATAGCTTACTTGTGGGGTTTACTAAACATTACGATCTGCTAAATAATGGAAAGCTTGCTGGTTGAGTGAAAGATCACTCATGGTGAGTGCGAATATTGTCTTGACATGTCAGACCGTGTTTCACAAACAGGCGAATAAGCGGCTTTATGTATTTTCGTATGTTCCTGTCATATAAATATACTCAATTGTCAAAATAGTCACGTAAATTAAAGTCGATTAGTCGGCATACTGATCTAAAATATAAATATTTGAGTCATCTTGTACAATACGTTGCCTGCGACGCTTTATGTTCTATAGCTAAGATGGTTTTTGTAGATATGTTAGTGCAATGGCAAGATGGTACGCAAAATGTGGTAACTTCAAAAGACGCGAAGCTTGTCGGTTCAAAAAGAAAAACATTTGTTAGCAGGTGAAAAATTAAAATGTGGTGGCCTGATGATAAAAAGTGGTACTTTGGAACAATCGTTCGAACAGAAAACGATATGATAGAAGATGATGTTCCAGCAGCAAAAGTTGCTAGAGTAGTAATTCTCACTCCTACTGACGTCACGATGTTAGAGGATAACATAGTGTCATCAGAAGTAAGATCGAATTTGGATAAGCCAACTTTATCAGTCTACACTGCATCTGAGCCAGTTTCCGTCATTGATTCATATGCCAGTGATGATAATACCGTCGTGCACCCAACATCTGAGCCAGAATCAGTATGTGACATCTTGACAGCTGTAGACGAGTATTGTGAAGCAGAGGCTTGCCATTCTGAAATATTTGCAGCATGTATTCGTGACAATTGCCAAGCATTACTATGCTATGACCACTTTATCTTGGATATTTGCCCTGTTTGTGTAAATCAAATTACTACTAGCCAACCTTCTTTACCAATCCATGAAAGCTTTGCTGTTGAAGGATGTCAAAGGGAAGAGTCGCCAGAACCACCTGTAATAGTTCCACAAGCCAGATCACAATCAAAACGGCAATATGTTAAAGAAATGCGCGCGTGTGGTATGCCTTACACATCAGAGAAAAGTGGCAATTTGGTTAAGGCTCGCCAAAAGAAAGAGGTATGTTCATCTAAATGGTGTGTTAATAAAGGCTTTCTATGTAATCAAATCGAAGATGATCAGCGCGACGAAATCTTTCTGTCCTATTATTCCTTGGGAGATTTGCAGGCACAACGAATATGGCTTTCTAAACATGTTTCAACAAAACCTCCAAAACGACGTGTGAATGGGATGGACAGTAGAAAGTCAAAAACTATATCATACAACCTGCCAGGTTCACATGGTAACCTATTACCAGTCTGTCGTAAGATGTTTTTAAACACAATTGGAATAAGTGAAAAATCGCTGCGTACTGTACTTTGTAAAGTTGATGCAACTGGTAACTTAGAACCTGAAAAACGTGGGGTCGTGTGGATAGTGCCAAAGTCAGAGATATTGAGATTCGACGCAGAGTCACTGAACATATTCAAAAATTTCCAAAAATGGAATCTCATTTCTGTCGCAAGGACACAAGCAATCAATACGTCTCACCAGATCGTAGTGTGGCAAAAATGTACAATATGTTTTTATCAAAATATTCAGATACTGAAGTGTCGCGGTCGTTATATTTTCAAGTTTTCAAATCTATGAAACTAAAGTTCCACATCCCGAAGAAAGACCAGTGTGACATATGTGCTACGTTTCACAGTGCATCACCAGAGACAAAAGACAGCCTTGGCCATGTTTATAGGCAGCATATCTCTGAAAAGGAGGAAGTGCGTAAAATTAAAAATGATGAAAAAATAAAGGCCAGCGGAGATGCAACAAGGCATGTTGCCTCATTTGATTTAGAACAGGTCCTTTATTTGCCCAAGAGTAATCGTGATAACATTTTCTATAGAAGACGACTCGCTTGCTACAATTTTACAGTATTTGACATTATTACTAGAGTTTGTAATGCATACTTCTGGCACGAGGGACAAGCTGGTAGGGGTGCAAATGAAATTGCATCCAATCTATTTCATTATCTTACATCTATTGACAATCGTGCAGGTGAACAAAAGGTGAAACATGTGTCATTTTTCTCTGACGGGTGTTCAGGGCAAAATAAGAACAGCATTGTACCGACAATGCTATTGTATTTTCTCCTTAACTCCGTAAATGTAGAAACAATCACCCTTCATTTCTTCGAACCCCATCATGGTCAAAATGAGGGGGATTCTGTTCATAGCTGTGTTGAACGTGCTCTACGTAGAGTAACTGATGTAATGATACCTTCTCAAATGACAAAAACTAATGTAATTGAGGTGTCAACATGTGACCTATCCAATTGGAAAGGCCTGGCTAGCAATATTGGTATTATGAGGGTAAGAACTGCGCATGATGGGTCTGAGATAGACTGGACCAAAGTTAAGCAACTTAATGTATCAAAAGCTGAGCCAAACAAAATTGGGTTCAAGTTGTCCCATTTTCAGAAAGAATTCTCACTTTTGGACATGTCTGAGAGACGGAACTTATCATCTCTGAATCAAATACCCACTAATGCCTATCAAAATCCTCCGAAATTATCACAACTGAAATACAGGGACCTAATGCAATTGGCAAGTGGACGTACGCCAGTAATTTCGCACCCAGATCATAGGCAATTTTACAAGGCTTTACCACATTGACCATGAAAGCACGAGGTTTCCAGATCAGGACGATGTAATAGTGTAAAGAACTATCAATATGCCGACCAATAAAAGACCATTTTTGAAAATGTATCACTCGACTGACGGGCTTGATGATAGAGCCAGTCATTCCTGTGACACATTTCCATAAATAGTCATTTGTTTTTCGGCAAATAGACATCACCCATTAGAAAATTGGAGCCTTCTGGACAAAACAAAGGAATTAAATGGTTAACATTGGATATATATGGATGACACATCAATTTAAATCATTATTTGCGATCTGGTTAATGCATTGATTAGTCCATTTCAATTCACCCCACGTTGGATTTTATTTTAAATCCTTTAATGACTAAATTTAGTCAAGAAAACTCAAATTTTCTCTTAAGCTTAGATACTCGTTCATTCCAATTTTGTGTTGTATTCGGATTCATACTAAAATAGATGCCTAAAATCTTAATGGTATCATTATACCAATTGATTTCAAGTGGCTGGTCATTCCGCTCTTTCCATGGCCCCAAAAATAATCCTTTGGATTTTCCTTTAATGATTTTCAAACCAGATACATTTTGGAACTTTTCTAGTACGTGGTTTAAAATTGCAAAATCATTGTTTGAACTAGCAAACACAGTTGTGTCATCAGCATATTGTGACAGCTTAAGTGGTCTTTCTATGCCACGAATACATATGCCTTTAAAGTTATTATTTTGCCTCAATGCTATGCCAAGGGATTCCATCACAATAACAAATAATAATGGCGATAGGGAACACCCCTGTCTAACACCACGTTCTAAGACAATTTCTCTGGATAATTGATTGTTCACTAAATAGCTACTCTTGATATCCGTATATAAAATCTTAACCCATTTAATAAAGTTTGAGCCTAACCCAAACGATTGCAAAGAATTAAAAAGAAAATCCCATTCTACACGGTCAAATGCCTTTTCGTTGTCCAAGGCAATCACAGCTGAAGGGATACTATCCTTCTCAACCAATTGTATACGGTCTCTTATTAACATGGTATTGGTTAAAATTGTCCTAGGTACAGCACATGTCTGCTCTGTTCCAATGATTTCTCCTAAAACACTACCTAGTTTCAATGTTAGTGCTCTGGATATTATTTTGTAATATACACATAGTGGAGAAATTGGTCTGTAATTCTGAATTAGACGTCTGTCATTTCGTTTATATATTAGCCATAGTTGGTGGTAAATGGCCTTTCTAAAATATTTCAGTGGCTAATTCTTCCATTATTGGACCTACAAGGTGCCAAAACGTTTGGTAAAATTCAACTGGAAGGTCATCACACCCCGGTGATTTTTCTAGTTTCATACCTTTAAGGGATTTAGTTAAATCTTCTAGTGTTAAGGGTTGATCACAAAATTCACTGCCTGTGTCTGGCTCCATTTTGTCTATATTTGCTAACAAATCCAATTTTGCATCTTCATCAATTCCCTCTGACTTGTACAATGACTCATAGTAATTGCATACAATAGTACTCATTTCATTGTTGGTAAAGACGGTTGAACCTTCCAGCATGTTTAATGAGCACATCACCTTATCTATTGCCCGTGCTTTTCTAATGTGCAAAAATATCCGGTTGGCTTTTCCCCTTCTGCATGCATCTGGGCGCTTGCTCTAATTTTGGCACCCTCAAACTCATATTGTTCTATATCTCTTATTTTACTTTTAATTTTAACCAGTAATTCATAATAATTATCTTCACCATTGTTTACTTTAGCATTAATTTTCATCAGTGATCGATGAAGTGTTTTCTTGCGTTTGCGTATTTCCCGTGCTTTTCTAATAGCATACTTTCGGGAAACATACTTTAAATCCAGTTTTACATGCTCCCACCATTGCAATGTACTCTTATATGATGCTTTCCTATTAATCCAATGTTGACATCAACTCTCTATATTATTCTTATAAAATTCTTCTCCCAACAGTGTTGTGTTTAATTTCCAAAACCCAACCCCTTTTGTTACCCAATCAGCATTGGCAAAGGTTACACAAACCATGTTATGATCTGAGAATGTGACTGGCTTAATATTAACATCTCTCCAGTACCCTGTCAACAAACTATTCACATAAATTCTGTCGATCCTTGAACCAACTTTACCATCTGCCGAAAAACATGTAAGATCTTTTCCATGAGGTTTTGATATTCTATAGGTGTCAACTAAATTTTCATTATCACATATTTCTTTTAAGAGTCTATGTGATGTATCAGTATAAGTTGAAGTTGCATTCCTGTCATTTTCTTTGTCTACGACACAATTAAAGTCACCACCCATTACTATGTTTTCAGTGATGTTATCTAGTGCTGTTGTAGACATCTCATTAAAAAAATTACGACGTAGATGATGAGATGCACGTGCATATATACACAGCAACCTAAAACGTGTTTGTTGTATATATAGAGTGACTCACCCAGCAACCATTTGCACCTGATACTGAAGAGATTATATTTACATAGGCTGAACAACGAGGGAGTATAACAATTGCTACGCCTGCACTATTATCTTGAGATAACGAATAGAATATTCTGGATCCAGAAATCTTTTCTAAATTATCGTATGATTCTGACTTCTGAATTTTTGTTTCCTGTATCAAAGCAATGTCAATCTGCTCATTTTTCAGAGTCTCTAGTAAGTGACGTTGCTTTATGTCACTATTTAAGCCTTTACAATTGAGTGTGCAAATTATGATAAAAAGTAATAAAATGATGTGTATAACCGCCATTATTAAGCTAACTAGATTTTCGGGGTTTTTTACCCTCTCTTAGACCATTTACATATTTTACTCGCAAACGCTGCACTACTTAGCTCAACTTTTTCCAAATGCTTATATTTTAATATATCTGAATCATGACGCAGATGCCTATATTTAACCCCTTTTGCCGTCACATATGGAACTAACAACTCTCCTGCCTCTGACCTGTACATGACCATTTCATCGGGTGATTTAGAACTCTGTGTTTGAATGGATATATCGGATTCAGCGACTGACATATTATCGTCTTCTATATCACTTTCCTCTATTTCTGATTCAGAACTCTCTCCATCTTTCTGTCGCTTTGTTCCACTCAATCGATCCGAGACACGAATTACTTTCTCTATATTATTTAAATCGTCTAGATTGAGTGTACTCAGTGGAAAATCAAAGTTAGTTTCAGTATCTTGCGACCTGAATTTTACTTGTCCTAAATTAAAACTCTCTTCCAGAGGGTATTGATCATCATCTTCAACTTGATTGGAATTATCCTCTCTGACATCAGACTTGGATTGACTTGTTACTGGAGTAAGACTTAGCCTCTCATCTAGAACCTCTATTTCATCGCCTGCAACTACAGCGATTGGATTCTAAGGGTTTTTTTACCATGCTTCTCATTAACATGGACTTCAGCTACAATCTCAGCAACTACTGGTTCGATGACATTTTCTTTAGCAACGTGCTTCCCATTAACATGGATTTCAGCTACAATCTCAGTAGCTACCGGTTCTATGACATTCTCTTTAGAGACAACTTGCTCTGCACTTTTATCAGCACCCTTTTTGACATATTTGTTCTGCGGTCATCGCCACTTAAAATGATCAGATGATCCACAAACTAGACATTTGTTTTTGTTAGGGAAATCTGTTGCAAGATGTTCTGTGCTTAAGCAGATTCTACACTCTTTGATTTGCCCCCTGTACCATAATGGCAAGATAAATCGACCATCTATCATGACCTTACTTGAGAGAGGTTGCTCTACCTTTTCGAACCAAATTCTTTTGATGCCATTTTCTAAGGTTCGATCAAATGGATAGTTCTCGTGTTCTACTTTGTCCACTTTGCCATACTTGACCAATTCATTGATAACCCGTTCATCTGGGATCTCTAATGGAACCTTCATCTTGACTAATAGACGATCAGAATCTATTTCCTCCACATTACACACCTCACCCTTCACGACAAGGACCTCGTCGAGCAACTTTTCCTTCACACTTTCATTAACTACGATGACATTCCATACAGATTTGGAAACGTTAATGAGATCTTGAAGGACCCGTGGCCCTGCCCCAACTACATCCTTCAACCCATGATACACCTCAATTGCCGAAACACCCCAAGCGGGTATGGCACAAGTCATGATTTTGAGACTCAGGGTACGCTTATAGGAGGTTGCCATGGTGTTTTAATAAAAGAGGAAACCAATACTACTACAATATATACGGTGTAATACAAATATATAATAACAAGGCGTCAGGGAAAGAGATAAACACTAAATAAATAGTGTCCCCTTTTGAAACTCTGACACCTACCAACAAATATACGAATAGATAGTACAGTCGTATATTTGTTAGTTTGAACCACTTTCTAAGTGGTTCACTAACACCTAACCGATTAAAGTGGTTTCCTAATGCATACTAACATATTACAGTCATATATTTGTTAGTCTGTTCGAGTTGACCGGGAACAGCCAACTGACTATAAAGATTTATAAAATCAAAGTACTAGCTTGCGCTTACAAATGACAAAGGAATTAAATCCACTCACTCAAGCGATCTTGCCAAATATAATGCGCTAGCCAGCGAACTATAGAAATAGCATACTGGTGCTGGGAGAAAAGTATTGCATTGACCACAGTAAGATGAGACCTATTAAATGGCTGAAACCGCCAGCTAAGAGGAGTGCCTTTAGAAAATGGAGACACAAAATGCGCTCCAACCAAGACAAGAATTTACAAATTAAACATAAAGTTTGAAAGGAAATACTAATACGAAATATATGTATAAAATTTATCTACAAAATCGTGCTAGAAACTAGCAAATTCGGGCAGCAATTGCAGAGCTAAATAAACGCGTGCGTTCCCTTCAACTACTACTACTACTACTACTACTACTACTACTACTACTACTACTACTACTACTACTACTACTACTACTACTACTACTACTACTACTACTACTACTACTACTACTACTACTACTAGTGTTGCTGCTGCTGCTGCTGCTGCTGCTGATGATGATGATGATGATGATGATGATGATGATGATGATGATGAGATGATGATGATGATGATGATGATGATGCTGTTGCTGCTGCTGCTGCTGCTGCTGCTACTACTACTACTACTACTACTACTACTACTACTACTACTACTACTACTACTACTACATCATGTAAAAATTACATTCCACTGATGACTGTGCAATATCCTATTGCCAGTGCGTCGTCAATGACAGAGTTCCTAGAACTAGTGCTTGATAATAATAAAAACTACATACATGCGAGTGCCTAGGGATATGACAAGTTTGGAATGTGGACTATCAGTTCCAGTCAATTCGTGTGGTTGCGAGTCGAGTAGTTGAAAGCTGGTCCGGTGAAAAAGGATTTTTGTCCTCTGGATGATGGGCCGGTGGGTAGATTACCCGGCTCCCAAACGCTAGGTGATAGGTGCCGCAGAATTCCCTGTGTTTGAAAATTGAAAAATGTAAAAATTACATTCCAATGATGACTGTGAAATATCCTAGTGTCAGTGCGTCGTCAATGACACCGCATTGACAGTGTTCCTAGAACTAGTGCTTGACAATAATAAAATCTACTACTACTACTACTACTACTACTACTACTACTACTACTACTACTACTACTACTACTACTACAACTACTGCTGCTACTGCTACTGCTACTGCTACTACTACCGCTACCTGCACTATCATTACCACCAGCCGCGCATATGCACGCAAGTACGCATGCACGCACTTAAGCAATGATATGCTTTTCTAATGATCGATGAAATCGTGAATTGATATTTAAATTTTTTAAATGAGGTTGGCCAACTTTTTCATATTAAAACTTCCTGACATGGCTTGTCTTTTTTCTCGTTTCGCTTAACCTTTACAATGGCTGGTGTGAGAGCCTAGGGGCTAGGACCTCTACCACGTGTGAAGGGAGTGTAATGCATACGGGTCTAGTTGACAGCACGAGGTTACTTTATGACCAACAGACCAAGAGTTTTAACCCGTGGCTTGTGCTTCCTATAAAGGGTTAAATCTCACTTTTCATCATCACTATTATTGTTCAGAAAAATGTCAACTTTCTCATCGAAAATGTTCATTTGCACACCAAGATGTTAATTTTGAAAAGTTGTCAGTGAACTGACTGGCTCGCCTATCGAGCCAGTCATTCTGGTGGTAAATTTTCAAAAGTAGTCTTCGCTTGGACATTTCGCAAGACAACCTACAGAAGCCGTTTTGGTGGACTTGGGTGTTAAAACGTTAACCTATAGAGCTGGTCCTATAGAGCTGGTGTGGATTAATAATGTATCTGTGTAAAGACGGTGTCATCAATGTTTTACAGACCAGCCCTTGACGATTAGTCGCTTAAATATGTCTCTCTTCATGACGCCTCTGGGACTGTCTTACGCATGCGTGACAGGAGCGGAAGTCAATCTGGGTGTGTTGGAACAGGGGGCAGCTCTCGTGTTCTCTAACATTCGAATACAGGCATTCGATATCAAAAATGATGAATTCGGCGCACGTACGTATTATCAGGCGACGTACAAGTATAATTGTTGTCACCCTAAGTATAGCTGATGTCCCCATACAAGGGTTGGAGTCTTCTCACTCGTACGAATGATAGTGTCTGTCCAGTAGTATAACTATTGTCTACTATGTTGATAATGATTGGTATTCACCAATACCTTTCCATTTGCTTATAGGTTTAATATTGAAATAGAACTCGAACTACTTCATTCATGCGAATGACGCCAAAAACGTTTAACCTCTTGAATTGATTGGGCTATTGCTAGATAAACCAAAAATACATTGCTGCGAGCACTGTGGTATAGTTTTGCTAATAAAATCACACCTTAAAGTGGGATCCAATTTTAGAATTGCACCCACCCCACCCTTGTCAACATTTTCCAAATAGTCACGAAGTGAAGGTGGCTGAAATTGAAATAATTTATTTATGGGAATAGCGATGATGACGAACTACGTTCGGCGAGACTCTTATTGGGGAGCACAAAACTAAATGTTCGCGTCAAATCAACGCTTTCTGCACAGTTTGAAACATTACTATGATCACTACAAAGTGCTAGTTTATCACCAGCGGTCTTCTTTATTTGGTGTATCGCCGCAGCTCTGTCATCTGTTCGAGAGCACCACATACGACCAAACCATCCAATATCAATGCTTATGGCACTAAAGCGTATGTCACTGGAGATGGAGCATGCAGATGAGGTTGACTTTATCGACGAGGAAAAAGGCCATTTGATACACTAGGCTACGTCCAACAGCTACAGAACAGCTCGAGGCTGCAGACCCCTTGATCAATGAAGCCAAAACAGAGTTCATCTACGGATAGGTCTGCCTATCCGACACCAAAGAAATGTATGATGACGGCACCATCCATCGGAGCAGTATGAAGTGGAGGAAGAGCAGAATCCTGGGTTCCATCTGCAGTTCTGGCGACATTGCAACTCGTTGTGTAACAGAAAATACCGCCTTCCTGTCCTTTTGGAAGTAGTTGTGGATTCGTGACTCTACAATCCCCATGGAAGTCAAGATGGAACTATATGATGCTACACGTGTTTCCATAATGCTATGCAATTGCAACAGTCGGGAATCTCCAATAGCCCTCTTGAACTAACTTGATGCATGTCACTGCAAGCATCTGCGAGCCATTATAAACCATCGCTGGCCACACAGTCTAATATCAAATGCAGCACTACAAACTGTGTAACACAGAGCCACTATCTGTGAGGGTAGCGCAACAACGATGGTCCATGTTCGGATATGTTCTTCGAATTCCAGAAAATACGCCTGCTCAGAAAGCACTGAAATGTGCAGTGGTATGTGCCAACAGGTATCAGGCACGCAAAGGATGACACACTATCAACTTGCTAACAGAGCTTAGTGTTTCCGATCAGACCTTAAAGAACGTAGGCCTAATCTAGGACCACTAAAGACAAGAAAGAACCTAATGGAACTCAAGACGCTCGCATGACAAGACACATTCGAGAAGGTTGAAGAAAACGTAATTGCAGCTGAATAACGTTTTCACTTCGTCAGATGCCGAGCGCAGTCACTCATCATTAACATCAATAGCGGCCAGAGTGCCTAATGTTCCCGCTTCCCACCCACAGCCCCACCCCGAGTATGTAATGGCAAATTCCAGCAATCTTATGTCATGCTTTCCCGTTGAGAGCATCCATCAAATAGCATGTATCGAAGGCAACGCGCGTAGACATTTATGCAACGGAAATTCACCAAGGAAAAAAAGAATGGCAGATGTCCCCATTCGCTTCCACGAGTACGGAATGGCCAAAACAATCTCCATATATACTTTGCTCTTTGGAAAACGCAACCGTGCAACCACCTTAAATGTGATTGTGTATTTTTATTTCGCACTATAGTTCACCATCTGACACTTCATATAATGCAACAGTGTATTTTGCCTTTTGGTTGTTATACGTCGAATGGATATATATTGGGACTACCCCTTCCCGGGTATGCATTCATGAAACCATGAGCTAATAAAAAGACAGTTTATCACAACTTAAAAGATGATGATTGATAATAGAAGAGCATATCTGTATGACATATAGACCAGCCATAGATATGAAATGACATATAGAGATAAATGTAGTATAACTAATTGTTGGCCCACATGTCACCTACGTAGACTACGTCACAGCTGTATCAGCAGTGACGTCATCATCCATTAACTAAGCAGAAAGCCATAGTTTCCTACAATGGCTGACATAGTTGAAAAGAGTCCGGCAATGTGGTTGAAGTGCTGTCTGTCTGTCTGTATGTCATGCTGTCTGTCTGCCTGTCGGTCGGTCAGTCGGTCGGTCGGTCGGTCGGTCGGTCGGTCGGTCGGTCGGTCGGTCGGTCGGTCGGTCGGTCGGTCGGTCGGTCGGTCGGTCGGTCGGTCGGTCGGTCGGTCGGTCGGTCGGTCGGTCGGTCGGTCGGTCGGTCGGTCGGTCGGTCGGTCGGTCGGTCGGTCGGTCGGTCGGTCGGTCGGTCGGTCGGTCGGTCGGTCGGTCGGTCGGTCGGTCGGTCGGTCGGTCGGTCGGTCGGTCGGTCGGTCGGTCCGTCCGTCCGTCCGTCCGTCCGTCCGACCGACCGACCGACCGACCGACCGACCGACCGACCGACCGACCGACCGACCGACCGACCATCCGAGAGAGAGAGAGAGAGAGAGAGAGAGAGAGAGAGAGAGAGAGAGAGAGAGAGAGAGAGAGACCACTGAAATGTCAATGTTTTAATTCGCAGCATTTTCATGTGATAACTGGTGTGCGCTTGGGAAATAATGTTGATGTCAGCAGCAATAGGCTTAAACGACCAGCGTATCCAAAATGTACACCAGCGTGTATTGTATTCTCCTGACCATGTAACAATAGCCCTTTCCAGTTTTAGCCATGCCCCACCAACTTCTAGCTTAGTCCCCCCCCCCCCACACTTCGCCGTGTTGGGATTGATCGATCCTCGAATGCCCTGACTAACAATTTCTTGAAAACTATGCAGGTAAGTTGTTAAATATTTTGTAACTATTTTGACTGGGTGCTGTTGCTGCCTATCTCCCAGTAAAATTAGTTTCAAAATATTCAACAAGATATCTATTAAATAGTAAAGACAATTCGTACAACAACGCATCGGCCGTCTTCAAGTATGCGTTCGTGACGTTCCTAACTACGTCATTCATGACGTCATAATGACGTCATTGATTGTGATGTCATTCTACACGTCATGTAGTTGATTATGACATCATATGATGGTTGGATACAGTGGGAAGGTCCATTAATCGCTTAACATCAGTGTCATAATAACTAAAAGACCTAATATGGACACACACCCCCCCACCCCCACCCCCCCCCCCCCCCCTTCAATGACCACATTACATCGCTCTTAGTCAGGAAGTTAAAAAGACGATTTGGTGTTCTATGCATGGTTTAATCAAATGTATTTTACCCATTTACAGCTAACATATGTTACACAGATCAAGCCGCCAAGAAAATTCAGGCCCAAAATATCATCGTACCAGTCATTGTAGCTAGCTGTCTAGCGGTCGTCATCATCGTCATCGTCGTCGGTTACGTCATCAATCGAAATATACGGAAAACTGGATATAGACATATGATGTAAAAACCTGAAAGTAGATTCCAACCCCTGCACTCTGCTTCCGACAATATCCTTATATCGCTTATCTATTATTTCTGTATAATTAAAGTTAATATAGCGCCCTTAGAACGATTAGATTGCTGGCAGTTTCACGTTATTTCACCAGATAGAATATAAGAATGTAATGTCGCGCAGAATTTTTATCAACGTTCTCATTCAATACGTATGACGATTCTGACCATTTTGTTTTGCTAAGAATCAAAATTTTAAATGATAAAATAAGTGAATTGGAGGTTGCTATCTTCGAAACAATTTGCTATATTTAATTGCTATCTAAGATATAATAATAGGAGAAGAGTCAGATGATAATATACATATCAACTTAAGCATGAATGCTTCTGAGACCTGGTTGTTATTTTTTGGTTGTTTTATCTTAGGTTGCTACAAATTTTATCAAGTTCCATTCTGTTTGGCTTAATTTAGTTTTGAAGTCATTTAGACTTGTCGCACAAACGGTTTCATTTGGGAGATTGTTCCATGTATTAATTAATAGTTCTGTAAGGAAATGAGTCGAGTCTTGAGAGTCGTTCAAATGACTTTTTATATAGTTTGAATGTGTGCCCCCTTGTATATGTATGTGAAATTTGGAACATTTGATCTATAGGGAGGTCATCAATTTGGTTTAGAAATCTGATGATTTGGATGATATCATATCGTGCTCTCCTGTATCTAGTGTTGGCAAGCCTATGTGTATGCGTCTATCTGTGTATGGTACATTTTTTAACTGAGGGAGTAGCGTGGTTGCTCTCCTTTGAACCTTTTCTACTTTGCCGATGTCTTTTTTCAAATAGGAATTCCAAACACAAGTTGCATATTCTAACAGGGATTGCACCAGTGCTTTAGATAGTACTATGAATGCTGTCGGATCCAGAAACTCAAAGCTGTGTTTAAAGATTTTTAGTATTTTATTGGCCTTTTGAACACATGCATTAATACGTTTAGTAAATTTTAAATCTATCTGAAAGGTTACACCAATGTCAGTTTCATTATTTACAAAGGTAATGAGTGTTCTGTCCCCCTCAATGTGCATGCAATATGCACAATTATCAGCGAGATTGCTATTTATAGGTTGTCCTATACCCATGCCTTTACATTTTTCTGCATTGAATTTTATTTTCCACATATCTGACAATTCTCATACATGATCCATGTCCGATTGCAGGTTATTACAATCAATTTCACTTTGGATAGAATTAAATAGTTTGGTGGCATCGTCAAAAATTCTAATAAAAGACTGTACTATATTTGGCAGGTCATTAATATATAGTAAAAGAGAACCGTTCCAAGAACACTTCCCTGGAGCACGCCACTAACTACCTGTGTCCAGTCGGATGATACTGAGTTATAGGAAACTACCCTGATAACGCAGCTTACTGGGCCGATGCTGGGCCGATACTGAAAGTATCGGCCCAGTATCGGCCCAGCATCGGCCCAGTAAGCTGCGTTATCTGGGTATGTTTCCGGTTTAGCAAGAAGCTTTCGATTAGTTTCCATATGTTTCCTCGGGTTCCATAAGCATCTAATTTATAAAGTAGTCCTTGGTGTTGGGCAGTGGCAAACGCTTTACCAAAGTCAAGATATATCACGTCTACTGGATAGCTGTTGTCAGTGGATTCGGACCACGTGTCTAATATTTGTATAAGTTGGGTAACCTATGAGCGTCCATAAAGGAAACCAAATTGGAAAGCAGTGAATCTATTGCTAGGAAGCAAATGATCCATAATATAATCTTTTAGAATGGCTTCTAATAATTTGTATACAACATACGTAAGACCTATTGGGTCTGGTAGTTGGATGGTAGATTTTCATGTAGCAATGAGACACATATACTATTCAAAGGAATTGATAGAAATGGACTTGAAAGTGAAAGATTATTGTTTATGTAATAAATAGAATTACCAACTGTATCACACTCGTTTAGCAATACATGCACTGGATTTGTAAATTGCTATAACCCTAACACTAACCCTAACCCTAGGTTCACCCTAGATAAGATCAGACTGAATGTGTATGATAAAACTTAAAATGATATAGCAAACTCCTTCTGATTCTATCCGCCCCGGCACTCTCTAGTAGGCACTCTCTAGTCGGCACTCTCTAGTCGGCACTCTCTAGTCGGCACTCTCTAGTCGGCACTCTCCATAGTCGGCACTCTCTAGTCGGCACTCTCTAGTCTCACTGCTTATATTTTACGGTGGTTCAAAAAGCTAGTAATTATCAGCAATATGCCATTGTTTTTATTATGTTATTTTCCTATAAACTGTGTGTAATAATAATAATAATGCTGACTACTCTATTGGAGCAGTTAACGTGATTATTATCCTACATATATTAATATGTTTGTAAGCCGTTTCTCATACAGGGCCGGCCCTAGGGTTTCTGGCATCCTAGGCAAGGGAAAAGGTCCCACCACCACCACCCCTTTAAGCGGGTGGAGGTTGGGGGGGGGGTCCGGGTGTCCTCCCCCGAAAAATTTTGAAATCCAGCTGCTCTGAGAGGGCATTTCCTGCATTTCTATAGCGAAATATGGCTCTTGTTCTAAGTGTGGAATTTTTAGAAATCTTATTCTTTTTGAGTACATGTAGCTTGGGTGGTAAAGATGCGCGCCCACTCCCTTTTTGGCGCCCCTCAAAAATCTGGCGCCCTACGCAGTGCCTAGTTGGCCTATGCCTTGAGCCGGTCCTGTTCTCATACACGCGCTCTCACCCACACACTCACGTATACTAGGCTACCAGAAGTCCATAATTATATTATGGACCTTTGGTACTACTAAGTGAATTACATTATATTTATATCCTGGGCGAGCGACCATATTATATATATATATATATATAGTCTGTACATTATATAACACGGGGTTAATTCTCTGCCATGTGCAGCAACAAAGGCCATACTGTAAATAAATATTTATTCGTGTTTATATAATGTATAATCTGTTATTCTACTATATGTATGTAAATGTTCTCCGATACTTCCATGGATTATGAACCCATGGATGCTAACCCATGGATGCATCTATGAGTTACGTGATTGTGACACCACTGCCTAATAACCATAGTAAGTACTTTAATACAAGTGGTCCTTCCGACATAGGCAGCTCTAATAAGCCATGTGTATTAAAGAACCACTATATTTGGCTATCAATACCTTGCGATCTCTCGCTCATAGACATACTGGCCACCACTATGCCGTTGCTCAACAATAGCTGTCAACAATAGACCTTTCCATTTTTAGCTCTGCCCTGCCAATCTCTATCTAAGCTCTACCCACACTTCGCTCGTGTTAGGATCGATCGATCTCTGAACTCCCCGACTATCAATTTCCCGGAAAGTATGCAGGTAAGCTATTGAATATTTTAGACCTAATTTATACCCCACAGCAACAGCGTCCAGTCAAGTTAGTTTCAAAATATCCAACAGCATGTTTATTAAAGTGTAGAGACATACAATTCGTACAACGTGTCGCACTATTAAGAGTTAAAGATGGGCCAAATAGAATCTTTTATGACGTAATGATTATGACGTCATCCTACACACCGCTTAGCTGATTATGACGTGATATGACGTCAGACGATAGGTGGATACTCTGGAAAGGTGAATTATTCTATTCCATTGTTTTATTTCCATTAATGAGTAGGCCTAATCGGGCAGCTCTTTAGACAGTGAAACCTGATGTTAATTAGCCGTTTAACCATTGAAATCAATTTCACGACCGTTATACCTGGCAGTTGTTGAATATTTTGAAACTAATTTACCAGAAACTTGTTTACGCCGTACGCCATTCGTCAACTTAGTTTCGAAATATTTAACAGAATTATCCTTACATCAGGCAGAATTAATCATTCCTGGTGTGTGAGAGTGAATGGACCTTTCCAGTTCATCCAGCAATCACATGACGTATTAATCAACTACGTGACGTGTAGGATGACGTCATAATCAATGACGTCATGAATGACGTAGATAAGTTCGTCACGAACACGTAAGTGATGTCGGATTAAGTGTTGTTGTAAGAATTGCATATCTATTTAATAAACATGCTGTTAAATATTTTTAAACTAATTTGTCTGGGCGTTGTTGTTGGCATGGGCAGCAATAGCACCCTGTCAAATTTATTTCAAATTATTCAACAGCTTACCGTACCAGTATAGTTTTCTGGAAATTGATTGTCATAGAGTTCGGGGATAGATCGATCCCAACACGGGCGAATAGTGGGTGGAGCTTAGCTAGAGACGGCGGGGCATAACTAAAACTGGATTCCTCCATTGGTTATCACGATGTAAAATCCTATATGAACTGTTAGTGATTCACGCGGTGTGTGCCATATAGGGCGAATATGCTCCATGACTCTGTAATGTACATTGCAAAATCATCTTGTTTCTGATAGTCAGTGAAGAAATGTTGCTTATATAATGACGTCACTGCAGTCACCAATCGCTGTCTTAGTGCCCACGTGCTCTTACTTATGGGGCATATATTATCGTCTTCTAAATTGCTACGTGAATGCTTGCTAATTGATCCTGCATCACGTTGTTTATTTCTTTTGGTGACGATTCGGTGTAGTATTAAACCCCATTTTAATTGTTGAAGACCAAGCCGTAGAACTACATGAATTAGATAGAATCGCTATATTAACCACCGTTCATTCCTTAGTTGTTTCGCAAACGTCTGTCAGTATTATTTACTTAGATATTTCTCAGCTCAAGAAGTTGTCTATTTAACAACAGCAACTTTTTGACTAATTAGCAATATTATTGACTGATCAGTTACACAACTTTTAAATGCAGCAGTTCGCGTTCTCTTCGCTCACAAACAAACGCTATAGCGATTCATTCTTGCTAGACGGGAACCATCGGGAGCCTGTACATAGAATTGACATGTCTGCAGAGCGCTCATAACCCTCTCAAAATCGGAATTTCATAGTTCAGTAATTTCTAGCCCGATCCTTAGTCTCCAAAATAATTTGTAGTTTTTTTTACTAATTTTATTGCGCAGTCAAATAAAGTGTCAGTAACCAATACAGTTTTATTTCTGATAAAGATTGATAAATTTGCTTCTGTTCAATTTCTCTTCCAATTACCAGAAGACAATATAGTTCTTTGTGGAGAAGTATGGCCTATATATGCAGCTGATCATCCACCTCAGCCCGTCAGCGCTCCACGCACATGCGTAATCACTATTTACTGAACTAGCGTCCGCAGCGTACGGGACAACTAGTCCCATAGTGAAGCATATGCGCACCGTACGGATCTATCAATACGCGTATGCCCACAACATCTTTGCTGCACACTCGGTTGTATTTATGCCAATAGAGCGATTTATTTCTAGCTATGCCCCGCACAAATCTAGCTAGATTTCGCCAAATTTACACGTGTTCAAAGCAACGAGTCTCAATTTCCAAAAAACTATACAGGTAAACTCTTGAATATTTTAAAACTAATTTGACTAGGCGCTGATGCTGATATAGGCAGCAACACCACCCGGTCAAATTAGTTTTAAAATATTCAACAGCTTACCTGTATAGTTTTTTGGAAATTGAGACTCGTTGAGTTCAGGGTTCGATCGATCCCAACAAGCGTTGGGCAAGTGTGGACTCCGAAGCTTGGACTCGAATTTGGGCATAAGAAAGGTGTTCCCGAAAACTAGGATTTCGAAAAAATAATTTCAGAAAAGTATAAGGGCTGAAAACTTATGGTTGCCTTTGGTATTCGCTGTATGTCATTTGTATTATATTTAGGTGTATATTTGTATATTAAGCCTAAATTTGTATATGTATTATATTATTAACTGCCATGTCCCGGTTGTTCGGAGCTAAATGATATAGGAAAACTAAATAGATGATTATGAAGAAGAAATGCTTATTATATTTAGATATAAACTATCGGTTGTGAAACAGCCCTTTCTATTTGTTTTGTGATAGATTGGTAGCTGGATACGTGTCTATCTCTCCAAGGTAATGGATTTTACATCATCACAAGAAGGGAGATTATGCCCTCCACACAACCCCGCCCTCACCACACGCACCCTCCTCCCCCTCTCACTCAATGTACAGGTAAATATCAAACGCGATCAGTAGATTTCCACTTAATGAGCATTAAATTGTTAGGTCAAGATGTACACTGTGGTACGAAATATATGGCCATGGGGCTGCTGGAAACTTCTAAATAAAATATCGTTAGATTATATTTCTTAAAAGTTAAAATGTATTTACTAATCTAGATAGATGGGCGATGTTCCCTTAATTTAGGCACACGCACGCACATGCACACACGCACATGCACACACGCGCATGCACCACGTTACACCCTCACACAAGCAGCCACGAATGCACGCCCAGCTGCACTCACGCGTACAGGCAGGCAGGCAAGCACGAACACAGCTCCTGTCTTATACACCTATCTATTGCAATGTTCTACAATGAAGGAATCAAATTTTAGCTATGCCCCGCCTATTTCTAGCTAAGCTCCACCTGCGATTTTCCCGTGTTGGGATCTATCGATCCCTGAACCCCCTGACTTTAAATTTCCAGAAAACTCTACAGGTAAGCTGTTGAATATTTTGAAACTAATTTGGCTGGGTGCTGTTGCTGCCCATGGCAAATTAGTTTCAAAATATTCAACAACATGTTTATTAAATAGTAAAGACATACAATTCGTACAGCAATGCTTAGTCTATGATCCAATAAAGAGTTCACTACGAACTTATCTACGTCATTCATGACTTCATTGATTATGACGTCATATTACACGTCATGTAGTTGACTATGAGGTCATATGATTGATGGATAAACTGGAAGGATCCATTGATACGGTACTTGTCAAGGAATTTAAGTGTTTCTTCCCCGTTTCTTCTTGAACGAAGATGGAGATTTCATAACTAATGTGATTGTATTGGTCCAACTTTTGTAAATGTAACACATACTCACCTTGGCAAGAAAATAACTTTGCTGAAAGTGTTCTATGAATCCCGCACATGTTATTTCAGTTAATAAATTTGTTATCTAATCACACCTATTATGATATCGACAAATAAGTGATTTCCCAACTTATCTGTGCCAAATCTTAATGAAAATACCGCTAAAATCTATATTTGTGTAATAATAATAATAATAATAATAATAATAATAATAATAATAATAATAATAATAATGTGGTGTAACATATATGTATAACGTATAAACATTGTTATTAAGATTATATTATAGAATAGTATACGCGTGTTAAAAGTTATACTTTATTGTTGCAAATGTGTGATGGATATTTTACTCCAAAAATAAAGTACTGCGTGGACTAAATGTATTTATTTCTCTTTCGCCCTCATCCGGTTGATGTCCAGGTAATCTTACAGCCGACGTTTGTCTGGAATTCGGGATGCCCACCTGGCATGAAGGTTTGACTAACGAAGGTTGTGAAGACTACAGACTGAAAACCTGTATCTTTAGGTGTCCTCATACCAAAGAATAAAACTCCGCATTAGTTGGTTGAGAGCTTGCATATATATACCAATAGCTCTTTCGTGGTATGGCCAAGCCTTCTTCACTTGCGACCGATATATTCCTACAATCATAACAATCATAACAATCATACAGGATTGGCACACTCATAACAATCATACAGGATTGGCACCCGGTAAGTGTGACCCAATATCCCACTCTTACAGTCACGTAGCCTGGCCACCATCGAAGCGTTACTGATACTTCCTAAAAAAAAAATTTTTTTATAGAATAAACGGGAGTACAGAGACACGTTATCCTGAGGCTGGAGGTGATACTGATGAGCCTCTTCACAAGTTCATCTCAGTGCCAGGTCCTAGTACAGAGGCTTCTTATAACCAGGAGAAACTTAGTTATACCTGAACAAAATCGAGTGTCCAAATTCAGTCTTTAAATTTTGCAATGATGTTTTTTTCACTCCATAATATCAAAAAACTGAAGAATTAGTAAATCGTTCAAATAATCCGTTATCAAAGGGTTTTTTTGCATTTTACATTCCATGTTATCTCTCACATTGAAGCTTGAGATTGAAAGCTGGATCAGATATCGAGACTGCATAAGTTCACCGGTGAAGGATTATTTGAGGTCATTTGGATTATAGACCTTTCCACTCTATCCATCCATCGTATGACGTCACAATTAACTATATGACGTGTAGAATGAATTCACAATGAATGACGTCATGAACAGCAACCAGTCAAATTAGTTACAAAATATTCAACAACTTAACTGTATAGTTTTCACGAAATTGATGACCATAGCATTCGGGATCGATCAATCACAACCCAGCGAAGTGTGGGTGGAGCTTAGCTAGTGATGGGCGGGCCAGACCTAAAATTGGAACCGTCCATTCTCAATGAGATATGTTGCGGTCTGGGAAGAGCGTCTGTACTTTTATCATGCAGTTTGGATGGAAAACCACACCTATTCCGAGTACAACGATAAGCAGCTTGTTATTCATACAAAACGCTGTTTTACAATTGGTAAATATTCTTCCACTCTCATTTTTCTTCAGCTGACAATGGAGTAATGTTACTTCGTCACCATCCTCTCCATTTGGTGTCCCACTGCGGTTTTATTTTATTTCCTTCTTTATATTTTTCAAATTTTTTTCAGAATTCTTCCATTGCCAATGCCATGTTGTTGTTCCATGCGTTTGTACACCTTCTTTTAGAGACGCTAGCAAATTTCTCCAAGATTATCTGACCATGGTGATGATGAGACATTCTATTGTTTTAGATGTACGTTTTAAGACTAACTTAATTTAGTTTGACGAGATTTCGCACACAAATGTGTTTCATCAGGTCACCTGAACGTTAGTCTCCAAATACACTACCTTTAAATCGTGTTTTTAATGCGAACATGGATTGCTTGTTGTTGTTGTTGTTGTTGTTGTTGTTGTTGTTGTTGTTGTTGTTGTTGTTGTTGTTGTTGTTGTTCATGTTCTTAATGCATATTAATAACATTGGTTCTACTGGGTGGATCTGATCCGAACATAGGTGCAAGCATGCTTGTAGGGTCCTGTAGACGTGTGCAGATTTTGGAGTCAAAGGATAAAATGGAACAACAAATGCTTCAGCAATATTGTTTTCAAAATAGACATTCTGGTTATACCAGAGCAATCTCCTCCAAACTTTGGTGTGGATCTTTGTCAGTGGAGTGTCAAATTAGTTTCAAAATATTCAACAGCATGTTTCTTAAAGAGCAAAGAATTACAAACATACAATTCATACAACGTGTCGGAGTATTTGAGATTTGATGACGGTCTATAAGGAACCCTTTGTGACGTAATGATTGTGACCTCATCATACACGCGCTGAGCTGATTATGACGTCATACGAGGTCAGATGATGGATGAATACTCTGGAAAGGTGAATTATCAAATACATTGGCTTACTGATCTTAGACAACCATTGCCCTAACATGTGCGTGTTATTTATTATATACATTGGCTATAAGTTGTTGGGTCCGCGTTGGCCCAACAGTTGTAACCCAACTGTTATTTTCCCACTGTTAGGCCAACTTTGGCCCACCGCGTGTATATGTAACTCAACACTACTTTTGCCACTGTTATACCAAAGGTGCATTTATTGCCAATGGTGACGGTGCCAACCAATTGCTAACACTGGCCCAATTGCCAATAGCCAACTAATCACCGATGTTGGCCCAACATAGTAATGTAGTCTGGGATACCTATAGGGGAGACCGGGGCACAATGTGACAGGGGGCACAGTGTGACATTGACCTTTGCTGACCCCATAATTGACCAATCACAATGATGTTTACAACACATCATAGATACATTTCCCAGCGTTCGTCACGTTGTTTATATCTTGTTTGAAGAAGTCGTTATTCCTTGATAGTGTGAAAAATCCGTTTTTTGATGCTGTAAGTAACTTTTTTGTATTCCGAATAATTTGTCTTTCATCCCAGTAAGCCTCGTCGCAATATTAATTCCATATAACTGTTGAACGCTATAAACATCACTACGTATCATGCAGTAAACACGTGCTTGTGTCTCGCTTAATTTCACGACGTCATCAATTCATCTCGGAAATATAGGTCAGGGGCACAGTGTGACGGGGCACTATGTTACATGTCACATTGTGCCCCGAATCAAAACAAATATTAATTTGCCAAAACTATCGAGGTGTAGCAAACAATAATATATTAATTGTGCATAAAATACGTAGTATAAAATTTTAAGTTATTACTAGTCAAACCTGTCCATTGCGACCACCCTCCTTTGGAGCAAAAGGATTGTGGTTCTTTAAAATGAATGGTCACAAGACCACCTGTTAAAACTAACCACAATCTTTTATCGCAAAGGTTACTTAACCTTAAAACGTTGTTGTGCAAAGCAACAAACTATTTCTAACATTTCAACATTTCAAAGATTCACATGATGGCGGCGGTGGTGGCAGCAGCAGCAGCAGCAGCAGCACGCAGCAGCACGCAATAGCACGCAGCAGCAGGCAGCAGCAGCAGCAGTACGCAGCAGTACGCAGCAGCAGCAGCAGCAGCAGCAGCAGCAGCAGCAGGCAGCACGCAGCACGCAGCACGCAGCAGCAGCAGCAGCACGCAGCAGCAGCAGGCAGCAGCAGCAGTGCCTTGCAAGTGTTCAAATGTTATACGGTACTATGTTTGATAGATTGTATCCCACTTTTATTAATTTTAGATAATGGTGCGTAACAGAAAAAGGCAGACTGATCGTGTGACTGCAACTGCTGATGTAATGAAGGAAGCCGCCGAGACAGTCGTCAATCAAAGAAAATCTATTAGATCTGTGGCAAAGGAATTCGATGTAAACCGACAAACTCTGTTTCGCTATGTGAAAAAGATCAGAGATGCAAGAGATCTGTCCAAAGTTAGTTTTACACCCAACTATAAGTGTAGATCTGTGTTTAGTCACGAGGAAGAGAGTACTTTAGTAAGCTATGTTTTGCAATGTTCCAAAATCTGCTATGGGTGGCACCAACTGAACTGAGGAAATTAGCATACCAGTTAGCAGGCAAGCATGAAAAAGATTGTCCAGAATCTTGGCAGAAGAGAAAGCTTGCCGGAGAAGATTGGCTTAGTGGCTTTGTTAAACGACATCCTGGCATCTCTATTAGAAAACCAGAGGCTACTAGCTTATCGAGGGCTACAAGTTTTAACAGAACAAACGTGGCTGAGTTTTTCGATAAGCTAAAAACTGTTATGGAGAAGTACAAATTTGGCCCAGAATCTATATATAATTTAGATGAAACTGGCGTTACGACCGTGCAAAATCCAGTCAAAGTTATCGCAGCTAAGGGCGTGAAGCAAGTCTCTCAGATGACATCAGGTGAAAGAGGAACATTGGTTACGCTCTGCTGCATCATTAATGCTGTCGGGAACACTATTCCGCCTATGATGATTTTTCCTAGGGTTAATTTCAAGGACTATATGATAAAAGGTGCACCAGTAGAAGCAATTGGTGTGGCGTACCAGAGTGGATGGATGACATCCAATAATTTCGAGGTGTACATGCAACATATCGTTGGACATGTTAAACCATCCCGAGATAAACCAATCCTTTTATTAGTGTACAATCATGAAAGCCATTTAAGTATTAGAACCATTGATATTGCTAAGGAAAATGGAATTGTAATGTTAACCTTACCACCCCCACTGCAGCCATAAGCTGCAACCTCTAGACAGAAGTGTGTACGGCCCTTTTAAACGTCAATACAGCTCAAATTGTAATAACTGGATGATCAATAACCCAGGTAAGGCGATGACCATTTACGATATTGCAGGAGTTGTTGGACATGCATATCCACTCGCATTCGCACCTTCAAACATTCAATATGGCTTCCGTGTTTCGGGTATATTTCCATTCAACGAAGACATATTCACCGATGATGACTTCTTGGGCTCATTTGTTACTGACCGACCTGCTCCCAGTGCTTCGATTTTGGAATCAGAACCTAGTACAAGTTCGATAACTACAACTCCATCACTTGTCTCTACCAACACAGGTACTGAACCCCCGCTACCAGCAGATGACAATATAATCAACGAAGCTCTATCAACTCTGACAACCACACACATGACATGTACAGTTGGTGAAACAAGTACAACAAAGGAAACAAGTACGGCTGTTAATATAGTTCCACCATCTACAGCAGCGCCGATAACTACAACTTCACCAGTTGCCTCTGCCAGCACATGTGCTGAACCTCCGTTACCAGCAGATGACAATATAATCAACGAAGATCTATCAACTCTGACAACCATATGTGTAGTTGGCGAAACAAGTAGCCCTACAACAAGTGAAATAAATACGTCTGCTAATGTAGTTTCACCAACTACAACACCACTTGTACACCCAACAGCAACTCCGCATCCTATCGCACAAAATACTTCTAAACCACGCACGTTTTCACCAGAAAGCATTCGTCCTTATCCGAAAGCTGGAGTAAGAACAACAGGTCGGGGCAAGAAAAGAAGATATTCTGTTGTTTTAACCCAAACACCAGAGAAACAAAAGCTCGAAGAAGAGCAGAAACAGCGGGATGCGAAAAAGAATAAGTCAAAGAGAGATAAAGCAGAATTACAGCCCAAAATGAAAAGCCAGAAAGGCAAGGGTAAAGCAGAGAAAAAAGGTAAAAGGAAGTTAACTTTTCAAGAGAGAAGTGATGAAGAAGAGGAATGGTTTTGCCTGATATGCTCCGAGAATTATGAGGATAGTCGTCCCGGCGAAAACTGGGTGCAGTGTCTAGAATGTGAGAAATGGGCCCATCAAGAATACACTAGTAAAGATACGCGTTACTTTGTATGTGACAATTGTGATTCTGACTAAATGTGAATGCGTAGTTTGCATGAGAAAACATTTAAACCGTTGACTTCTTCAGTTTTTCCTTTGCACTTTTGAATTTATAAAACAATTAAAATAGTATTTTTGTCATTATGTGATCAACGGCATAGTGAATAATAGTATTCAATTATACATCAAACAAAATGACTAATAGAGTTAACATATTCTATCATAATACTGGAAGTTTGTGATTTGTCACATTGTACCCCAGCCTATGTCACACAGTACCCCCAGGCCGGGGCACTATGTGACACACAAAATTAATTACTTATCCATCTGTAACACATTAAGTTGAAGGACTATTATCCAATTTCCTGTGTCAAAGCATAAGGTACATAGATGCACTGTGTTGTGATATTGGAGTCATCCTTGCAATCTATCTAAATGAAAGTTATTTGCAAAACAAATTTTTCTGTCACATTGTGCCCCGGTCTCCCCTACAGACTAACACGGTTATTTTACTTTTCTCAGCAGATGTCAGGTGTGAGTGATTTAATCTTGTTGTAGTGGCATTTCAGTGGACGAATTTTAGACTCGCTGTAATGCTAGCGCAGCTCGCCTGCGTGCCTGCGCTGGTACGTGCGTGCGTGCCAGCGAATAACGCTATGACAGTGGGAGTGACACACATCGATAATATTGAATTCTATTAAGATATCTAGACAGAACAATGTCGATAGAATCTTGGTAGCTGTTCCGGATTTTTTCGCATTTTGCTAATTTCGTTTTTCGGATCAGGCACACGTTGTGGAATCCGAGTATATCGCCACACCCTTTCCGTTGTTAAAATTTGAATTAAATCTGATCAGTACTTTCCAAGATATCCACAGATCCATAATTTGATCTGATCCGAATCTGGATCCTTTTATCCAGATCACCGGGAAAATCTTGAAATCTTCTTGCACGGCAAATTCGTTGTGTTAATATTCGCGCCAAATCGGATCAGCAGTTTTTAGGTACAGAGTGTAATAAGCTTGTGTGACCGACTAAGTAAATAACTAACTGACGAATGGACCTTTCCGGTTTTAGCTATGCCCCGCCCATCTCTACCTAAACTCCACCCACACCTCGCTCGTTTTGGGATCGATCGATCTCTGAACACCCTGACTATCAATTTCCAAAAAAAAATACACGGGTAAGTTGTTGAATATTTTGAAACTAATTTGAATGGGTGCTGTTGCTTCCTAATGCAGCAACACAGCCCAGTCAAATTAGTTTCAAAATATTCAACAGCATGTTTATTAAATAGCAAAGAATTACAAAGACAATACAATTCATACAACGTATCGGATGTTTGAGATTTGATGACGGTCTATATGGAACCCCGTGTGGTGTAATGATTGTGACGTCATCTTACACGCGCTGAACTGAGTATGACGTCATACGAGGTCAGATGATGGATGGATACGCTGGAAAGGTGAGTTAAATAAGGGACATGGCGTTCTATTGAGCATCTGCCCTCAGCTAAAGAGAACATAGTAAAAAATCACAAAAAACACATCATTGAAGAAATTTGGTTTAATATACAGTGGTTTGAATTTTATTTACAGAATAGTCCAATAAATTAGTACCTGTAAATTAAAAGCATACGCTATGGCATTTATTTAGTCGTATTCATTGGTCTTACATCACTGGCCATATATAGCTACTGGTGATATCTGTGGCAGAGTCTGACTTGGAAACAGCATTGTGGTCTACCTTGAGCCAGCTGGAAAACTATGGACCTGCTATCTGAATCTAACTGATGGTGTGATACCATTTTGAAAAAACCCTGTATTTCACCAATCACATTGGTCAAATATTTTCACTAAAAATAGATTATTCCGAATAAAATGTCCATAAATGTGTTCCCATCGTAAATGGCGAGTCTGATTTCGCGAACATATTGACCCACTATACATATTATTATATATAGTCAAAACCTATGAAATAATGTGGCCAACAGCACAACACTTTGCACCATGAAACCTCTGTGTCAGTGTCAAAACAAACATAGGCCCTACAGAGAATTAAGCTACAGAATAGTTTGACATTTATTTGACTGGATGGAATGGCAGAACATGGCAGCAACAGCTCATAGGAGAATTAATTTTTAAAAAAGAATTTTGCTCTGAATTTCTGATGAAATAATTGGCATATTCAGTCTCATCACTCTCATGACAGATCTGTACGCAATATAATATTCTGTACTCTAATATTCTCTACTCGACATAGGGCTTATATACATCTATGTCACACTTACAGATAATTATTCATGGTATGTCACACTTACAGATCACTTATTCCTGCCAGGTCACACTTACAGAACACTTATTACTTTTATGTCACACTTACAAATCACTTATGACTGTAATGCCACACTTACAGACAATTATTTCTGTTATGTTACACTTACAGATCACTTATTACTGTTATGTGACATTTAGGCCTACAGATCACTTATTCCTGCCAGGTCACACTTACAGATCACTTATTCCTGCTATGTCACACTAACAGATACTTATTACTGTTATGCCACACTTACAGATCACTTATTACTGGCATGTCACACTTACAGATCACGTATTACTGTCAGGTCACACTTACAGATTACTTATTACTGTTATGTCACACTTACATATCACTTATTACTATTATGTCACACTTACATATACTTATTACTGCTATGTCACACCTACAGATACTTATTACTGTTATGTCACACTTAGATAACTTATTCCTGTCAGGTCACACTTACAGGTCACTTATTACTGTTATGTCACACTTACACATCACTTATTACTGTTATGTCACACTTACAGATAATTATTTCTGTTATGTTACACTTAAAGATCACTTATTACTGTTATGTTACACTTACAGATCACTTATTCCTGCCAGGTCACACTTACAGATCACTTATTACTGTTATGTCACACTTACATATCACTTATTACTGTTATGTCACACTTACAGATCACTTATTACTGTTATGTCACACTTACATATCACTTATTACTGCTATGTCACACTTACAGATACTTATTACTGTTATGTCACACTTACAGATCACTTATTCCTGCCAGGTCACACTTACAGATTACCTATTTATGTTATGTCACACTTACAGATACTTATTACTGTTATATCACACTTACAGATCATTTATTACTGTTATGTCACACTTACAGATCACGTATTCCTGTCAGGTAACACTTACAGATCACTTATTACTGTTATGCCACACTTGCAGATCACTTATTACTGTTATGCCACACTTGCAGATCACTTATTACTGCTATGCCACACTTACAGATAATTATTACTGTTATGTCACACTTACAGATACTTATTCCTGTTATGTCACGCTTAAAGATACGTATTACTGTAATGTCACACTTACAGATACGTATTACTGTTATGTCACACTTAAAGCTGCGTATTACTGTTATGTCACACTTACAGATAATTATAACCGTTTACACTTAAAGATCACTTATTACTGTCATGTTACACTTACAGATCACTTATTCCTGCCAGGTCACACTTACAGATCACTTACTCCTGCTATGCGACACTTACAGATACTTATTACTGTTATATCACACTTACAGATCATTTATTACTGTTATGTCACACTTACAGATCACGTATTCCTGTCAGGTAACACTTACAGATCACTTATTACTGTTATGCCACACTTGCAGATCACTTATTACTGTTATGCCACACTTGCAGATCACTTATTACTGTTATGCCACACTTACAGATAATTATTACTGTTACGTCACACTTACAGATACTTATTCCTGTTATGTTACGCTTAAAGATACGTATTACTGTAATGTCACACTTACAGATACGTATTACTGTTATGTCACACTTAAAGCTGCGTATTACTGTTATGTCACACTTACAGATAATTATAACCGTTATGTCACACTTACAGATACTTATTCCTGGTATGTCACACTTACATATACTTATTCCTGTTATGTCACACTTAAAGATACTTATTCCTGTTATGTCACACTTAAAGATAATAATAATGTGTGAACCTTTAAAGAGCTCCAGATAAAACCAATGCAAAAATATACAATATTGCAAATCGTTATGAAATGAAGCCATATGACGGTTCTCGTGTATAGTGCGATATTTGGGGGATACAATCAATGGAGGAATCCAGTTTTAGCTATGCCCCACCCATCGCTAGCTAAGCTCCACCCACGCATTACCCGTGTTGGGATCAATCGATCACTGCACTCTCTGAATCTCAATTTCCAGAAAACTATACAGGTAACCTGTTGAATATTTTGAAACTAATTTGACTGGGTGTTGTTGCTACCATATAGCCCAGCCAAATTAGTTCCAAAATATTCAACGGAATGTTTATTAAATAGTAAAGACATACAATTCGTACAACTCGACGGACTATTAAGCGTTTATGATGGACTATATCGCGTCATTCATGATTTAATTGATTATGACGTCAGCCTACATGTGACGTGGCTGATTATGACGTAATATGATTGACTGAGAAACTGGATTCCTCAATTACAAGTTTGATTGTTGTCTTGAAAAAATGTATAGAGACCTAAAGCTATTTCGAGAATCTCACTCATCCATATAACTATATTCAGAAGCATGTACAGGGTTAACTACCGTAAATTTACTGAAGGATTTCCAGAGTCCTTGTCATACCAAAACCCTGTGGTCTTTTACTCTCAGTCAGTGGACGGTGGTTCCTTAAGGAGTGGTCCAATAACCAGATATTTTAATGAACAGTCCTCTTCCGTGTTTGTGACGTGTCAATAGACCTTTTCGGTTTTTGCTAGGGCCCTCCCATCACGAGCTAAGTTCCACCCACACTTTACCAGTGTTGGGATCGATCGATCTCTGAACTTCTTGACTATTAATTCCCAGAAAACCATACTGGTAAGCTGTTGAATATTGTGCTGTTGCTGAGCGCCCTGTCAAATTAGTTTCGAAATATTCAACAGCATGTTTATGAAATAGCAGACATACAATTCATACAACGTGTCGGACTATTAAGCGTTAAAGACGGGCTATATCGACTCATTCATGACGCCATGATTATGACGTCAGTCTACATATCACTTAGTTGATTATGACGTCATGCGATGAATGGATAAACTGGAAAGGTGAATTGAACACTAGCCACTTGGAAGATGTAATCTGTCTTTAACTGTCTCGTTGCTGCAAGCCAGCAGACAATAATTTCAATGAGCAAAAACCCTTGACTTGTTGAATATTTTGAAAAGCAGTTGCTTTCAGTCAAATTGTTTTCAAAATATTTAGCAGATCTAGAGATATAACCATCGGAATATGTCGTCTGCAAAAACTCAGCCGGCAGACGATTAATGATGAATGATCAAGCTCCACTGGGTGGGTATTTATGATAGACCTTAGTATGCGAGTGTTGGGGTGCGTTTGCGCGTGTGCGCGTGCGTGCATGCGTATGTACGTATATGCATGCGTGCGTACGTGCTTGTTTGTGATTACACAGATGGTATTGGCTAAAATAAATGCTTACAATTTTTTAAGTTCATACAAAAATAAAATTTGCAGGTAGTACCATGCAATAATCTTCAGCCATTTCTAATCCAAGTGTCTTGTGGGTAATTTGATTGCGTATCAACTGTGTAGACTTGAGAATGCATTGATGATTGGTCATACATGCGAGCCACAGGGTCCTTGTAAAATTCCGGCCGACCTTTCATCGTGGTAACGAGAAAGATGATGAAAGCTGCAATGGCGATGATGCCTCCTACAATGCATATGACAAAACACCACTTCAGGTCCCAATCTCTCTGTGCAATCTTTACGCCATAAATTATCACGCCAATAAACGTGAACACGGCTGAAATAAAAAGGAAGTTATAGAGACAATTAATTCGTTCGCAATACTCGTTCGTTCGTCCATCCGTCGGTTCATTTACCTGTCCATTCGTTTGCTTGTACATATATTCATGGTTCCGTACGCGCAAAACATGGATAGGACAGTTCTCAGTGAGGATTTTCAGTGAGTGATAGTCGAGCAGGTGGCAATGAGCAAGCATGGATTGTCCGCCAGTGAGGAAAAACGGATTGTCCGACATGCCCCAAAGAGTAAGCATGGATTGTTGAATGGGTCGCAGGGAGGGAGCATGAATTGTTGAACAGGTCACAGGGAGGAAGCATGGCTTGTTTAACAGGTCGCAGGGAGGAAGCATGGATTGTTGAACTGGTCGCAGGGAGGAAGCATGGATCGTTGAATGGGTCCCAGGGAGGGAGCATGAATTGTTGAACAGGTCACTGGGAGGAAGCATGGATTGTTTAACAGGTCGCAGGGAGGAAGCATGGATTGTTGAACTGGTTGCAGGGAGGAAGCGTAGATTGTTTAACCGGTCGCAAGGAGGAATCGTGGATTGTTCAACAGGTCGCGGGGAGGAAACATGGATTGTTCAACATGTCACGTAGAGGAAGCATGGATTGTTGAACAGGTCGGCGGGCGGGGGTGGGGTGGGTGGGGTGGGTGGGTGGGGGTGTGTGGCATGTATTGTTGAACAGGTCGCAGGGAGTAAGCATGGATTGCTTAACACATCGCAAGGAGGAAGCATGGATTGTTGAACTGGTTGCAGGGAGGAAACTTAGATTGATGAACAGGTCACAGGGAGGAAGCGTGGATTGTTCAACAGGTCGCGGGGATGAGGCATGGATTGTTCAACATGTCGCGTAGAGGAAGCATGTATTGTTGAACATGTCGCGGAGGTGGGGTGGGGTGGGGAGCATGGATTGTTGAACTGGTCGCAGCGAGGAAGCATTGATTGTTGAACAGGTCACAGACAGGAAGCATGGATTAGCATGGATTGTTGAACAGATCTCAGGGGGGGGGGGGGCCGTGGATTGTTGAATAAGTCGCAGAAGTATGGACTCGAGCGTTTTCAAAGGTGTACTGAATGCAGATGTCGCAGATGAATTTTCTGAAACGAGAAATCTCCTAGCACAATAAGTGAATGAAAAACAGTTTGTGAGTCGATAATATTGAGGCAGAAGTTGATGGGTCATACTTATCTACGTTGCTCTAATGTATCGTGCGGGTGCAGCTCCAAACAGCGCTACCAAACACTTCCAATTTTTACAAACATATAAAGCAAACTGAGCATCCTGAGCACAATCCAACTGAATATTGATTTGATGTGTGTATGGTAGCAAGAAGTTCTAGTCAAATTAGTGTCAACATAGTCAAGCGCGTTCCTATATAGTTGTCTTGAAATAGACCTTTCCACTTTATCCATCCATTATATGGCATCATAATCAACTACGTGGCGTATATAATGACATCACATTCAATGACGTCATTATGACGTCATGAATGGCGTAGACAAGTATGTCACGAACGCATAATTGAAGACGGACTATGCCTTGGTGTGCGAATGTATGGCTTTACTATTTTATAAATACTATTTTGAAACTAATTTACAGCACCGAGTCAAATTAGTTTCAAAATATTCAACAGCCTATTTGTATAGTTTTCAGGAAATTGATAGTCAGGGCATTCTGGGATCGATCGATCGATCCCAGCACGGGCGAAGTGTGGGCGGAGCTTAGCTAGACATGGGCGGGGCATAGCTAAAACTGGAAAGGTCCATTGAGCCACAGCTTCACAGGTTAAAGAGCTAACGAATAGATCTATCAGCTAGCATATCTTTATGCAAATTTCGTTTGGTTTTCCGAATGGGACATGGGATGTATCTTACTCATTTGAAAATATCTTAATTTACAAACAGCGAAATGAATACATTTTCGAAAACCTGGCATTAATATTAGTGCCATTTGATGCAATGGTAAATTTCCCTTCCCGATTTTGAGTGAAGTGATGTGGCAGATGTGTTAGCTACAGATTTAACCTATGCGATAAATTGGTAACTTACCACAAAGTCCACAGCAGACAGTAGCTATTGCCATGGTGGTACGGTAGTACAGGCCGAACGATACATACAGATAGACAGGGATTGTAATCAACGGTAGCACCATAAATATAATGGCCAAGGATTCCATAGCTTGGACCGCTTTCAACCAGCCTGAAAAAAGCAAGTACTATATAATGTCCAGACTCTAATCATGTTATTTGCACATGTGTAGGTAGGGTTGACGCAGGACGAGTTGTATTGATATTTGTGATTCGCATAGTATAAATGGAGGAATCTACCCCGCCCATCTCGAGCTAAGCCCCGCCCATCTCGAGCTAAGCTCCATTCACGCTTTGCCCGTGCTGGGATCGATCGATCCCTGCATCGTCTGAATCTCAATTTATACACCTAAGCTGTTCACTATTTTGAAACTAATTTGACTGGGTATTATTGCCCAGTCAAATTAGTTTCAAAATATTCAAGAGCATGTTTATTAAATATTAAACACGTACAATTCGTACAATCTGACGGACTATTAAGCGCTTAAGACTGACTAAATCGAGTCATTCATGACGTAATTGATTAATACGTCAGCCTACAAGCCACGTAGTTAATTATGACGGCATATGACTGACGGAGAAACTGAAGTCCTCCATTGGTCAGTCCGTCTGTCGGTCATAATCGAAATACATTACTTGTTACCTAACCTCACAATCAGATGAAGTAGGTCCGTTACGAAAGTGATAAAGATCCGACCGCAAGCGTCTGAATGGATGGTCCAGTTTCTCAGTCAGTCATATGACATCATATTCAACTACGTGACGCGTAGGCTGGCGCCATAATCAATTACGTCATGAATGTCTCGGTTTCGTCAAGTCAAGTTGTAAGGATTGTATGCCTTTAGTATTTAAATATTGAATTATTTAATATTTTGAAACTAATTTGAATGGGCGCTGTTGCTGCCTATAACAGTACTCAGTCAAATTAGTTTCAAAATATTCAACAGCTTACCTGTATAGTTTTCTGGAAATTAATCGATCGATCGCTACACGGGCGAAGTGTGGGTGGAGCTTACCCACAGATGACGGGGCCATAGCTAAGGCTGGATTCCTCCATTGTATGTCATTTGCGAGTTTACCATTTAACCATCTTGTATCAACTTAACGTTTATTGTCAGAGCGACAAAAAACGGCCTCTGCAGTGGTCTTGGAAGTTGGACCATACCTTTTTGTAGGCTAAGTGCAAACTATTTTTTTTAATTTAGAAGTCACTCTAGATGTAAGCTTTCAAAAAATAATCTCCTTGTGGTCTGCGAACTGACACTGACTAAGTACAACTTGAATTATCTTGGCAATTGAGGCTTTGACGGCCAAGTTGCTAAAACGGCCTCTTTAGTGGCCTTGAGGAATGTCCATTTGCAGGACAACAGAAGGCTATTTTCGTAAATTTCAGTGTTATTTTAGAAGAATTGTGTTAAATCTTGACAATTGAAAAGACTAATTAATAGCATTTTGAGTGTTGTTGTTGTTGTTGTTGTTGTTGTTGTTGTTGTTGTTGTTGTTGTTGTTGTTGTTGTTGCGGTTGTTGTTTACCTTCACTATACATGTAATGCATGTGATCTGCTTGCCAACACGCTTCGCCCTGACATCTCATTGTTCTCCATAGCCCATGTCTTATTCTCTGCTTATCTTCTGACCAATGTGCGGACGCGAAAGATAGCACGAGAAACACTCCAGCCACGAGTAATGCAAAACATCCAGTGATGGGTGCGGCAACCTTAGCCGGACCAAAGGCTTTCGCCATGATAACAATTCCAACGAATGCTGTATCCTGGTATTGTTGTTTCTACTGCCACATATACATTTACGCTACTATCTGCATGGATAATGCTAGTCTATCTATCACCTTTCTATCTGAAATACATTAAAATAGAACTCTGCTGAACAGTTAATTAATTTAATGACTATAGAACATTAGATTGCAGATTGAATTTCAATTCATATTCATAAACTAAATATATATAAAACAAAACCTTCATATATTGGTCAAACCTGTCTCAAACAAACCCCTTCAGGAGCGACACAAACATGGTAACTGAAGACCGGTGATATCTCTTCAGTTCTAGTTCGTTTTTATAAAGATCTCAATTTGAGGACACAAAGTGGTGGTCATCAATCGGCATTACCTTTCCGACTTTTGAAGATCGCATTTAAAGTAAAGGTTTGCAACATTCGTCTAACATCAGACCTGCAAGGGTACTACTCCAATTAATTACTTGAGAGACACTATACTGAGTTAGGGTTTATTACTTCCGGTCATTAGGAGTATTACACATACTGTCCTAGGCTGATTAACTTACGAGGGTTGCTCAAAATGTTTGAGTCATACATTCCCATAGACTATGCATATATACATATCACATACGTGAAAGGACAAATGTTTCTTCTTGGTTCTCCACAGAGTGACCTGTTTTATGTTAGATCTGCGACTGTGGCCGTAAATAGATAAAGGTGGGTATTGTTAACTTAAACGGTGGGCAGAAGAATCTTAACGCGGAAGCGAAAGTATAGGAGATGGTCCAACAAGAGCCCTCGGTGCAAAAGATCAGGAAATCATTGATAACATTCTCAAGATTGTACTTGACAATCGGCGCATTTCACCTCATGGATTAGAAAAGAAAACGTATGCTTATCACAGGGATTCACTGTAACAATTTTATACATACATTTGAACAGCACTAAAAGTACGATTGACAGCCAAAATGCTAACATCGGACTTTGAGATGAAACCAACACAAGTCACCATTAGCAATGACATTTAAACCAACTACAACCTCAATGCTGAGGACTTTCCCTTCAGGCTAGTAACAAGTGATGAAACATGGATCTACTACAATGATCATCACAGCATATACGTATATATAGACTAATATTGTGTCTTTGAAGACCAAGGCGTTTAAATATACAATGTCCACCAAGACGGTAATCGCCACTGTCGTTTGGGATAGAAGTCATACTCCACATTGTCTACTTAAATACTATGAATGGTGACTAATTTGCGCCAGCCTCATAGGGAGAAGCAGACCCACCCTCCATTATTCACTATACCTGGCCCCGAGCGATAATCACCATCGGTCAAGAAGCACTTGTCTTGAAAATGATTTGATGAGGATTGATCAGGGTTGTTGAGGCCTGGTTTGACGAGCAGGCTGCACTCTACTGCTACAGAGGCAGTTCCGACATAAAGAAGAGGTGGAGCAAATGCGTTGAACTTAAGGGGTGTTATGTGGAGAAATAATGGTGATATATGTTTAAAAATAATACGTAATAATAACTGCAATATTTGTTAGCTCGACACATTTTGACCAATCCTCGTATGTCGCGTAAACATGTAGACATAGTCCTATATATGTCCAGCAGTGATTGCATTGAAATAAAACACTGTCCATCAGATTACCTTAGTTATAACTCTTCCATACAAATATTTGTGCAAATAATTAGATTTTCAACGCAAGAAAATAATTATGCTATTGATTATAGAAAGTCAAAAACACACAATAGACCTAACCAATGATTGAAAATTCAAGTTCAGTACATTGTTTTAAAATCCGGATATCCGCTTAGTTTTTGTTAAGCGTCAGTCAACCGTGAAATAAATAATAGGCCTAAATGGCCTAATTATATACTCATGTTCCTAGCCTAACAGAATAAAAACCTAATGATATGTCACCAAGAGAGCTAGGCTTATTAATTTTAATATGTAATATATAGGGCCACTCGATAGGCCTACATATCTTTCTTGGCAGTGTAGAGGAAATATAATACAGTAAGATCTGTTCAGGATTCCAAATGGTATTTTGTATCCGAAAGCAATATATGCTATAGTAGTTACTTGTATTACAGTATTAGGAGACCTCCTGTCTCTAGTGCCCAAGTCAATATGCTATGTAAGATGGTCGCTTTAAACAGGTTCCATTGTGACCTTCTGGCCTTAGTTATAGTAGAGGAATATTCAGTTTCCCAGTCAATCATATTACGTCATAATCAACTACGTCACAAGTATTTTGACGTCATAATCAATTACGTCATGAATGGCATATTTTAGTCTGTCATAAACGCTAAATAGTCCGGAAAGTTGTTACTATTTAATAAACATTAATTGGCAGCAAAAGCGCGCAGTAAAATTGGTTTTAAAATATTCAACAGCTTACATGTATAGTTTTCTGGAAATTGAGATTCGATCGAACACAGACAACGCGTGGGTGGAGCTTAGCTAGAGAGGGGCGGGCATAGCTAAGACTGGATTCCGCCAGTGTATAATCACCATTCAAATTCACATTAGCGTAATATTTGCATGTTAATTTACAAAATAAACCTCATGACAAATGTATAGTAAAGGCCTGTATAGCAACATAACTCTCAAATTGAACAACAGTGTTTTATTAAAGGTGCATAGTCATACTAAAATGCTTGAAATAATATTGTTTTAATCTTATCCTTTTATAGGCTAAACTGTGTGCCTAGATGTAATGAAACGAAATAAATTTTTAACATATGATGATTTCATTCCTTATAAATTAATATCATTTTTTAGTTGTAAATCTGAATTAGGGACTCGTGTCTCTAATTCAATTTCACAACTTAAAAAAATTACTTTATACATAATGAAATCATCATATGTTAAGATTTATTTCGTTTCATTGCAGTGAGGCACAGAATTTAAGCCTCTAAAAGTATACAATATTAACCATTTTCTTTTCAAGTATTCTGGTGTGAATATACACCTTTAAGTTTTTAAGGATCTTTCAAAATCTGAATTTCAACTGTAAGTTAGCTGAGCTTAAGGGTTAAACTCAATCACAAGTAATTAACCTTTTAACCATTACAATTCAAGCATCGCAATTACTCGACAAAAATATAGGAAAGCTGTAGAGTATTTTGAAACTAATTTGACTGGAGACTGTTGCTGCCATGGGGGTTTAAACGCAAACACAAGTAATTAACCTTTTAACCATTACAATTCAAGCATCGCAATTTCCCGACAAAAATACAGGAAAGCTGTAGAGTATTTTGGAGCTAATTTGACTGGAGACTGTTGCTGCCATAGGCAGCAACACTCTCCAGTTAAATTAGTTTCAAAATATTCAGCAGAATCTTTCTTAAATCGTAAGGAAATTTCCGTTTCTGATGTGTGACAGTTAAAGTGATAAGGAAATGATTCTACTAATTTATACAATTTATACAATTTATATATATATATATATATATATATATATATATATATATATATATATATATATATATATATATATATATATATATATATATATATATATATATATATATATAAATCTTAACATGTCATGCATGTCTTTGTCTAACGATATTACGCTTAAAACACGGTTACAATAGAGACAGTGCACTGTCAGATTTGATGAAGATTCGCTTGAAAACACAATATTAAAACCAATTAACCTCTCCTTATTGCGTAAGAAAAATTATTATAATTACCCTTTTGAACTTCGAATTCCCGGATTCCCGAAAATAGCTATACAGGTAAACTTTTGAATAATTTAATACTATTTCGGCAGGAACATGTTGCTGCGGTAGGCAGCAACAGCTCCCAGTCGAATTAATTTGAAAATAGTTGTAAATGAGTTTTCGAATTCGAAGATTCGGGTTCAAAGAGTCAAAACAATAAATCTAAAACATACCTAATACCAGGCCGTTAGTTTAAGGCGTGACCGTCTTAGAACATCAACGAATAATATCTATATAGGTTATACACCACTCTCCCTAAACACACAAAATATATATATAGGCCTATCTTCACTCACATTGTAGCGTAAAGTTACTGAGAATATTTTAACTCTGCGCTCGGTTATCCGGTGTGTGCATTCGTATATGTGTATTATTCTCTGTCTAATCCACTCATACAGGGCTACCTGATCCGTGACTGTACCTAGTCAAGGAGGCGAAGGATGATCGAAACGGAGGCTCTGGAGTAGGGTAACTGGATAATTAATCTCATTGATGGATGTATATTCTAGTCAGCCGTAGGGTGTACCATTCATAAGGGGCACGCGGAAGGTATGAAAAGGTGATTTATAACTAAATACTTTGTACGTGAAATATCAGAGCACCTTCCTTAGCACTTTGGAGAAATATCTAGGTGCCTAAATTATAAATTAATTCAATACGGAGATGTTTCCGGCTATGCCAGCAACATATTTGTGCCTATTTCAAACTGTTTTCAATGTAGTCAATCTATATATGATCGTAAAATGACGCTTCTGGGCTTTAGTGATGAGAAGCTAATGAACAGCCACGTCTTTGCCGTCGATAGATTAGTGGTCGTTAAACAACGGTATTTTAAATGATTTAAATTAATTTAAACTAGGCCTAGTGATATAAATTGTGATGATACACATAGTAATAAATAACAGCATAGATAGGCATGTCGTTGTTTCATAGTGCATCGTATTCTCGTTAGCCCCATTTAATAAATAGATATATCATTTTATTCAAAAGCTTGTAAAACCGGGTCTACAGGTTTTCGACTGAAGCCAAAATAGCTTCAAAGAGCGGGTAAGGCTCATTATAGCTCGGCGTGGTATATGACTGTATATAAAGTATACCTCTAGACGCGGGCCTATACATATAAACACGGTTCACAATAATGACGATATCAATGATATTTATGGAAATTTCTAAGTGAGAACTGAGGCGGTCTTTTTTGTAATTTCAAGATACGTTTAAAATGTACCAAATAAATGCGAAGAAGAATGAATAAAGCGATATATTTTGAAAGTTCTAAAGTCACTATGAACTTAGCGTACACCTTTTCTGCCCTCCACCACCGCTATGAAAATAATGCCATGAATGTTGATATAGTCTGACCTTTAGACCGAGAATAGTTACAAGCAATATCACCGGAAAGTAGTGCAATAGTCAAGTTAGGTGTTAAAAGCTGGTTTTTTGACGGTTTTGGTGACTGTATTTGCACATTCAGTGGGCTTCATGAAAACATTGCTTTCTCTGATGATCAAATACATAGTACAGCGTGCATGAATATATCGACAGAACACAGGTACAAAGCAGGTCCTAGACAGAAATGTACCATAGGCCTAAAACGATGCCTGGTCTGAAGTAGAAAAGCAAATGGTTAGTTACATGTCTCCATTCCACTGTGATCTGCCTGGCATCCACGAAGCTTCAGATTCAGAATAGGATTCTGCCCGCATATTTGAAATCATATAGTCTGGCACAAGCCAATGAATGACTCCGATCTGCCAGTCAATGGACCTTTCCGGTTTTACCTATGTCCCGTCCATCTCTATCTAAGCTCCACACCTCGCTCGTATTGGGATCAATCGATCTCTGAACACCTGGACTATCAATTTCTAAAAAACTACACAGGTAAAATTTTGAATTAGTTTCAAAATATTCAACAGCATGTTTATTAAATAGCAAAGAATTACAAAGACATAATTCATACAACGTGTCGGACTATTTGAGATTTGATGACGGTCTATATGGAACCCTTTGTGACGTAATGATTGTGACGTCATACGAGATCAGATGATGGATCGAAACTCTGGAAAGGTGAATTGGGACGTTATAACCAATCACGTCACATATATAGGTTGACGTCACAATCATAATTGACAGACAATACGCCGTAATGAACCTGGAATAGTCCGTCAATTGTACAAAGTGTATGTCTTTACCATTTAATAAACATTCTGTTAAATATTGTGAAGCCAATTTGACTGGGCATTGTTGCTGCTATAGGCGGCAACAGCGCCCAGTCAAATTAGTTTCAAAATAATTAACATGTTGCTGTATAGTTACCGTGAAATTGGAATTCTGGGAAGTCCGGATTCAAAGAATATAAATCAATCCCAACACGCACAAAGTATGGGTGAGCTTAGTTAGAGATGGGCGAGGCATTGTTAAAAGTGGATTCATTCATTCACACACGCGCACGCAAACGCGCACGCAACGCGCACAAGCACGCACCGCACGCGGGCACAGCTCAAGTCCTTTGTTAAATCTCGACATCGCATTGTAAATCTGTTGACACCGTAGGCGGCCAGAATTATTCATGTTATTCAATGATGATGATGATGATGATGATGATGATGATGATGATGATGATGATGATGAAGGTACAGATGATGATTGTAACGCAAACGAAGCTAAATGTAAAGAGATAAACAACGATGATGATAAAAGTAAAGATGGTGCTCATAATGAAAAAGATAAAGGTAAAACGTCTGACAACAATGTAAATAACGATGCCGATGACGAAAGCCAAGAGGAGAAAAAGTAAAGTACGGATGCTGACGATAATGAAATTAAAGATGATGTAAATAATTATGCTGATGATGTCAACAGTGATAAAAATAATGAAATTCATGTCAATTCCGTTAATATGTATACATTTGTGAAAGTGATGTTGAAAGTAAAGATGGACAAAATGTAAATATTTATGCTGATGATAATGAAAGTAAAAATGATACCCATTTCAGTAATGATGCATTTAAGTGGCCCTGGATTAGCCATATAAAAGCGCTGCTGGAGAATGCAAGTCTTTCATTCGTATGGCGTAGCCAAAATCCTGATCAGGTAGACTGGCTAAAGTTAAGCATAAAACAGCAGCTCTCTATATTCAGAGATGGAGAGGGGAAATTTTCCATAACAGCACATGTATCAGCTATAGGACTTTCAAGGAAAATTTCCAATTTGAAGATTATTTAATATCACTCCCTCAGAAATGTTCACGGTTACGTCGAAACGAGCGAGGGTGCGCAATATGTGCTCAGAACGCCTAAGGTGACGAATGTCACTATCTCTTTGAATGCCCAGCCCTAGATAGCGAAAGAAAAGAATATATCGATAAATATTATAGAATACGCTCAAATACCCTAAAGATGAACCAACTTATCAATGTTCGCAATAGATCAAAATTACTATCTCTCTGTAAATTTTTAGATGTTATTTTTATACGTGTGAACTGAAATATAAATATTGTATTCCTTGCTCCCCTCGCGCCATGATGTGGCTTGGGTATAAATAAATAAATAAAACATGGAAAAAATGAAAAATGGTCTTCCCGCGCAAGGCTTTGAAAACAAAACGTATCGCCCATGGTCTAATCAGAATGGACCTTTCCAGTTTTAGCTTATGCCCCGCCCAGTAGTATAGGGGGTCCTGTACGTTATTGTTCTTCCCAGCAGGGGGTCTTCGAGAACAATGGGTTTTTCAGGAGACCAAAGGAAATGCTTGCGGAATGGAATGTTGAGAACAATGGCGACTATAACGACACGCATTCTAGAGACCAATGACGTACAGAACGCCACGTTTTTCTCGATAACAATGACGTCCAGCCGCACACGTATATTCACTCTGGAATGTTCTATTATTTTGAATTAGTTAACCCTTAAAAGTTTAAAAGTTGTGTATTTTACGTTTAAACGTAGCGGCGGCGCCCCCACCCCCCCCCCCCCCTCCGTGGTTATCTACCGTAGTAGATAATGTAAAAATAATAAGAGAGTAATGTAAAAGAATAGAGTTTAAGAGGTGGTCTGATAATGGAGGTCGTATGAGGAGGAGGTTGAGGATGTATGAGGAATTACGGTAGGATATTGATGTATATTTTGAAAATAATTTGACTGGTTCGTCGCTAACGTTATTAGTAAACTGTAGAATATTTAGAGACTGCATGTAAGCTGTTCCTGTCTTAGCAACAGCTACCAGACAGATTAGTAACAAAATTGAGTTTAAGAGGTGGTCTGATAATGGAGGTCGTAGGAGTATGAGGTTGAGGATGTATGAGTAATTACGGTATTGCTGTATATTTTGAAAATAATTTGACTGTTTCGTCGCTAACGTCATTAGTAAACTGTAGAATATTTAGAGACTGCCTGTAAGCTGTTACTGTCTTAGCCAAAAATATTAAAAATCATCTCGTATTAATGGTATGTTCGGTTGTAATGGTAACCAAGACTTGGTGGTGATGGATTGATTGGATTGTATCCTGGGTTAAAAAGAAGTTAACCCTTTCACCGATGAATATATATCTCATTTTCATCGATACCATACAGGAAAACTGTTGAATATTTTGAAATTAATTTGACGTCGTTAACGTTATTAGAAAAACTATTTTTGTTGAATATTTTGATTGACTTTTAACCGTCATTACGCACAAATTGTTTTTAAATACTTAATATTTCATTTGCAATAATGTTTCAGAGGTGGTCTGGTAAGTGAGGACATAGGATGAGGAGGAGGGAGTATGTGGTTGAGGAGGGGTGAGGAATTAGGCCAATGTTCGATATTGATGTATATTTTGAAAATAATTTGACTGTTTCGTCGCTTACGTTATTAGTAAACTATTTTGTTGAATATTTTGAAAACGTTTTTCCTGTTGGCTTAACCGTCATTATGCGCAAATTGTTTTTAAATACTTAATATTTCATTTGCAATAATGTCAGTCGTTTTAGATTATGTGGTTGCACGATGATTAAAAATGTAGTCATTATGTCTCTGAGTGCTCCATGCGTTTATAGAATGGTATGTTGAGCGTACGAGTAATAAAAAGATTATTTGTTGTGTATGATATAACCATTACTGTCGCAATAGCCGTGGGATCGGTCCTTAATCGAGTTACAAACACGGCACGTGTTAATAATGAAAGAATGTTAAAGCACCAAGATCAATCTTTGATCGAGATACAAACATGTCATGTGTTAGGGAATACTATAAGAATGTCACACCCGTCTCGCTATAAGCACGGGATATTACAATGTCCTCGCCGAGAGTTTTTTAAAAATCGTTAATAACGCGTGCACCCACTCATCGGCTATTGTTGTTTACCGATGCTTAACAATACGACAATTAAGAGCAACATTTTGAGCGTAGTAGCATAATCATAGATGGCCGTTTACTACAAATATAAATATATCCTTTTGGCTACACAGCAGTGATACGTTATAACCATGTTTTTTACTATATAATTCAGTCCTGCCCTAAGCGGCCACCTCGTGTTGCGCCATTACATGGACGATATTAACCCTTTTAACCCTCGAATTTCTTCAAGAAAATGTCCATTTTCTTCATATTCATATTTGTAGTACAAGAGAAGACTATTTTTGAAAATTTATCATCGGAATGACTGGCACTGCAGGCTATCCATTTGTCTAGTCATTGCGCCGGCAAACACCCCCACCATCCACCATCACCATCACCAACACCCACAACCACCACCACCACCACCACCACCACCACCACCACCACCACCACCACCACCACCACCACCACCACCACCACCACCACGACCTACACCCAACACCATGCATTAACCCCACCACCACCACCCATTCACCCGCCAACCCATAGTGAATTTCTTCATATTCATACTTGTATCCTTAGAGAAGGCTATTTTTGAAAATTTATCATCGGAATGACTGGCACTGTAGGCTATCCATTTGTCTAGTCATTGCGCCAGTAAACACCCCCCCCCCGCACCACCAACCACCATCATCATCGCCAACACCCACCACCACCACCACCACCACCACCACCATCACCACCACCACCACCACCACTACGACCTACACCCAACACCATGCATTAACCTTTTCATGATGAAGCTGACTAAAACCGACCTCTGTAGTAGTCTGGGGAATGGACATTTGCAAGCCAAGAGAAGGCATTTTTGGAAAATTTACCACTGGAATGACTGCGTAGATAACCGAGCCAGTCATTCCACCAGTAAACCTTTTAAAGATAGCCATCGCTTGGTCTGTAAATTGACATTCAATGAGTAAATATTTTTATTTAAAAAAACAACAAATTAGTACTTGAAGAGTTAAATAATGTGTATATTATTATGCTGCTGAAAGATGTTACAGTACAGCTAAGAAATAACTTTTTTTTGCAAGACAAATAATGTTGTTACAGTCCAGCCCCTATTATCGACTCGTTATGGTGAGTTCTGTATCATCATGTGCACTGCAGGTCCAGGTGCTTAACTTTTGCACAGGTGTATATGTTAATAATTTTAGGCTATAATTATATTATTCGCGCAGCTTATAAATAGCACATAGTACATCGTTTATCCATTCAGTCTTACAGGCATTGTGTAACTCATAGACATTCCAATATATAGACAATGCATGAAAGAAACCGATTTTAGGCACACATTCTAATGTGTTTAAGCAAAGTAGTTCTACATTGTTGATAGGTCTTAAGAAATAATCGATACCCATATACTGGTGTTCGTGCTGAGATGGTTTGCCATGTTGACAACTGTAACATTTCCTAATGGCTAGTCTACAGATCACTAAATTAAATAAGCTTACGAAAATATCTGTAGCATTGTCTCGGGAACGCTTTTGGAGCCCAAACTCACACATTCACATTCATTTATATCTTGATGGAACGTATCAGGGGTATACTGTGTAGTGTCCAGTTGAGTGTAAATTTCAACATTGCTGGGCGAGTCGGGAGATGTAAAACATGGGTCTTCATAATCTGGTAGATCATTAGAACTCAACATATCAAGCAAGGGTCTGAATCCTGAAGGTATTTCGTCTTCTTCGTCTTCTTATTCTTCTTGTTCTTCTTCTTCTTCTTCTTCGTCTTCTTCTTCTTCTTCTTCTTCTTCTTCTTCTTCTTCTACATCTGTAGACCTCAGTTGAATAGTGAAATCTAACGCATCGAAATCCTATGGGGATTTGTGATCAATAAGGTTCTGAATGTCTTGGTCTATTTCAGAATCAGAATCAGTGACATAGACGTTAATCCCAGTAATTGAGTTATGCTGGTTGTCGAAAATATGAAATCCTTGGTCTTTACTGCGCAGCCATCTAAAACTGTAGTTATTTTAAGTTGTTCAAATGTGGTAGCAATGTATAACCCATTCAATATTAACTTTGAGTTAATGTTTGCACAGCTGCTTAGAGTACTGACTATTTAAAACCAAGCGTCTTCGTCAACCATTAACTTTAAGTTGACTCTATAGCTAGAGAGTAAAGGCGCATTACTAGTTTACCACATTGGCCAATTTGTCTCTTTTCTTTATTCGAACGACATGCATCAGACATTAATCTAATGCTTAATAACTGATCTCTGGAATCTTTGGAGAGCCTGGTTTCAACCATGGCGAGGTTATCTAGATATTGATGATCAGCTGTAGAAATGTTTGTCAGTATTGCGCAGCCCGACCGAGACACATTAAAATTGATTGGTACCACTGTCTTCGTGTATAAAACGCTTACACCAGCGTAGAGTTTGTTATAATGCCAAGAATTTCATGCAAGTTCTGTTTCAGAATTCTCCACAAGGCGCTAGGGAATGGTCCACTCCTAAACGATGGTCTCGTCTCAGTTTGACATGGCGAAGTACAGTACCAAGTTAGCTTGACATACAGATACTTATGACTTAGTGCTGATGGTGACTTTTAATTGAGCTTCTTATTCATATATGCAATCAATCTGCTCTACTCTATCGGAATGTAGCACGGATCGACTGGATGGGTACGGACTGCTCCGGGTATGTTCTGAGCACGCCCCCACCCCCATGAGTAGGATAGTATGTGTGTGTGTAAAGCCCTATGAGAGAGGTTTCGTTAACACGGGTAACTCCGTAAGAACACATAGCGAGCTTGCGCGCGCATCAGAGCTTCCTTGGCAACACGTGTCAGTATTGGGAGAGAGTGCATGCTTATAGTGTACCGAGTTGGTACTTGTGATTTCTTCAAATCACACTATTCTCCTCGTTCTGGGTCCCAGACTGGAATGAAACGAGGGTTTCAGAACTTTTTACCTTTTTAAAATCGGACCAGAAATGGCCGAGTTATCGTTAAATGGCTCACTTAAATTATCTCCAAAATATTGCTTTGACATCGCAATCGTGTGTATGTATTAAATGAATGGGGAATGCGCTGTTCACGTGATCGCCACGTCACCATTTCTAGCTGCACGCTGATTGGCTAATGCTCGCCCTCTGATTGGCTGGAGCGTCCTGCCTCTGACGTCACGAGTAGTATAAAAGGAGCCAGAAATCGAGAATCGAGAGCACTTCAGCGTGGAAGCCAACACAGTCTGCAAGACTGCTGAACCAGCGTAGTGCAAGACGTGGGAGAACTGCTAACTGACTGTGGTACCTACACCACAGCAGTGCAATTCGGAATTGAGATCTCCTGCGCTAGTGAGCAGTCTTGGACATCCACGATAGCAATTTTGGAAGCTCCAGGACGGCCATCCAGGGGCAAAAGAAATTAATATAAGAACTCCCTTTTGCCGAAACACTCACAGAGGAGTTTTCTGCCGATGGGCCTTGCGAGCCTGATATAATTCTACAAAATGTAGAGCCGAGGTGATTCTTGGTGGATAACTCACCAGATCTTCCGGACCATGCTGAAAAGTGGTATCAAACTTCCGCGCAGCATGTCACATGTGTTAATTAACTTTTAGACCACAGGCTGATGGAACTCTGCTCAGTGCATCACAAGTGCTATGCGATGTATCCCGCACTGTGTATCCAGTTTAATGTACATGCATATTTAATTACAACTGTAGCCCTCCTTGTTAATGGGCAACTTTCAAACTACCGTCACTGGATGGAAACTTTATAACACTGTGTATCGGTTATTCTGACTATCTAATGGACATCTTTCTATAAATGTTCTTCTTCACCGTTATGACAGTGAGCCGCATCAACAGTTTGCTGGAGGAAATCCTCCCTGCATTCAGAATCATGCCATCTCGTTCTACTCAAATGTAGCACATCAATTTCCGTGATTTATGAACTCTTACTGTACTGATGACTAATAAGTACACAAGAAACTATACTATTGTACTATTCATTATTTCCATACTTGCTACTGATGACTAATAAGTACCTACCCGGTCTAAAAGACCGCATTTTTATACTTTCTGTTTCATACTGTATATATTATCTTTATTTCCATGTGCTTACAACTAATAAGCACCGTAAGGTCTTATGACATGATACTAAGAGCATTGTATTAGTTAGTTATATATATGGCAAGTAGCCATCCTAGTTATTATGTTTTGTTTATATATAAAAGCTCTAGAACGCAGTACGCTAGGTAATACTATACAGCAACATTATATCCGCATCACTATATTCCCCCAGCATCAAATTTACACTGAGGTCACTGATCATGCTCACCATGCTTGCGCCAGACATGTGACCGACTAAACCTGGGTATTCTAGCTTGATAGGATAGGTTTAGAGTAGGTAGAGACAATCTCTCCATAAGAGACACATTGTGTACGTCTCTTTTCCGTATGTAGTGGATATGTAACACCACGCACCAGCTAGATTGTATCAAATTGGCCAATTACCTTAGGGCCTCTTATTAATATCGAGTGATTGTCTCTTTCTGCGCTCCTCAAGCCGTATTGCTTAATAATTGTCTGGATGCCCAATCGACACGTTGGCAGGATCCGACTCTGGGAAACTATTAGGGTTTCCGAGCGGTGATAACTAGTGTCGATTTACATACACTCCCCGGAGTATCTTCGGATACCAGTTAGTTTAGATTCCTCCGCCAATGTAGGAAATTATATCATGTAGACCAGCCTGCAGTGCATCTCTGGGCATTCTGGAACATAACCCTGATAACAAGTGAAATGTTAATTCCGTAACACACGGGTGACAGATGAGATGCAGATCTCCCTCTAACTCGGTATGGTGACTGGGTGAGGTCTTAGACCCCACCACGCCCTCATGGGTAGGTCACTTGCGATGGATATCTGTCTCTTACTCCCCACCATAAATGCTATTGCGCTTTCTAAATTGCTTATGGGAACTGTAAATTGTCCTAGTGATGTTATATGTGGTTGTGATGCAATGGTGACCGAATCGTCATATGATTTTGGAGCTGTCGCTCCGCAATATGTACGCATGCTGTCTTTTTTAGGAAGATGCAATGCGGGGCGACCTTCGTGAAGCTGGGCATCTTCGCCAGTTAGATGTATGTGTCTAAATATCGGTAGGAATCCCTGCCACTTGCGGCCAAAGCTTGGAAACGTATCTAACAGCTAAAGGGTAGGTTAGACTTTAGCAGAAGGCCCGCATAAATAAAGCGGCAACTACCAATGCAGTATCTTTGGACCTACATAAGACGTGACCTGTGAATTCTTCGGAAATCATTTGACCCGTCTTCACGTAAACCAGTGAGCATCACATTAATTATGGCTTCACTAGGATTGACGACTGCACTTAGCTTTTTGTTTGAAAAAAAGAGTGGCCCTTTGGGCCAGCTCTTTTCCTCCGCTTCAGTGTTGAAGGCTTTTTCCTGTGACTGAGGCCTGCATGAGGCACTTTTCTCTCGCAACAATAATATTTTGTATGTGTTAGGGGTATAATTGGCTTATATTAAACCATTCGTAGCCTCGTTGCAATGCTCCCTTGCAGGGATACTTCTGCGGATTTGCGAATCTGTGTGGTACCTTCGGCGAGCCCACGTAGAAAGAACACCAGGTTGGTTCTATGTACTGTATGATTTTTGCTCTTTTACTATCAAACGAGTAGCATTGTTTGTATAGGCTATTACTATTAACTATATCATTGGGTCCAGACTTTTAAACTAGTTAATGGGCCGACAAACTGGTGACATGAACAGTTGCGATGAGACCATGAGGTTCAATGTCGGCGGCAATGGTCATACGGCCCCACTGGAATGTGATCATTCCACCGGCTCTAGAGGTTGGTCTTTGTACCTTCCGGAGAGTCGTGAAACTGGATCCATAACCCTGAGAACTGTAGCTAACCAGCCTTCCCGTGCATCCTGTACATGCGGTGCAACAGAGTGGAGCAACATCATGGACCAGCGCGTACCCCTGCGAGCTACAAGTGGTGCCTGATGTGGGGCCCAAACGAGAAACGAACCCACGCCAACTCTCAACACATGCACATTTCAGTTTCCTTCATCAGACAGTCAGCTCTCCCTAGACATGGAAATAGCACCATATGATGGACGAACTGCACATGTGCTCACCGACTATGCTAATAATTTCCCCGGTGTGGAACAACCAGCACCGCTTTTACACGAGTTTTCACCGATCAGCGAGGGGACATTCCGTGATGCCTTGCAGATGGGAACTCAATATATAACCTTGTCAGATATCTGCAATAGGCACCCAGCATCTATGCCGGATCACGCTCGACCATGACACAGACACCTATGGGGGCATACGTATCCTTCACAGCCATTATGTTCGCCAACGTCATCACTGGGTGACCAATGGCCAGAAACCTCATGTACGATATCCCGCATCTCCACCGGTGCATACGTCATCACCGTATTATCCATTGGTACCACATTATGAGCTGGGAGATGCAGCACCTCCCTTCCAACAATACACCAGAAGAGCATCACATGGCACACATCATCCCCGTCAGTCACGATGGTCTGCAAACGTGCCGAGTAAACTGAGTTACCAGTGGAAAGGCCCCTATGTGGTAGTAGGTAAGAAGTCGGACGTGACCTACCATCTCCGCGCCTCGGATGGCCTGACCTCAGTCATCCGCTTCGATCGACTTAAACCTTGTGTCAGTGACGACCCAGTGCCAGAGCTCGGACTGTGCATTCCATGTGCCACAGGTACCCAGACAGATGTCTCTATGGAAACAAGTATTCCCGACGTTAGTCCTGAGCACCGCAGTGCCAGTTCAACACCTCCCCTACCAAGCCAGGAGTCTGGTGAACATATTGAAGATTTTGATGCCGTGTGTATCTTCTAAATTCAATCTTAGTTATACGTTATTATCTGCACTAATCGATTCGTAAGTCTTTTCCGTTTTGGGTGAAGCTTGTATGAGTAGTTGCTGCGACAACTAACTTCACCGAGAACGCAAAAGATGGATATCAGCTCGCCTCGTCAGTAGTTATATTGGACGATATTTGTATTCGATATCCGGGCCTGATCTGACTGTATCTCAGAGATTGAAGGTACGTTACGGTGGTCTTCCGTAATGTTCAGAGTAAAGATAACAAACTAGTGCCTTGAAGTTATCAAGGTGATGACTTTAATTCTACTGCTAACTGTACACAAGAATAAGATGACTTCTACTGTCATAAAATAATAATATTACTTTATATAAATGAAAGGTAACTACTTATTGAACTATCATAATTCTACCTCACGCTCCTAACCTATACCAACTTTACCGATCTCAAAACTCTAAGTCCTCCTTTTATACTCTACTAGTTCCCGTTCCCGCGTTCAGAATCTCAGCCGTCATCCCTTGATCATGACGTTTCCCTTGCCCCAAACCACTTCCGGAAACGATACCACACTGAACGTGGTCCATTCGGTTCGCGGCGGTTCTGACTGGATGCGATCTATCAGCTTCTATCAACAATTACTTGTTTCTGATAATTAGCTCGTCATAGCTCGCCGTCACGAGGTGTATATACGCATCCTTTTCTAACAGGATGTTATGTCATTGACCCTAGTCTGTTCAAGTCCTCTTCCTTGCTTTTTAGGCCTATGCCTGTTATTCCGGAAGGTTAATAGCACTGGAGCTAGATGAGCTCATCATCAGCTGATGTTATTGTGCTTTCTATATACACTCGGGTCAGTCAGGTCATTGTTACTACGTCCATTATGTTTAACACTTCTCATCGGTTCCTCTTGATTCCTACTACCTTACTATTTTGTAAACTATTGTTCGTACCTACTGCTGAATACTATCAATTGATTGCTGATCCCCTGGCAACCACTTTCATCCCTAATTCATCCATTTACCGACAGATATCATCAAGCCAGCACCGTCGATCCTCCACCTACTTCATTACATTTTCAGTCTTAACATTATTCTAGTTTCCATACCAGTTTCGCATCTGCATCATTGCTGGTGACGTCATCCAGTCACCCAGTGCATTTAGTCACTCAGTGCAAACACCACTACTCGGTACACTACCAATACTATGTTATCCCTTCTCAGCTCACCTGGTATTTTCAAAAGATACTAATTTCTACTAAGGTCTTACTTATAAATATAAGATGTCCACCGGGTCATGACTCCCACTAGACAATCCGATATCTACAGATGCCCACCAACCGAAGTTAATTAACCACCTCTTAAGGCCTTAAGGGTGCGTTAATTAACTCGTTGTATAACATCAACAACAAAACCACACTATACCAGCGGCTCCTCGAACGGATAACATCCAACACCCAAACGTACCATTCATACGAATACGATCGCCTATACATAAAGCATTGTAATTAGGAAATACGATCGCCTATACATAAAGCATTGTAATTAGGAAATACGATCGCCTATACATAAAGCATTGTAATTAGGAAATACGATCGCCTATACATAAAGCATTGTAACTATGAAATCGGCTCTACACCAGGAATGGAGTATCATGCATGGACCACCCATTCCCAGCACGACTATACATACATACTTGTCCGGATAACGGTACATCGTCCCCGGAAACACATTAATACCATCATTAAACCATGGACGTAACCCGCCACACGCGTAACCTAACAATAAAAGCGAATAATCCATGCAATTTAAAATACGTAAATATATATTACACAGTGTGTTAATATAACTGTCGCTACTGCCAGCAGCGACAACATGGTCAGCAGCGACTCCGCGTGTCGTAACGAGTCGTCGTCACGACACAATACTAGAGTTCAAAACCTTAATCCTACAGTGCAAATTCATTACAGGTCATATAATAAGTCCTACGCAAAGTTCATATATAGTTCAAATATAACGGATATATAGTACATCACCATTCAATGTTCCACACACAGCAAATGAAGTTTGTACCACAACGTCACATGGATCTGTCCAGTCGAGCCACACCCCTATCGGGATCCACTACGTCGTCGTACAGTTCTACGTCCACCCAGTCGGCAGCCATCGGGTCGATCCCAGTCCTTGGAGTACCATTAGGCGACGACCCGGTTGCCAACCCCAGCGACTCCGGCATCACTGCAGTTTTCCAGGGCCGCTGGGCCGGAACTGCCGGTGCAGTAATATGAATGGCGGTGTGTTTGTCACTACTATGTGCCACACGTGGCTTGCATTTTAACCAATTCCACATGCGCGAAAGCAATCCACATTTGTACAACACAATTATAATCACGAGCATCACTACGAAAGAGCCCGCCGAATAGGATACAAAAGATCGTACCCCAATGCCATTGACCATCACTGGGTCAATCGCGGACAATGGTGCTAGCGGCACATACTTAGATTTCTGCAAATGATCCCAGGGCCGCAGTTTCAAATGCTCCACTATCATGGATTTATTTAGAATGCCGGTCACATCCAAGTGGGGCATTTCAATGGCCAGGCTAACTCGAGTGTACGTCCGACTGTAAGACGCCACCGGCTCGAATTGCCAACCCTTCCCGCTATAACCATATTTTCCGGACATCAACGCATACACACCATTACCTACGTCACATCTGTCTGTCAGTTTTCCGTCACAATGAATTTCCATAGTCTCACCGAATGTTTGCAAAACCACACCGATTTTCCTATTGGCAAACAATCTACTTGCGGTTACGTTGGATTCAGACAGTTGAATATTGCAATTTCTATCGGTTGTGTTCGTTAATATGCTTACTATGCAGGGCACGTGGGTCTTGTCGACCCTTAGCCGACCCTGACATACCCTAGCCTTACCACCACGACATCCGGACTCGGTCAAGTACCAACCGGTCCCCATGGGAAGTGCAGTGATTAATAAAGCTTCGCAACAACAACACCCGAACCCAATGCACCATGTCTATCCCATATTCAGATACCAAACACTTGCTGATTTCGCCATAAGTATACCTCTTCCGGCATTAATTTTGTTATCTCTAAGAGCGAACCGCATGCTCCGCATAAGTAATGTACGCATCCTATCCCCATCATCGTTACACATACTAGCAATATTGGTCACCATAGCGTGAGCAGCTATGGCGGCCTCAGCGGACAAGGCTGACAACGACATGGTTACCCACTGACGACAGCGAAGATACTCCGACACGACTTAGATCAACTACGCGATCACTACTTCCCTGAACAGTATATATGAATCTATATTATCAGATACTACACTTTACATTTCTACCGAATACGCGATGCGACACCATTAGGATGCTTACTGGTACAGAGTATAAGTTAGAATGATAATTATCTGCGGCTACGGCGCAGTATAACGGCATCTATACGCTCGATGAAGTCATCATATAGAGCACGCCCATAAGCACCGATCCTGAGTCTCTTGGTGTTATTTTCGACATCAGGTACATGACTGCGCTTGCGCAGAAAGTATGGATGTGCTGGCAGCGTTTCCATTGGCTCCGGCACACTTTCGGGTACCTCCTCCGATGTGTCCATCATCGCATTAGGAATAACCACGGGAGTTTCGGTTGGTGACTCATGGTTTCGAGTCATACTCGTACCAGGTTGACTGATGTTATTATCAACCCTCTTACCCACCTTGCTCACCCTTGGTTCATCGTCAGAAGCGGCCCGCTTCCTACGATTCATCCCACTAGGGGTCGCACTCTTGCCAGCTACCGGCAAGGTTTCAGACTCAGGGGTCTGCATCATTCTCGGATGATGGCTAGCTTTCGTCCCTTTTGTGGGGTTACGAACAGGGCGTGGTCGTACCTTGTCCCAGCACATCTCCGAGTCGACTACGTGTAACTTGGCTATATTAAGTACACGCACCTTCCCAGATCTCTGATGTCGGACATGAGCCACTGGCCCGTTGATCTTAAAGATCTCATATTCGGGGTCACTGCGAGAGGTAAATTTCATCCTCTCTTCAGCCTTTACGACCACCGAATCACCCACCTTGAATACACCAGCGTTTGCACGCTTGTCAATTTGTTCTCGGTGAATCTCGCGAGACTTTGCCGTTTCACTACGAGCACGTAGCAATGCATTATTGAGACACGTCAGCCTCTCACTAAGATCCTGCGAAGCATCTACCAGAATCGCAAACGGAAGTCTTGCCCGTCGACCATACGTCAGATAGAATGGCGTATACCCGGTCGTGGAATGACGAGTACTGTGGTACGCTGTCAAGGCGGCACCCAACTCGTCTTCCCAGGTACGAGACGCATTATTCACCCCTTTCTGGATTAACTCCTTAAGAGTTCGATTGAACCTCTCGGTACGTCCATTTGTCTGTGGATGGTATGGACTCGATCGCCTATGATCTATACTGTGTTCCTTAAATCGTTCCTCCAGAGATTTAGAACAAAATTCTTTTCCCTGATCAGTTACCACTATCTCAGGGACACCATGACGCACGACGTACTCGTTGAAGAACTTGTCTTCAACATTCTAAGACGTCTTAGCCGGAATCGGATATGCTTCTGCCCACGCAGAACAGTGATCAACGATCATCATGATATACACATTACCCTTACTCGATTCCAACAGTGGACCGATCAAATCCATGCCTATTATCTGACTCGGATAATTGGCCATGGGCATCTCACTGTACCTTGGTCGAGTTGTGACAGGTCGATTGACCTGGCACGTCGTACACCTCTCAAGCATACGTATCACATCTTTCCTTAAAGACGTCCACACAAACGAATCCCTTACCATACCGATAGTCTTCTGCAGACCTTGGTGACCAGCTCGTTCATGAGCCATCCGGAGCACTTTCTCACGGAACAGGGTAGGTAAGACAATTCTGGGGTACTCAGCGTCCAACGCTGAGGGCGTGACCAACGAATACAGAATACCATTCTTAACTATGTACTCATCCGGGGTGTTCTTAAACAAATCCGTGTATTCCTTGGTTTGCTCGATACACAACTCGTCGTAGGGAATATCGAATGTCTCCAGAGGGACGTGCGGTAACGCACCCTCATCCACATCCGGTATAACAAAATCGCCAGTATCTAAGGTGGCGACCTCCACTAGACGACGTAACCTGGACAACATGTCCGCTCGAATGTTCTTCGAGCCCTGGATGTACTCTATCTTACATCCGTATTCGGCAATCAGTACGGCCCAGTGCTGCACTTTCGTGTTCTTAACCTCTCCCACAAACAAACTCTTTAGGGGTTTGTGGTCAGTATACACGGTAAACTGTGCGCCAAATAGATAAGGTCGAAGCTTCTTTAACGCATATATCACTGCGTACGCTTCCTTTTCTATTACCGGCCAATTCAACTGACTGTCTTTCAGAGTTGAGCTCACATACTGGATTACTCGCTCTACACCATTATCATCTACCTGTACCAATATTGCACCTATCGCATAGCTAGACGCATCGGTATACAATTTATACGGGGCATTTAAATTTGGATAGGTGAGAACCGTCTCACTACACAGCAAGTTCTGTAATTTCTTGAACGCTTGCTGTTCATCCGCACCCCATTCAAAACGTTTATACTTCTTCGTTAACTCTATTAAAGGCTTAGCAATTTCGGCATAGCCTTGCACACAGGAGCGGTAATAACCGGTAGCTCCAAGGAAACTTGTTACTTCGCCCACATCGTGTGGGGGTGACATTTCCCTAATGACTTTGACCTTTTGAGCCTGAGGAGCTACTCCTTGTGCAAAAATACGATACCCCAATAAATCCACTGATGGCTTAGCAAAATCGCACTTCTTTTTCTTAACCTGAAGATTATATTCTCTTATCCTACGCATGACCTTACGCAAGTGCTGTGCATGTTCCGTCGGATTTCGTGAATATACAACTATATCGTCGACGAAAACATGCAGATATTTTCCCACGAATTCTCGAAAAATATCATTCATTGCCCTCTGAAATACGGCACCTGAGTTCGCAAAACCGAACGGCATACGAATCCATTCGAAGAGACCTTCACTACAGACGAACGCCGTTTTCTCTATGTCTTGGCTGTCCATTGGTATCTGCCAATAGCCAGACTTCAAGTCCATAGTAGAAAATATCGTTGCGCCTCCCATAGAATCAAAAATGTCCGATATATTCGGCAAAGGATAACTATCCTTACGACATACGGAATTCAATTTTCTGTAGTCTATACAAAACCTAGTGTCACCGTCCTTCTTAGGAACCAATGTAATGGGTGACGCCCAGGGTGATGACGAAGGTCTTATGACGCCCACTGCCAGCATCTCAGCCACTTGGTTTTTGACTATATACTGCTTGGCCAGCGGTAAACGGTAGGCCTTCTGCCTTATAGGAAACGCATCTCCTGTTAATATCGTACACTTCACTTTGGGAACCAATCCAAGTGTCTTTGGACGAGCCATATCAAAGATATCCGCAAAGTCCCCCAAGACTTTGTCAATATCTTTATATCCGGTCGTTTCCTTACAACTCTCATAGACATAATTCGTCTGTTCTCTATAAGGATACCGAAATGGATATACCCGGCCAAACCATACTACTACTTTGGCTTGATAATCAATCTTTGCATTTCCCAAGTGCAAAGCATCCGCTCCAAGCAAACATTCATGCCTCAATCTTGCTACTACCGTACTAGGAATAGGCCGGGCGTTCTTGAATTTTACTTGGGTTTCTCCCAACAATTCTATGGGAGAACCATTAACAGCTAAGAGCGTTGTCGCTCTTTTTAATGGCCTAGCATTTAACATTCCACGCCATACATCTTTACGAATCAAGGATGTGCTAGCACCAGTATCCACTAAGGCATGCAAGTACTCACCCTGATCCGTTAGACCGTTCGAATCTACTACTAGACGGATTAAAAACCGCTCGGTCGGTGCTTGCACCAACGGTTTTCTCCGTCCTAGTTTAACGGGCTCCTTCTCCCGCTCACTGCTTCCGCATAGGAATCTCGCCTCGGTGATGCGTCGCGTCCACCGTAGCGACCGTATGCGTCAGTCCCAGGACCCGTTAGAACGAACCCATCCCTATCCTCGTAGTCACTGTCCTGTTGTCGCATATTATTGAAATCCCTCCTCACATTTCGAGAACATTCCCGCAGAGTAGTATGTTGCTCCCGATCAACTTCATCGATGTCCCAGTCTTCTTTGGCAGGACGTTTTGGTGCTCTACGCATCACTTTATTTTCTGGTCGTCCGATAGGTCGTCCGGACGATTGTTGTCGTCGTTCCGGCCCCCTATTGGGACAATCTCGGGCATAGTGCCCCATATGTCCGCATCTAAAACATTGCACTATTGACGGTGTATTACCAAACATATTGTCCCCACAATCTCGGGCCATGTGGCCTTCTTTTCCACATCGAAAACAGGTCATGGGTGGCCTCTGTGGCCGAGGACGGGTCGCTATCTTACGTGTCGCATTACGGGGTGGTTGTACCTGTTGTTTGCAATCACTCTTGTAATGCCCTGTTCTTCCGCAATTATAACATGTAATATGACTTACATCTCGTGGTGATGCGGTCCTACCCGCGATTGCCTGTCTTCCCGGTGGTTGTGGGATCACCTTCTTCTCCACTGCTCTTCTTGGTTTTATCGTTTTCGGGACTGCGTCCGCTGTTTGCAAGTCCCGTACCAGCCCACACAGCTGCTCTATCATTTTCGATTGTGCCGCTATCTGCTGTTTTAATTTCTTCACTACACTCCATATCTCGCGCTCCTCAGCCTCCTCCAACATATTTACTTCCATTTCCTCTCCCTGTCTCACCTCAATCTGCATTGCCCTTAGCAAATCGTTGCATGTTTCCTCCTCTTCGGAGATCTCGATTGCTCGGGCCAGGGGGGTGGTTCGTTTTCTTACTATTCTCTTGCTTAACCCCCGGTCACTCAACACCCTCAAGTATATACCAAGAATGGTACGTTGATTGTCGGCATTCTCAACCGGGTAGGCCCTACTGCTGTCTTCCTTGTACCGCCGATTAAAAGTAATCACGGTCTCGTTCCGCCTCTGCTTGGTGTTCTCAAGATCGTATTTTATTCTTTCGGGCTCGTTCGTGGATACAAAGTTATTGGTTACGTATGCTGCTAACTCTTCGTACGTCACGTCCTCTCTCCTCTTTCCCACCATGAAACTGTCAACCGCTCTCGACAGCTGTCCTCTAGCCGCCCTTGTCACCACGTATGCGGGTATCCCGTCCAATCTTCCCTCATGGGCCACACATGCCCTCCGGGTTTCATCTAGGAAGGTGCGTACCTCCTCTGGCACCACCCCATCACAGGGTTGTATACGGTAGATGTTGTCCCGTATCTCCCTCCTGTACACCCTAGCTGTCTCCCGCCTTTCGCTACTGTTGACTATTTCACCCGCCATGGCTGTCCCCATTTCCCGCATAGCAGCCACTGTTTCCGGCCTTAGTTCCACCGGGGTCAATCTTTCTACTCGGGGTAACGTTGGGTCGGGCATTGTTCTTCCCATCGCCATTTTGTTTAACTGTAATGGATGCTGATAATTACCCTCGCTACCCTTGGATGCTCTGGACAGCTGATGGCAGTGGTTATTTTGCAAATTGACGCTGTCCCGTATTCCCGATGCTGGGTCACCTGGCACCCCTCTGACTGTTGCGCTACTGCCAGGAAATCCGCCACCCGGTCCGCTATGTCCCTAACCACTATCGTTGTTGGCCGTCTCCCCTGTTCCTGGGCCATCTATTCTTACTGTACTCACTGTTTTTACTCTGGATCCTGGCAGGCTTGCCACTGAAGATTTTGATGCCGTGTGTATCTTCTAGATTCAATCTTAGTTATACGTTATTATCTGCACTAATCGATTCGTAAGTCTTTTCCGTTTTGGGTGAAGCTTGTATGAGTAGTTGCTGCGACAATTAACTTCACCGAGAACGCAAAAGATGGATATCAGCTCGCCTCGTCAGTAGTTATATTGGACGATATTTGTATTCGATATCCGGGCCTGATCTGACTGTATCTCAGAGATTGAAGGTACATTACGGTGGTCTTCCGTAATGTTCAGAGTAAAGATAACAAACTAGTGCCTTGAAGTTATCAAGGTGATGACTTTAATTCTACTGCTAACTGTACACAAGAATAAGATGACTTCTACTGTCATAAAATAATAATATTACTTTATATAAGTGAAAGGTAACTACTTATTGAACTATCATAATTCTACCTCATGCTCCTAACCTATACCAACTTTACCGATTGAGCTTTTCTACTACTAGTTTCCGACCCCTATCAAAACTCTAAGTCCTCCTTTTATACTCTACTAGTTCCCGTTCCCGCGTTCAGAATCTCATCCGCCATCCCTTGATCATGACGTTTCCCTTGCCCCAAACCACTTCCGGAAACGATACCACACTGAATGTGGTCCATTCGGTTCACGCCGGTTCTGACTGGATGTGATCTATCAGCTTCTATCAACAATTACTTGTTTCTGATAATTAGCTCGTCATAGCTCGCCGTCACGAGGTGTATATACGCATCCTTTTCTAACAGGATGTTATGTCATTGACCCTAGTCTGTTCAAGTCCTCTTCCTTGCTTTTTAGGCCTATGCCTGTTATTCCGGAAGGTTAATAGCACTGGAGCTAGATGAGCTCATCATCAGCTGATGTTATTGTTCTTTCTATATACACTCGGGTCAGTCAGGTCATTGTGACTACGTCCATTATGTTTAACACTTCTCATCGGTTCCTCTTGATTCCTACTACCTTACTATTTTGTAAACTATTGTTCGTACCTACTGCTGAATACTATCAATTGATTGCTGATCCCCTGGCAACCACTTTCATCCCTAATTCATCCATTTACCGACAGATATCATCAAGCCAGCACCGTCGATCCTCCACCTACTTCATTACATTTTCAGTCTTAACATTATTCTAGTTTCCATACCAGTTTCGCATCTGCATCATTGCTGGTGACGTCATCCAGTCACCCAGTGCATTCAGTCACTCAGTGCACACACCACTACTCGGCACACTACCAATACTATGTTATCCCTTCTCAGCTCACCTGGTATTTTCAAAAGATACTAATTTCTACTAAGGTCTTACTTATAAATATAAGATGTCCACCGGGTCATGACTCCCACTAGACAATCCGATATCTACAATATGACTAACGCTGAGTATGATGACGAGATATGTACTCGCCCTCTCCCTCCTCAGAGCAGGTCTACAAGATCTGGAAAGTCGTATCTGAACACTTTCTCGTTTGTGCTGTCCAAGGGGAAGGATGGAAAAGTTGTTCTGCCGACCTCTTCCCATCCCCACCCACTTCATGCTATTACCCCAATTATAGAGTTACCACATGCGGAAGCTGAGGCTGCCCCGGGCCATGTTTCTTGTGCAGAGGAACATGTAATAAATAGCATGGAAGTGAAGAGGCATAATGAAGCCTTAGCTTGTTTTGAGGAACATCAAAACCGTGCAACTCGGTGTATCCCACCAATTCATCAAATTGCTGGACCACCAACAATCGAAGGTGCACCATATCCGTTAGCACCACCACCCCCACTCCAACTGGCATCTCTAGTCTATGCACCAAGCTCGGACATCATCGGTCCTGTCCATTTCACACTCCACTCGTCATCTGTTGCCTCTCAATATTCAGATATGAGAGTGTCAGCTGTTACAGAGGAGATGGCATCCTGCACCCTGGCACACCCCCCCCCACCCTCGCTCGTGGTGGGCAGGGAGGCAACCTGTTCAGCAGACTCTCTGCACGAATATTCCCGGTACTTAAAAACTATGACAAAGTACCAACCATCGTGTAATGGGAGATGACCCTCCCCATCCAAAGGGCACCCCTGACCACAACCTCTCTGCCAAGCCCCAACCCACCCCCACAACCCACCCCTGAGCAGCCAGAACATCACACCAAGACACAGAAGGCCAGGAGCATACAGAACACACTTGTTCGCAGGCTGGATACATCAATTCATCGTTGTGGGAACATTGCATACATTACAGTTATATAAACGTATAACAAGGACATTCGACATCATCAACAACATAGATAGCACTTTTATAACAGAAAAGGTTAGAGACAGCTTTTCCGCACCAATCCCCCCCCCCCACCCGCACGAATGCAGTTCATCACTTTCCGGAACCTGACTTTTCCACAATAGCAACAGACTCGGCATTCCCCAGCCTGGATCTGCCCAAATTGTATTACGCCAGCGTCCCACAGCAGCCCCAACTTCCCTACAACAGAACACCTCCATCATCAACATGAGTCAACATTTTCTGCAAGCACCTCTTTATCTAGTTTGCGGGATTCCCCCACTCCCCCCCCCCCTCCGTAACCGGAAACGTCGTACATAAACAGCTAAACTATCACACGTCAATCACACGTAATAACAGTCAATATTACTAAGAGAGCAAGATGCCCGCAGTCTGTCACCAGTATCAAGTAGGAATTTGCTACCGAACGGAAAATCGATAATGGTCTGATTGAAGTATGACAGCCCCCTACTTGGTCATCCATGCTCTAAAGTAACTCTGTCCCATCTCCGGACTCGGCCATTACAGAGCAAAATAAATCATGTCCGATAAAGTTGACACCACCCACATGCAGCTTCCCCCGCCCCGCTGACATAAAATTGTCACACTTCACAACAATGCAAGAATCATCCACAGATAAGCAGCCACGTGTATCAATCAAATTCACCAAAGTGACGAAGAAACAGACACTCAGGATGACTGTATTCACAATCTCCATACGACGGTATTACAAATTGTAAAACTTATTCACGCATTTTCCGAGCTGTACTGTGATAATTAGGTTTGGTTTAGGTAAGGTGAGACTAGTCCTACCCACAGAGGAGGATTCTTGGCAGTCCATCCACCCGGAAAATACAGTGCAGCTTCGTGGGGTCAATAGACTTGGTTTCCACAAGACATGGAGCTGTTTAAGGCAAACAAGAAATTACAGTCAGCTATACTGTCCTAATTTTGATTAGGAACATGGCTGTTCTACCACGTATACAAATCATTAGCATACAGGCTGATGAAGCAGCATCAAAACTTAGACAGTATAACATTATGGAAAATTTCAAATATTCTCTTACCTACATGTTCCAGTCACTAATCAACATGGGCTGGAATAATTCTACTACAGACAAGAGGCGGCGCATGTATATGATCGTTCGCCTATACAGGGACCCTGCTCTGAGGAACAGAATTTTGAAAACATATATTATATTTTTCACATCAACTACGAATAATCAGCAGCATCAGCACTCCGCCATTACACACATATTTCCCAAGTTTCCGATCAACCCCACATGCTTTCCAAAACAAGAGTCACGTGATCAGCACTTTTAATTTCCAGTAAATTGGATCAAAGACTGTAAACAAAAGAACCGTCCAATGCATATCTACCACAGCGTGATGGAGGAGGCGAGATGTGGTGGGTCGGTGCCATGGCCGCTGATGTGATCACGCTCTCCGACACCCCATCAGGCATTCCAGCCTGAAATTTGAACAGGTGAGTTTATAAGCATCCAATCTGACAAACCGCTTCATGCTAATTAAAAGGTGAGCCTCCACAGGAATAAGTAGTTCCAGATTTTAACATTGATTGGAGACTCGATTTTCCATTGAGTGGGGATGATAGCGGCTATCCTTCCTTCTTATATTTATATTTGCCTTCTTTGCACGAATGGAATATATGATCCGACTCCAGGAGAATTAAAATTAAATATTTCCGCATTTGGCGGGACCGACTCACCCTAAAACGTTCGGGTATGGTAATCCGCTCTTCTGTGACGTCACCAAAATGTACAAAAGGAGGAAAGTGTGCACTGAAATTCCATCTTCCCATCAAACTCGACACTAGGGAAAATCGAGCATTAGGCTACTTTTGTGTCGCAAACCAAATTCTGCTGTTTTCTTATTACTACTTTATTATCTATCTATATTGCCCAGAAAAGTTATGAAGAGTTAAGTTTAAATTAGGTTAGTTCAGTTTCCGCAGAAACATCATCATACAGGAATAATATGTTACTTGCGGAAGATCTTGCCTGGTGTAGTTCGGATCGACCGGTCAGGCACTGGCCATTCCAGCTAAGCTGGGTACGTGCCGCCCATCTAGGATTCATTTCCTGAACACGCCCCTCTGGGTAGAGCTATAAGCGTATATAGGCCTATGGGAGAGAGAGCGTGTCGAAAAATGACTACGTTCGTTAAAATGCATTATGCGCATGTGCACGCCAGGACGCTGTTTCTATGGAGTGCCTTGCTGTGACCAAGATAGGGTGGCGCTTATAGTGTACCGAGCTGGTACTCTGTAATTCTTATTGATTGTCTGTTCCCGTTATACCTGGCATTAATCAAGACCAGAATTCGACGGGCTTTCTAAATCTGTAAACCATTTCAAAATCGGTTGAGAAATGGCTGAGTTATCTAGGAAAAACTCTTTTTGTTTATCTTCAAAATATTGCCCTGACGTCATAACCACGTGGACAAAAAGCTTCTAGAATGTTCTAGAACGTTCGACGACGCTATTATTAGCTGTGTGCTGATTGGCTGTTGCTCGAACGATGATTGGATGAAGCCTGCGCCTCTGATGCCATGGAGAGTATAAAAGGAGAAGCGATCCATTGATCGGGAGCATCCTCGGCCAGGGGGCGAACAGGTTGGAGCTGTACCAACTATTATCAAGCGTCTTTCTTCGCTATTTGTCAGGTTTTTATCCCGTAGAGTACAGTTTCCAACCCACCGCACTAACACAATTTTGTAACTCCCCTTCTGCGGGAGTAATTTGAAATTTTCGATAACCGTTCACGAATACTACATCTACATTCGGAACACAAACTTGTGGTGAGGCCTTTGCGGCCTGAATATGTGACTCTACAGATGTAGAGGCAGGATGTTCTTTGATGGATGACTCGCCAGATCTGCCGGCCACGCCTAAAAGTCGTATTTCAAACGACGTCGCACCAATCGTGTAAGTTTTTTCGACTTTAGACCGCAGCAAGTAAACTCTGCCCAGTGCGTCTTCAGAGCTGGTTGACATATCCAGCACCGTGAAGCTTTGTTTTGTATCTTCATTTGCCTCTGACAACCCCCGCTTGTGACGGGTTGTTTACATCTTCCATCCATGCCATCGGTGTACGGGAACTTTCTTCACTACATAGTACTATTGTATCTTTTACTGACTGCTCGTTAGACATTCTGAATAGGCTTACAGTGCTGAGCGATGACATGTATGAGTGCTGTCTGCAGTATTGATGTCCTCGGGCATCTGTTCTCCATGACATCCATGTCTAATAGCTAGGTAGTTATTGGCCAGTTGCGGCCTAAACTAATTCTTGTTCTGAAAACAACTAAACATGTGATTAAGCAGAGCAGAAGGCCTGCAGAAATAAAGCAGAAGCTACCAACTCAGCATATTAGGAATCACATAAGACAGTGATGGAGGAATCCATCGGGAATCTTCCGTCCCATCTTCACGTAAAACAGTACGCACCCCTATAGTCATAATCTCACTAGGTATGGTCTTTTCTTACTACAGCATTTTTGTTTGGAATATTAGAGTGGGCCCATTTTTGCCTGCTACTCTTCTCCTGCTTTAAGCCATGGCAGCACCTTCCCGAGATGTAGGCCCGCGCGAGGCACTTGCCTCTCGCAAGGATTCAGTGATGACGGTCCATGCCAGGATAATACTCCTCACACTAACATGCACTAGGAGTAGTGCCCACGTGAGGCACATCACTTTTCGTCTGAGATATTCTTCTTCCTTTCAGCTTAGAGGCATAATAACTTATATTAAGTTAAATAGCTGTGTCTCGTGTATGGGAGCCTCCCTTGCGGGTATACCTCTGTGGACCTACGAGTCTGTGTGGTCCCTCCAGGAGCCCCATGTTTAAAAGTTCATCTACCTGCCTCTATGTTTTGTATTTTCGTATGCTCTTATTGTAGTTTTATCTAGCATATTTTAGGTAAACACATTGTATAGACTTATATTTTTAGGTCACCAAATCAAATCTTGTAAGTCCATAGATCACGAAATTGCTATGGACAGGCATACTGCTGAGACAAACTCTTGGGATGAGACCATTGTGTTTAATGTTCGCGGCAATGGTCGCACGGCCCCACCAGAACGATTGAGTTCCTCCGGCCTTAGTAGCCAGTTTTTGTTTCCCGCAGGGCAGTCTCATTCAGGGTCTGTCACCCCGAGACTGGATGCTAACGAGTGTCATCACTCGTCATGCACTTATGGTGCGGCGAGTCGACATGAGACATCGGAACGGCCCAACACCACCCAGCGAGCTACACTTGTCCGACAGCTCAGAAGAATCGGCGCCTGCTCATCTCAAAAAGAAGTATCCGTGTACAGCTTTACAGCATAGTGGACAGCCGTGTAAGTGTGCTTTTATCAGAAATTCGAACTTGATGCTTCACGTCAATCGCAACCATTTATTACAGAGAGCATTCTGTGCGGACTGCAAATACCTGTATTCAGCTACTTGGTATGGTGTAACACACACGTTATCTTTTAAACATTGTGTTTTAGTTGTGACATTAAAACCTGGTGAGCAGAATGAAGACATAGATATCCTCGCTCCATGTTTCGAAAGTAGACTTCCAGTTACCCTGATTCCAATGGGAACAATGGCCAACACGAAATGCACCAAACGACGACAAACTGACTTTCCGCAATTAGCTAAACCTTCGAAATTTGCAGCACAGCCACCCAGCATCAGCACTCCAGCACCACGGCATCGGCAGCACATGCAAGAACAGCACTGGCAGAACCTGCAGCATCGGTATTTACACCAACTGTAGTTTCCACACCAGCAGCACCTGCAGTGACAACACCGGCAGCTCGCAGATCGATCACACCATCCGCATCCATGATAGACCAGCAAATATCAGTGGTAATAACAACTCCTGTGATGATACCCGAACTGGTTTTACAGGACATTTCTGATCATTCAATATCTCCATGCAGTTTAGTTATCGACGAGGAGATAAGCCTAATGGAAGCCATCATCACCACCACCACCACACCGCAGACCAGCACCCGACAACCACGTGCAGCAGCATCCTTCCAATAGATCCTGCCGTTAGAAAGGCTACTACACCAGACAGACCATATTTGGGAAGTCGCAGATTGGCTCACCAACCTGAGATCCGAGCGGTTCCCAGAACGTCCGCGAGTAAACTAATCAAGGCTGTCAAAAAAATGAAATTTATCCACAATCACTGCAGCAGCATCAACGCCCATAATCATCGCATCATTTAGCCACCCAGCAGCCAGTACCACCACCACCACCGCCATGACATCAGTGATGTCAGCAGTCTCGGAACCAACACCAGTCAGAACCACACCCGTCATCGTCACCACCACCACTAGCGCATCCATATATACATCAGTAATTTCATCCAACTTAAGTACTAACGACCTGGGCAACATAGCCACTGAGATTTCGGCATCGGAGGACCACCCACCACGACCGTCCAGTACGATTTGTGGAATCCAGACTCGCTGGGAAAATTTCTCATTGGACATTTGTGGGCATCATTGTTGAGGATGCAGCAGAATGTGTGAATAGGTGTGCGGAAATTGGAACCATTATTATTTTATTACTTTTTTAATATTTTTCTTCTTATTATATGTTTTTATAATCGAAACCCTAACCCTTGGCTGACTACAGTCATCCTACACAGCTACACAAAGTTCTTGCATAGCTGTGTCTCACAAAAATAATCGCCGCGGGATACTTGTGTTGTAAACACATCATGTGCGACATAAGTACACAACACACCATAGTGAATATGTCTTATTCCCATCATGCCGTCCCAGCTATTGCTGGGGCTGCCTGATGAACTAGGTTTTACTTTATTAAAATACTATTTTTCTTATTATTTCCCTTCTCGTGTCAGTCCATCGAGATGGATTGTTGATAACGAGAGCTATCCATGCAGACCTGCCAAAACGGGCCACACTGTATGCATCACTTAATATATCCAGAATGCATACGTAATTACACATAATCTGTAATAGTCATATTGTACTATTGTATGTTTCAACATATATATATTTTCTTATATATTTTTATATTATAACTATATTTGATTAAGGTACGTTGGAGCTTGGGTGTTCTCGGGGGAAGAATAATTATCCATCACCGAGAGAACGCACATGCAAGCTATTGTTTTAACCAAATCAGGTAGTAAAATAAAGCAAAAGCACGCACCATGAAATACAAAAATAAAAAAATGAAAAGGTCTGGAAAAATAATTCCAGGTCAAAAATCAAAACTAAAAGTATGCCTCACTCCCATACTCTTTCGCACCTCTATGTGCTCTTCACTGATAATTATGCGTCTCTTGCGTCACTACTCCTGTCAGCTACACGCCTACTCGGGAAGTTTATAAAATTCAAAAAGATATATCTCGGCCGTATCTTAACATATTCGATCCATCCTTGCAGGGATTGTCAGGAGTTAGTTACTGATCAAGTTTACAAAAGTTGAATGGAATACATACAAAATTTTCATAGAAAGATCATTCTTGAAATCATCACGTCATCTACATGGCCACCAAACTATGTGAGCTGGCAAGGTTTGCTGCTCAAATCTTAATCGAGGATCATTTAGATTTATAAAGTTTTACTCTGAAACAGGCAATGGTTTTATAGAAGAAGCTCGTTAAAAATGGCAAAATGGCTGCCAAATCAGGTCAGCTATAAATGTTCTGCTTTCAATCTTTAAAGAGGCTAGGGCATAGTTACATCCTACAAAGTTTCAGTCCCGTCCACTTAGCGGTATGGGAGAAGACATTTAAGTTTCTGCGGCGGAATAAAAAAAGCAGTTACTGAGGACGGATTCCAAGCCAGTTTCACAATGCTGCAACTAGGGCACTAACATTACCATACCCACAACAGCATGGGGCCTATCAGGGAATGATGGAAGCGATTAAGGCTAAAGATACAATGGCTAAGTAAAATAATTCAGCAGTATGAGGTTTAAACTGGTGAAAAGGACAAAAAATGGTTAAAAGAATTACCAAAATATGTCGCAAACTGGTTTGAAAACAGCAAAAAAAACATTAAAATATTTACAAATAGATTAAATGAACAAAAAACACAGAACATGCTCAAATGCTTTCAGAAATTGTTAAAATCAGACAAAGTTGCACAAAATCTAGTCCCAAAAGGCAGAAAATGATTAAGAAACGTAGTCACAAATGAACAAAATGGTCCAAAATAATGAAAAACAGGGAAATGAATAATTGTGGCCAAAATAATCTCATTTGACGTTTGGCACTTAAATGATCATTTTTGATTTGACCTTTTTGCACTCGTTTGACTTTTTACCATTCATTTGACATTTTTGCACTCATGTGACCTTTTTGCACTCAAATGACATTATTGCACTCAAATAAGATTTTTTACCCTTATTTGACCTTTTTGGTCTCCTGGGACCTTTTTACAATCAAAGGATATTATTGCACTCAAATGACCCTTTGCAATTCAGCAGTAAAAGGGTTAATTGAGACTTGTCATTCAGCAGTAATAGGGTTAAGTGACACTTGCTATTGAGTAGTAAAATTGCTAATTGAGACGTGTAATTTAGCAGTAAATAGGTTAATTGCACCTTGCAATTCAGCAGTAAAAGGATTAATTGCGCAATTCAGCAGTAAAAGGGTTAATTATGGCTTGCACTTCAGCAGTAAAAAGGTAAATTGAACTTGCAATTCAGCGCTATTGGGGATAATTGAAACTTGTAATTCAGCAATAAAAGGATTAATTGTGCCTTACAGTTCAGCAGTAAATGGGTTAATTGTGCCATGTCATTCAGCACTAATAGGTTTAATTGAGCCTTGCACTTCACCAGTAAAACCCTTTGAATTTAGTCAATATTGATAAACCGCCAATTCAAATTTCCCGCCAAAAGTATTACTACATAAATAGTAGCAATTTCATTTTCAAATATTTAAGATGTAATAGCTCGGATGTTCATTGACCGATTCCTTTGATATTGGGGAAACCTATGGATATTGAGTAACTGACCAAGTTCACAAAATTTCAATGCATTATACTTAGAATCTTTTGACAAATCAGCATTTATTGAAATTATGATGTCGTCAATATGGCCGCGGTGATCTATATGAAACCAGGTGATGTGGTAACATGTAATTCTCAAATTTTAAGCAGGCCTTGGGATAATTCCGGTATACCAGGTTTCCATCCGATAAAAGCAGCGGTTTCATAGAAGAAGATTGTTAAATATGCACAAATCTTTACATAAATTCCAAGATGGCCGCCAAACCATGAGATCTAGCAACTTTCTCTCCTCAAACTTTAAAGAGGCTAGGGCATAGTTACATCCTACAATGTTTCAGTCCAGTCCACTTACCGGTATGGGAGAAGAAGACATTTAAGTTTTTGCGGCAGAATAAAAAAATAATAAGAATAATAACTAGACCTGTAACTGCAAGCAGTTACTGCAGATGGCTTCCAAGCCAGTTTCACAAAGCTGCAACTAGATCACTAACATTACCATACCCACAACAGCATGGGTCCTATCAAAGAATGATGGAAAGTCAGCAATTAAGGCTAAAGATACAATGGCTAAGTAAATTAATTCAGCAGTATGAGGTTTCAACTGGTGAAAAGAAGCAAAAATGGTTAAAAGAATTACCAAAATCTGTCGCAAACTGGTTTGAAAACAGCCAAAAAAAACATTAAAATATTTACAACTAGATTAAATGAACAGAAAACACAGAACATGCTCAAATGCTTTCAGAAATTGTTAAAAACAGAGAGAGGTGAGCAAAATCTAGTCCCAAAAGGCAGAAAATGAATAAGGAATCCAGTCACAAATGAACAAAATGGGCCAAAATAACAAAAAACTGAGGAAAATGGAATAATTGTGGCCAAAATAATCTTATTTGACTTTTTGCACTAAATGATCATTTTGATTTGACCTTTTTGCACTCTTTTGACTTTTTTCCATTCATTTGACACCTTTGCACTCATTTGACCTTTGTGCACTCAAATGACATTATTGCACTCAAATAACCTTTTTGCCCTCATTTGACCTTTTTGGTGTCATCCTACCTTTTTACAATCAATTAACATTATTGCACTCAAATGACGCTTTACAATTCAGCAGTAAAAGGGTTAATTGACACTTGTCATTCAGCAGTAATAGGGTTAAGTGACACTTGCTATTGAGCAGTGAAATTGCTAATTGAGACTTGTAATTTGGCGGTAAATGGGTTAATTGCACCTTGCAATTCAGAAGTAAAAGAATTAATTGGGCAATTCAGCAGTAAAAGGGTTAATTATGCCTTGCACTTCAGCAGTAGAAAGGTCAATTGAACTTGCAATTCAGCGGTATTGGGGATAATTGAAACTTGTAATTCAGCAATAAAAGGGTTAATTGTGCCTTACAATTCAGCAGTAAATGGGTTAATTGCGCCTTGCCATTCAGCACAAATAGGTTTAATTAAGCCTTGCACTTCACCAGTAAAACCATTTGAATTTAGTCAATATTGGTAAACCGCCAAATCAAATTTCCCACCGAAAGTATTACTACATAAAGAGTAGCAATTTCATTTTCAAATTTTCAAGATGTAATACCTCGGCTGTTCATTGATCGATTCCTTTCATATTAGGAAAGCTTATGGGCATTGAGTAACTGACCAAGTTCACACCATTTCAATGTGTTATATTCAGAATCTTTCGAGAGATGAGCATTTCTTGAAATTATGACGTCATCAATATGGCCGCCGAACCATGTGACGTGGCAACATGTACTTCTCAAATTTTATGGAGGCCCTGGGATCATTCTGATATACCAGATTTCCATCCGATACACGTCGCCGTTTCATAGTAGAAGATTGTTAAATACGCACAAATCTTTACATAAATTCCAAGATGGCCACCAAACCATGTGATCTAGCAACTTTCTCTCCTCAAACATTAAAGAGCCTAGGAGATAGTTACATTTTACTAAGTTTCAGTCCACTCCACTTACCGGTATGGGAGAAGAAGACATTTAAGTTTTTGCAGCAGAATAAAAATAATAATAATAATAATAATAATAACTAGATCTGTAACTTCAAGCAGTTACTGCCAATGGCTTCCAAGCCAGTTTCACAAAGCTGCAGCTAGACCACTAACATTACCATACCTACAACAGCATGGGGCCTATCAGGGAATGATGGAAAATCAGCAATTAAGGCTAAAGATACAGAGCCAGGAGAGAACGTCATTGCATAAATCTGCTAAGCATGCTACGAGGTGACCTCAAGAAAGCAGGATTAGGTACACTCAAGTCAAGAATAGACCTGAGGAAGCTAAGGATTTTGGCTGAGGACAAGACACAGTGGACAAACGCGAAGAAGGACTGATTGCAGCCTAGGATGTTTCTACTACTACAGCCGCAGAATACAGTAATCATACATACATACAATGGCTATGTAAAATAATTCAGCAGTATGAGGTTTAACTGGTGAAAAGGACCAAAAATGGTTAAAAGAATTACCAAAATCTGTCGCAAAACAGCAAAAAAAAACATTAAATATTTACAAATAAATAAATTGAACAGAAAACACAGAACATGCTCAAATGCTTTCAGAAATTGCTAAAACAGACAAAGGTGAACAAAATCTAGTCCCAAAAGGTAGAAAATGATTAAGGAATACAGTCACAAATGAACAAAATGGGCCAAAACAACAAAAAAAATGAGGAAAATTAATAATTGTGGCCAAAATAATCTCATTTGACCTTTTTGCACTAAATGGTCATTTTTGATTTGACCTTTTTGCACTCTTTTGACTTTTTTCCATTCATTTAACATTATTCACTCATTTGACCTTTTTGCACGCAAATGACATTATTGCACTCAAATAAACTTTTTGCCCTCATTTGACCTTTTGGCCTCATATGACCTTTTTACAATCAAATGACATTATTACACTCAAAAAAACTTTTGCAATTCAGCAGTAAAAGGGTTAATTGACACTTGTCATTCAGCAGTAATAGGATTAAGTGACACTTGCTATTGAGCAGTAAAATTGTTAATTGAGACCTGTAACTTAGCAGTAAATGGGTTAATTGCCCCTTGCAATTCAGCAGTAAAAGGATTAATTGCACAATTCAGCAGTAAAAGGATTAATTATGCCTTGCACTTCGGCAGTAAAAAGGTCAATTGAATTTGCAATTCAGCCCTATTGGGGACAATTGAAACCTGTAATTCAGCAATAAAAGGGTTAATTGTGCCTTGCAATTCAGCAGTAAATGGGTTAATCGTGCCTTGCCATTCAGCACTAATAGGTTTAATTGAGCCTAGCACTTCACCACTAAAACCCTTTGAATTTAGTCAATATTGATAAACCGCCAATTCAAATTTCCCGCCAAAAGTATTCTACATAGATAGTAGCAATTTCATTTTCAAATTTTCAAGATGTAATCGCTCGGCTGTTCATTGACCGATTCCTTTTATATTGGGGAAGCTTGTGGCTATTGAGTAACTGACCAAGTTCACAAAACTTCACTTTGTTATCTTCAGAACCTTTCGAGAGATGAGCATTTCTTGAAATTATGACGTCCTCAGTATGGCCACTGAACCATGAGACGTGGCAACATGCAATTCTCAATTTTTTAGCAGGCCCTGGGATCATTCCGATATTCAAGGTTTCCATCTGATACACGCAGCGGTTTCATAGAAGAAGATTGTTAAATATGCACAAATCTTTACATAAATTCCAAGATGGCTGCCAAACCATGTGACCTAGCAACTTTCTCTCCTCAAACTTTATAGAGCCTAGGGCATAGTTACAGCCTACAAAGTTTCAGTCCACTCCACTTACCAGTATGGGAGAAGAAAACATTTAAGTTTTTGCGGCAGAATACAAAAAAAAATTATAATAATAATAATTGGAACAATTACAATAGGCTCCAGCCTGCAGCTTGGAAGCCTAATAATCAGAACAATTACAATAGACTTCCAGTCACAGCTTGGAAGTCTAATAATAATCGGAACAATTACAATAGGCTTCCAGCCTGCAGCTTGGAAGCCTAATAATAATCGAAACAATTACAATAGGCTTCCAGCATAGCTGCTTGGAAGCCTAATAACAACAGTAACAAGTCAGCTAAGTATTTGAGCCGAGTTTCATATGGTAAATATAGATTGATAAAATGCTTGAAATAGTAACAAGCTTTGACGTAGAATTCGAATAGGTAAGGTGGGCTGACTCATACGGGCAGAAATCGCCCACTGCAGGTACAGAGTAAATATGGGGATTAGGTTTGACACTTTCGACCCCTCTGGTCCGTTCCTTTATTTCCCTAATCTATGCAATGTCTGGCTATGTTGGGACTCGCCAGCCTAAAAGCCGATGCTGCATTAGTTAAAGCATGAGGTTCCAGTCTTCCCAGTCTCAAAAGATTCAGCATTGAGCAGCTCACGTATCGTGGATAAAAATGTAATGCTAGTGGTATGTGGAGCCTCTCCGCTACCTGACCCACCAGTTTTATCTGTTAGGCATGGGACTAACTCCCTCAACCAATTTGGTTAGGTTAAAAATATTCAACCCATTAATCCATTCATGCTGCATTCCATGACTATCAGCTACTAGATAATTATTAGTTATCTGTTTGATATGCTGGGCTATCTTGACCAAAAACCATCAGTTCCAGTGGTAGAAACAGTTCCTAGTCAATACAACACCAGCATTGGCAGACAAATATTGCTGGGTCTTGCGGTTTATTTGGCTTTGCAGGGTTCAAAGGGTTAATCCGGCACTTCATTTTTTTTAATTAATGGTGATTACTGTGTTGTGCATGGCCACGGTGTGTTGGATAGGGTGGAGGATCTATATTGTCAGGGGTATCGAAAGTGCCAAATGTTAACAGATGCTTGTCTAGCCTGTCATTCTGGTGTATTGGCAAAGCCAAGCTCTATTCATGCAGTTTATGGTTGGGTTAGTTTGTAACATGCAGATTGGATTCACCAATTGAGCTAAGTTGGTGGTGGCGGTGGTGGTGGTGGTGATGGGTGGTGGCAGTGGTGGTGGTGGTGGTGGTGGTGGTGGTGGTGATAGGTGGTGGTGGTGGTGGTGGTAGAAGTAGTAGTAGTAGTAGTAGTAGTAGTAGTAGTAGCAGTAGTAGTAGTAGTAGTAGTAGTAGTAGTAGTAGTAGTAGTAGTAGTAGTAGTAGTAGTAGTAGTAGTAGTAGTAGGAGTAGTAGTAGTAGTAGTAGTAGTAGTAGTAGTAGTAGTAGTAGTAGTAGTAGTAGTAGTAGTCGAAGTGAACGCACGCGTTTATTTAGCTCTGCAATTGCTGCCCGAATTTGTTAGTTTCTAGCGCGATTTTGTAGATAAATTTTATACATATATTTCATATTAGTATTTCCTTTCAAACTTTATGTTTAATTTGTAAATTCTTGTCTTGGTTGGAGCACATTTTGTGTCTCCATTTTCTAAAGGCATTCCTCTTAGCTGGCGGTTTCCGCCATTTAATAGGGCTCCTCTTACTGTGGTCAATGCAATACATTTCTCCCTGCGCCAGTCTGCTATATCTATAGTTCGTAGGCTAGCGCATTATATTTGGCAAGATCGCTTGAGTGAGTGGATTTAATTCCTTTGTCATTTGTAAGCACAAGCCTAGTTCTTTAACTATATAAATCCTTATAGTCCGTTGGCTGTCCACGGTCAACTCGAACAGACTAACAAATATATGACTGTAATATGTTAGTATTCATTAGGAAACCACTTTAATCGGTTAGGTGTTAGTGAACCACTTAGAAAGTGGTTCAAACTAACAAATATACGACTGTACTCTCTATTCGTATATGTGTTGGTAGACGTCAGGGTTTCAAAAGGGGACACTATTTATTTAGTGCTTAGCTCTTTCCCCGACGTCTTGGTGTTATATATTTGTATTATATATTGTAGTAGTATGGGGTTCCTCTTTTTATAAAACACCATGGCAACCTCATATAAGCGTACCCTGAGTCTTAAAATCACGACAAAGGCTTGGGGTGTTTCGGCAATTGAGGTGTATCATGGGTTGAAGGATGTAGTTGGGGCAGGGCCACGGGTCCTTCAAGGTCTCGTTAATGTTTCCAAATCTGTATGGAATGTCACCGTAGTTAATGAAAGTGTGAAGGAAAAGTTGCTCGACGAGGTCCTTGTCATGAAGGGTGAGGTGTGTAATGTGGAGGAAATAGATTCTGATCGTCTATTAGTCAAGATGAAGGTTCCATTAGAGATCCCAGATGAACGGGTTATCACTGAATTGATCAAGTATGGCAAAGTGGACAAAGTAGAACACGAGACCTATCCATTTGATCGACCCTTAGAAAATGGCATCAGAAGAATTTGGTTTGAAAAGGTAGGACAACCTCTCCCAAGCAAGGTCACCATAGATGGTCGATTTATCTTGCCATTATGGTACAGGGGGCAAATCAAAGAGTGTAGAATCTGCTTAAGCACAGAACATCTTGCAACAGATTGTCCTAACAAAAACAAATGTCTAGTTTGTGTATCATCTAATCATTTTAAGTGGCGATGCCCGCAGAACAAATATGTCAAAAAGGGTGCTGATAAAAGTGCAGAGCAAGTTGTCTCGAAAGAGAATGTCATAGAACCGGTAGCTGCTGAGATTGTAGCTGAAATCCATACTAATGGGAAGCACATTGCTAAGGAAAATGTCATCGAACCAGTAGTTGCTGAGGTTGTAGCTGAAGTCCATGTTAATGAGAAGCATGGGGAAAAGAACTAAGAATCCAATCGCTGTAGTTGCAGGCGATGAAATAGAGGTTCTAGATGAGGGGCTAAGTCTTACTCCAGTAACAAGTCAATCCAAGTTTGATGTCAGAGAGGCTAATTCCACACAAGTTGAAGATGATGATCAATACCCTCTGGAAGAGAGTTTTAATTTAGGACAAGTGAAATTCAGGTCGCAAGATACTGAAACTAACTTTAGACGATTTAAATAATATAGAGAAAGTAATTGGTGTCTCGGATCGATTAGGTGGAACAAAGCGACAGAAAGATGGAGAGAGTTCTGAATCAGAAATAGAGGAAAGTGATATAGAAGACGATAATGTGTCAGTCGCTGAATCTGATATATCCATTCAAACACAGAGTTTTAAATCACCTGATGAAATGGTCATGTACAGGTCAGAGGCAGGAGAGGTGTTAGTTCCATATGTGACGCAAATGGTGTTAAATATAGGCATCTGCGTCATGATTCAGATATATTAAAATATAAGCATTTGGAAAAAGTTGAGCTAAGTAATGCAGCGTTTGTGAGTAAAATAGGTAAATGGTCTAAGAGAGGGTCGAAAAAAACAAAATCTAGTTAGCTTAATAATGGCGGTTTTACACAGCATTTTATTACCTTTTATGCTAATTTGCACACTCAATTGTAGAGGCTTAAATAGTGACATAAAGCAACGTCACTTACTAGAGACTCTGAAAAATGAGCAGATTGACATTGCTTTGATACAGGAAACAAAAATTCAGAAGTCAGAATCATATGATAATTTAGAAAAGATTTCTGGATCCAGAATATTTTATTCGTTATCTCAAGATAATAGTGCAGGCGTAGCAATTGTTATACTTCCTCGTTGTTCAGCCTATGTAAATATAATCTCTTCAGTATCAGGTGCAAATGGTCGCTTGGTGAGAGTCACGCTAGATATACAACAAACACATATCACGTTGCTGTGTATATATGCACCTGCATCTCATCAACTACGTCGTAATTTTTTTAAGGAGATGTCTAAAACAGCACTAGATAACATCACTGAAAACTTAGTAATGGGTGGTGACTTTAATTGTGTCATAGACAAAGAAAATGACAGGAATGCAACTTCAACTTATACTGATACATCACATAGACTCTTAAAAGAAATATGTGATAATGAAAATTTAGTTGATCTTACATGTTTTTCGGTAGATGGTAAAGTTGGTTCAAGGATCGACAGAATTTATGTGAATAGTTTGTTAACAGGGTACTGGAGAGATGTTAATATTAAGCCAGTTGCATTCTCCGATCATAACATGGTTTGTGTAACCTTTGCCAATGCTGACTGGGTAACAAAAGGGGTCGGGTTTTGGAAATTAAACACAACACTGTTGGGAGAAGAATTTTATAACAATAATATAGAGAGTTGTTGGCAACATTGGATTAATAGGAACGCATCATATAAGAGCACATTGCAATGGTGGGAGGATGTAAAACTGGATTTAAAGTATGTTTCCCAAAAGTATGCTATTAGAAAAGCACAGGAAATATGCAAACGCAAGAAAACACTTCATCGATCACTGATGAAAATTAATGCTAAAGTAAATAATGGTGAAGATAATTATTATGAATTACTGGTTAGAATTAAAAGTAAAATAAGAGATATAGAACAATATGAGTTTGAGGGTGCAAAGATTAGAGCAAGAGCCCAGATGCACGCAGAAGGGGAAAAGCCAACCCGATATTTTTGCACATTAGAAAAAGCACGGGCAATAGATAAGGTGATGTGCTCATTAAACATGCCGGATGGTTCAACCGTCTTTACCAACAATGAAATTAGTACTATTGTATGCAATTACTATGAGTCATTGTACAAGTCAGAGGGAATTGATGAAGATGCAAAATTGGATTTGTTAGCAAATATAGACAAAAAGGTGTCAGACACAGGCAGTGAATTTTGTGATCATCCCTTAACACTAGAAGATTTAACTAAATCCCTTAAAGGTATGAAACTAGAAAAATCACTGGGGTGTGATGGCCTTCCAGTTGAATTTTACCAAACGTTTTGGCACCTTGTAGGTCCAATAATGGAAGAATTAGGCACTGAAATTTTTTAGAAAGGCCATTTACCACCAACTATGGCTAGGGCATACGTAAGGCTAATATATAAAGGAAATGACAGACGTCTAATTCAGAACTACAGACCAATTTCTCTACTATGTGTAGACTACAAAATAATATCCAGAGCACTAACATTGAAACTAGGTAGTGTTTTAGGAGAAATCATTGGAACAGAGCAGACATGTGCTGTACCCAGGAGGACAATTCTCACCAATACCATGGTAATAAGAGACCTTATACAATTGGTTGAGAAGGATAGCATCCCTTCAGCTGTGATTGCCTTGGACAATGAAAAGGCATTTGACCGTGTGGAATGGGATTTTCTTTTTAATTCTTTGCAATCGTTTGGGTTAGACTCAAACTTTATTAAATGGGTTAAGATTTTATATACGGATATCAAGAGTAGCTATTTAGTGAACAATCAATTATCCAGAGAAATTGTCTTAGAACGTGGGGTTAGACACGGGTGTTCCCTATCGCCATTATTATTTGTTATTGTGATGGAATCACTTGGCATAGCATTGAGGCAAAATAATAACTTTCAAGGCATATGTATTCGTGGCATAGAAAGACCACTTAAGCTGTCACAATATGCTGATGACACAACTGTGTTTACCAGTTCAAACAATGATTTTGCAATTTTAAACCACGTACTAGAAAAGTTCCAAAATGCATCTGGTTTGAAAATCAATAAAGGAAAATCCAAAGGACCAGCCACTTGAAATCAATTGGTCTAATGATACCATTAAGATTTTAGGCATCTATTTTGGCAGGAAACCGAAGAGAATATTAGCAAATTGGAAGTGTCGTCGTCTTTCAATCTTTGGCAGAGTGCTTGTTGTCAACAACTTGGCATTATCTGGGCTATGGTATACAGCATATGTTGTACACATGCCAAAACATGTAGAAAAGGAGGTTAATGAGTTGAAATTGTCATTCATATGGGAAGAAAAGAATCATTTAGTTTCCCATCATGTTCTCAATAATGCTAAGTTAGAAGGAGGACTTGATTTAATTGATATTAAAGTGAAATGTGTTTCTTTAAGGTTTAAAATTTTTGGATGATCTTATTACATCAGGTGAGATGTGGGCATGTGTTTCACGAGCTCTCATGGAGAGAATTGTAGAACCATTTCTGGCGGAGCATGTTTTTACCTCAAAGAAGCCACCTCCGAATAGCCAAATGATACCAGATGTGTTTAAAGATCAAGTTAAGGAGTTAGAAATATTTGACAGATACATGCCTCCACCTACGTGCTGAAAGGAAGTACTAGAACAGCAATTGTGGGGCAATAGTAATATATGTTATAACAATGCAGTACTTTATCTACCGTCCTTTGCAAAATATGGCATTCAACATTTATCTGATATGATACACCCTCAAACACGTAGATGGATTTCAATGCAAGAAGTAACTATAAAAACACATATGAGGCATATAGATGTCCAGCGGTTGCTAAATAAAATAAAACATGCTGTACCAATTGAATGGTTTCGTCTGCCAAATGTAAATAATAATAGTTTGACTCCACAACCCGCATTAGTTCTTGATGATGAGATGTTAAAATACAAGATGAGATCCAAGGAATGGTACCACATTATGAGACGAAAACAAGTAACACCTCCCATAGCAATTAGGAGATGGGATGACTCAAGCTATAAACCATCCAGTTGGAAAAATGTATGGAAAATCTTACATTCTCCATACATACCAAATATGGCTTGTGATTTATTGTGGTGATTACTACATCGACGGCTATGGGTGGGACACTTGACATACAATTGCAATATTACCACTTCTGATAGGTGTTACTTATGTCAAACAGACGAGGAAACAATCGAGCATTTATTTGCGAAATGTCCAATATCGTCACAATTTTGGGACTATATCAGCCAAATCTTGCCAAAATTTGGAGCGAAGTCCATTGTTCTAGACACGCATGTAGTCTTATTTAGAGAATTTGGATCAAGCGGTGTAAATATCATAAAGTCTGAAAGGACTATTTTAATAACAATACTAACCATAGGTGTTTGGGCCATTTGGAAACATTGGTGTGCACAGACGAAAAATCCATCTATGGGCAATCACAATAGAGCAATAAAGGCAATATTTCGTTCATTGCTGCTGAATCCTATTCCTTGCGAATATTTTAGATTAAAGCAGCATGGTAAAGAAAAAGTATTCAAGGACATATGGTGCAAAACAAACATAGTTTCAATAGAGTTGGGAGCTGTAAAAATAAATGAGCCTGCACTAGCTTAAATCATTTAATTACTACAGCTGATTTATCTGTGTCTTTTAATTAATCTGTGTCATGTAATTCATTTTAGTCTGCACTTTGATATTGTTATGTTTAATAATTCATGTTAACAAATAAACAGACTGGGGTAATTTAATAATCAATCGATAAAGTAAGTTGCCATTGAATTATAAAATTGTCCCAGGTAATTTTAGGAATGTGCACAGAGTTTTATAGGGTTATTTGTTCCTGGGTAATTTACAAAACCTTACAACAAAGTAAATCAAAAATGGAAACAAGAGCGCCATCTATTTCCATCTATTTTTCTGTAATTTTCCTGCTGACTGTATATGTTATGCTACCCAAATGCTACTACACCCGCTGATCTTTAAAGACTCAGCCCACTGGCGTCAATGATTGACTTATTTGTCATTGATTGACGAGTCACTTTTCATTTGTTGAATAGTTGCACTCGCCACACGGGCCTACTACCACACATGGATTGAATGGTAATTTACAAAACCTTACAATAAAGTAAATTGAAAATGTAAACAAGAGCGCCATCAATTTCTCTGAAATTTTCTGCCTACTATATGTATTATACTACCCAAATGCTACTACGCCCGCTGATCTTTACAGAATCAGCCCACTGGCGTCAATGATTGACTTATTTGTCATAGATTGACGAGGCACTTTTCATTTGTCGGATAGTTGCACTCGCCACACGGGTCTACTACTACACCTGGGTTGAATAGTACTGCCTTTGTTAAGTTTTGTTTTGCTATCGGAGCTTTATCAGCCTATTGTTTTGTATCATACTTTTTAAGCCATAGGTATTTATAGATTGTATTAATGCTCATTATTTTTCATTGTTTTGGTGTAATATTAATCAAGATTACTAGTTCACCAGGGATTTTTCTGGGGGTTTGCAAGCCTTTTTAAAGGAGTTCCTCTGTGAAGTTTGTCCGACTGCGTCAGCGTCGGTTTTTCAAAAAAAAGAAGAAAAAAAAGTAGTATTAGTAGTAGTAGTAGTACCACCACCACCACTACTACTACTACTACTACTACTACTGCATCATAATGCACTATTACAGCTATCGCGACTACTGCTTCCTTCAATCTGACGCACCTCAACAAGTGCTACTACTAAATAGCAGCCTATGGGTTGAGCTGAGGGTAATTAGCATGCATGACCCCCATCCCCCTTCCTTCTCCCCACCACCCCCCCCCCCCCCCGCCCCCCCCCACACAACACCCCCCCCCACATTCAAATCTCTAATCTCAATGGCTAAAAGGAAAAACATAGATGTATTGTATCGTTTGTTCTTTTTTCTATGTCTACTTAGCTCAGTACCGTATCTGTACTTTCAGAAGTATATCTCACATTCTATGTTAAGCTGTGTGTGTAAATGTATATGTATGTTCCTTCTTTCTTTCTTTCTTGTGTAGATCCCGTGTTTTTAACATGAAAATTAATGTCATTTAGACGAACCTCCGTTAGGAGTAGATACCGAATATTATTACAATACTTATTATTTAATAAACGTGAATGTCTCTAACCAAAGAACACGATATGTAGATTGTCGTGACTTTCTTGCTATCAAGAGTCTTTGTCTTGGTGTGTATATAATCTGTAAGTAATCTGGATCAGACTGTCAAGAGGGTGCATGTAAATTCAGCATACCAGATTTCCCTGCAGGCAGTCAGGGGTCTTCATGACCGCTGTCCGTGTCAGGTGCAGCATGTAGCAGAGGTCTCTGGACTCCTTCAGCAGTTTGGTCATGGTCTGCAAGTTTTCCTGCTGGACATTAAGTTTGCTGCTGTCGAGCATAGCCTTATGGAGTTGGCGTTTGTTGCTATAAGCTCAAACTGATGCAAGTGGCATTGGATTTTTCCAGTGGCTTCTTCTGGGCTGACTGAAGCTTAGGGCATACCAAGAGGAAGTGAATGAGAGACTCGTTATCCCGTTTGCAGAGAGGACACATAGTAGATGCCGATCTGCTCCTGGAGAGTCCACCGAGGAGGTGGTATCGCTGGACCAAGAGTCTAATGTGCACAGTGGCCTTGTATATCGATACTTTGTCAGTTTTGCAGCTTTCCCATGCCATATGTGGGTGACCGATGTGACAGCCATCTATGTCCAGGTACTCTAGGTTTTTCTTCAATCTACCCTCTTCTTTTAGAATCTCCCCACCTCCCCCACCCCCCAGTATGCATTGATATGTGCCTTCACCAGCACCTTCCATCTTCCTTTGCCAGGCAGGTTGTTCAGAAGACTGAATGCTGATGGCAGACTATTTTGCTGTAGAATGTGTCTGCCCATAGTCACCCAGCTATAAGATGAAAGGGTCTTCACAGCTAGTTGCCTAACTAATAGTTCTTTCTCCACAGAATTCTGTCTATGCAGCATATTTACTAGGAAAAGCAGGTTCCGCTTATGTAGTTGGCCTTCAATCGGAAGAGCTCCTAACAGTAAGTAGACAGCAGCGTTTGCAGTCGTAACTGGGAGGTGCTGTATATATTTCACGTTCATGCGGTAGAACTCCTCGAGTTTATCGATCTCTGCTCTCTTTAGGATCAGCCCGTCTAGTCCATATAATAGGATTGGTGTTACATATATGTCCCAGGTGTGCTTGGACAGCACCGGGTTGAGGCCATTCAAGCCATGGACACCAACCCCCATAAGGGAATATGCAGCTCGCCTAGCTGTGTTAATTCTGCATTCTATGGTCTGCTTGTTTGAGCATGATGGCTTTATGATGACAACTAAGTGCTTTTCCTCTTGTGTAGCACTAAGTGGGTCGCCATTAAGAAAGAGTTTGGCCACCTAGGTGCCTCTGATTGCCATGGTGGTGGTTTTTGTACTGCTGAATCTACATTGTACACTTAATGCATCGAGTTGAGCCTCACTGAGTAGTAGCTACATATCATGTGGTGTTCTTGCAGCTAGTGCCAAATCATCAGCGTACATGATGGCTCCAGTTGGAACTGTACCGACTCGGAATGTTGCTGGGTGAGATTCGAGTTTATCAAGCAGTCCATTACACCTACTGTTGAATAAGTCAGTTGGTGATTCCCCTCCCTGTCTGATACCCTGGCCTTCGCTGAACATTCTTGACAACACATCATTCCACTTGACAGCTGCACTGATAGCAGTGTACATGCTATTGATCGAACTCCACAGCTTTCCACTGATGCCTTGATTGTAGATAGAATTCAATAAGCTAGGATGATTTACAATGTCGAAAGCCTTGCTTGCATCTAAGAATGTGATGTATTGGTGACTTTTTGTGTCGATGGCCTCAGCAACGGTCTCACTAAGCACGAATACAGTATTTACAGGCGAGCACTTTTCTGCATCCTATTCTTGGTTTGGTTAAGAATTGGCCTTATTTGCCACACAATTTCATTCTCCACAACTTCTCCAAGGACAGACGCCAGTTATTCTTCTGTAGATGTCCGGTAGATGCTGTGATTTGCCCTTTTTGGCACTGGAGTGACAAGACCAGTTTTCATCACATCTGGTATTTCACCACTAGCTAGTGTTTTGTTGATGGCAATTGTAAGAACTTCAAATATTTCATGAGAGGAAAACAGCAGGTGTTCAGCCGTAATTCCGAATATATCAGCAGTTTCTCTATGATTGAGCATAGAGACATGCCGCACAGTTTCTTCAATGCTAATTGGTGGCAAGGGCTGCACTGTGGATGTGCTTAATTCCAGGAGCAAGTGCCTGAACTCTAGCGAGTCTTTCATTTCACTTTCGTATGTCGGCTCATCCCAAGGAGTAGCAAGGCCTTCAAAATAGGATGCCCATAGTTCAGATTCTGTATTGTCATCTGTTTGGCTGGGGAAGATAACAGATGCGGCTTGAGCTGGGTTATCATTTCGTAGTCCCTTTATTGCACTAAACATGCGATTCCTGTCCTTTAGTACGGCATCCATTATGGTAGTATGGAGACTGTTTCTTTCTTCGGCAGCTAGATGTCTCTGCATTCTTTTCAGCGATCTCTTGCTATCTTTCTTATTTTCTGCTGTTTCTCCATCAGTTGGACATCCATCACATTTCCAAGCCCAATCAGCAAATTTGCCTGCCTGTGTCAGCGGCTTCAGCTTCGCATCCCACTTATACCGTGTCTTTAGTCTGCTCTTTACTCGTGCAGGACTAGCTTCGGCTGCTGAGGTATACAGTATCTCGTTTGACCTTTTTAGGAGCAGATCTGGCTAGAGATTTAGACCGGCAACTTTTAGCATGGATTGTAGCTGAGTCGAAGTTAGGTCTTTATATGCTGTAATATCCAACTTCTCCAAGTTTACTCGTTGCTTGGTCTGATTTACTGGTTGGGGAGCAGTCAGTTTTCCCATGTTCAGTTTTGGAGAAAGGGATGCTGTAACAACGGCATGTGCATTATTATTTCTCAGGTGTCTAGTGTCTACAGTAATACTCTTGATTTCACTCTGCTGTTGGCTAGGTACAAAGAAGAGGTCTAGCTGTGAGGTAGAACCCCCGACAAAGTGGTAATATGTAGGTGTCTCGGGCATCATAACAGACAGGCTATACCCAGTTTCTGTACAAAACTGCTTAAGGAGTTTACCATTTTTAGTCTCTTTAGGCCTATTTAGCATGCCATTCATATCGTCTGTCCAGATAATTAGGCATGATCTCCAGTACTTGGCAGTCACCTCACGAACTTCACCGAGTACACTCTGATAGCAGATGCTTTTGTCGACCGAACCTTCTGCGGGCAGCTACGTGTTTATAAGGACTGTTGGTTCAGGTGATGTATTAATATGGATGGCCATGAGCTGGTTACTCCCATCTGGCAATATTTCTATGCTCTGACTTAGTGACTGGTGCCAAATGGTTGCAGTAACCGAACTACCTCGTGATCTGTACCATGGTGGAATTGGGTCGCCATCGTCGCAGCATTTAGCCGCATAGGCATGACCAGGGAAGGTGTCTGATATAAATCTAAGTTCATAGTTAAACAGTCAGTGCTCATGCAGGCATACAATTGAGTGATCTTCAGCTAGTAGCTCTCTGAGGTATGCACTGTTTGTCTCAATATTTTCTATATTGATGGTAGTAATATCTAACGTGGTTGTATAGGTATCCCCTACCACTCTGCTGCTGAGTGTGTAGCCCATCAGTATATTGGCATCAAGTTCCTGAATGGGACCAGTGCTCTTGTTAGATTTTTCGGTGTCGGTAATATCGTGTGTGGATTCGCATTTACGTGTATCAGGTTTGCAGACGTGATCAGTTGATTGGATGGGCCCACTGGCCTGAGTTTATGACCTCGCTGCACAGTCTCTAATTTCTGTTCAACGTCCAGCTTGATAGCTACTAGCTCTGGTGGTTTTGGTGGGAGGCCTGCATAGTCTAAAAAATGATGGTAATATGACAAGGCAGATGCATTTGATGGGATGTGGTGATCACTTGGTGGAACCGTACCTTGAGCTGTCATCACTTCAAAGGATTCGCTGGCATAAGGGTATAGGCCTGGTACTTCTTCAGAGGGTTCACTGCCATCATGATGTTCAATGTTAGGTGTCCGCCACCACTATAGGCAATGCCTTCGGTGGACAACATGTATTGAAAATATGTAAATTGGTATCCAAGAAGCAAATAAATAATATTGAATCTTGAATCTTGAATTCAAGGACACCAGGACAACAAATAAGTAAAAAATATGTACATGTACATGATGTATGAGTGATAATAATAATAATAATAATAATAATAATAATAATAATAATAATAATAATAATAATAATAATAATAATAATACATAATAGTAATAATGATAATGATAATAAATAATATTTAAAAAAAAATAATACTTGTAAATAATAGTAATGGTATTGTCGTTGTTACTGCTATTATTAAATATAATGATAATAATAATGTGCCAATAATAATAAAAATAATAATAATGGTGGTGACAACAATAATTACACATGAAAATAATAATCATTATAATGATAATACTGATGATGATGATGATGATGATGATGATGATGATGATGATGATGATGATGATGATGATGATGACAATAATACATGTAAATAATATTTTGTTGTTATTGTTGTTGAGCATAATGGCAATAACAATGCGACAATAATAATAATAATAATAATAATAATAATAATAATAATAATAATAATAATAATAATAATACCCCTGTTTAAGACCATATGTTCGGCCTCAACGTGGCGCAGGGGTGTAACCCACTGGGTGTCAATCCAGACATTTGGAGGGGCTAACCAGAGCATTATGCACAACACTAATGAAATGACACTTGGAGATCGAATCAACCGAAATGGTGCTCGCCCTGTGAGGATCCGCCAGGCAGGTGCAGCGCCGGGCTCCACGCCTCGAAGGAGCCAACCCTCAGCTACTGGAGGTCCCATCAACTCGTCTTGTGGAGCCAGGGGACGAGGATGGAGAGCTACTGGCCAACTGAAAGAGAAGACCAAACCCAAAGAGAACCCCAGTATCAACATCATGCACTGGAACGCAGAAGGGGTTCCCAACAAGAAATCAGAGCTCGAACAGCTCCTGTACGAAAACAACATTGATATCTGCTGCATCCAAGAGACACACCTGCAAGAAGGAAAACTTTTTAATATCAGAGGTTACCAGATTTTCCGGTGTGATCAAAGAGGAAGAAAGAAAGGCGGGGTGATCACCTTGGTCCGAAACAGCGTAAACGCCAGCCAGATCAAAACCTTTATGGAAGAGGCAGAATATATCAAGATCAAGGTAACAACCAGCAACTCTGTGATTGACATTGTCAATTATTACTGCCCTAATGACAAGAATCTCTCACTTAACACAATCCAGGTCCCAGACTGCCACTTCCTCATTGTGGGAGACTTTAATAGCCAGTCCCAGAGCTGGGGATACAGAACACTTGATAAACGAGGAGAAGACATTGAAGCATAGCAAGATGAAAAGCACCTTTTACTTGTCAACGATCCCACAGATCAGCCTACCTTCTACTCACGCCGGTGGCACTCGACAACAACGCCGGATTTGACATTTTGTACAGAAGACATTCACAGAAACTTCAGTAGAGTGGTCGGATCGCAGTTAGGAGGAAGCGACCACCGCCCAGTCCTCCTCTCTCTCTTTCTGGAAGTATTTTGACAAGTTCACTTCAACATCCAAGGTCGAACTACAAAAAGGTAAATTGGAGTCTGTTCGGCATTCATTCCAATGAGCTTACCCAAAATATAGCAGTAGAAGGGAGAAACATCAACAATGTGGTCAAGGAATTTAATTCAAGTATCCTCAAGGCTGCCAACGAAGCGATTCCTCGAGGGTCCAGGAAAAACTACCGCCCCTACTGGACAACAGAACTGCAAGCAGCACATGATAAACTAGACAAGGCCAGAGAAGATGCAGAGGGTAATCCCTGTCATGAAAACCACTTCACGCTACAACAAACTAAAGCCAGGTATCTAAAGACCAAGCTGGAGGCCAAAAGAAGAAGCTGGAGGGATAAGATGGTAGACTTTAATTTAGAGAGAGACACCACAAAGCTATGGCGACTGATTAAAGCACTGAATGATGAGGGTGTCGGGGGAGAGAAGATTACTCTTGAACAAGATGGACAAACACTGACAGGAAAGATGGCTGCAGATGCCTTTGCGAAGGCATATGCAAAAGAAAGCAACATTTCTATACCACGAATGCGTCAAAAAGAGGTTAGAAAAGAGCAAAAGGAAAGAACAGACACAAACACTCATGATGCAATGAAAGTTGACATTAGTTTAGCAGAACTGAAGAAGGCTATCCGCCAATTGAAGAAGAAGAAATCTCCCGGGCCAGATGGCATTACGAATGAAATGATCCAACACCTTGGTAATGCATCTCTCCGCAAGTTGCTAGACATCTTTAATCTCAGTTGGACCAATGGAGAGGTTCCTCAGTGTTGGAAGGAAGCCAGAATGACCCCTATTCTGAAAAAAAGGGAAGAACAAGACGAAAGTGCTGAACTACCGTCCTACAGTCTTACAAGCTGCATATGCAAGACCATGGAGCGCATCATCAACCAGCGGTTGCAGTGGTACCTGGAGTCGGAGAACATTATAGTTTCAGAGCAGGCCGGCTTCAGAAGATACAGGAGCACAGAAGATCAAACAACACATCTTGCACAGGTCATAGAGGACACTTTTCAAGCCAAGAAGGTGATGCTAGCTGCCTTTATCGATCTGCAGAAGGCATTTGACAAGGTGTGGAAGGATGGCCTCCTCGTGAAGCTCTGGTGCACGGGCATCGGTGGCAACATGTTCCGATGGACCAAGTCATACCTACACAATCGCAGAGCTAGGGTGCTGGTGGATGGGCAATCTGGACAGAATGTATTGCTGAGACAAGGGGTGCCACAAGGCGGAGTATTATCACCAACTCTGTTCATACTCTTCATTAATGACATTGTAGCAGAGCTGCCCAATGGGATCCATGCAGCACCCTATGCAGAGGACCTCGTACTTTGGTGCACCGAGGAGTACACAACGACTACCACGTACAGAATGCAGCTCGCCTTGGACAGAATTACAGCTTGGGCTAATCGCTGGTGTATTACCATCAACAAAGAAAAATCATCAGCCATGCTATTCTCACTGTCCACCAAAACCAAGGTTGACAATCTGACACTGGGCGGTACTCCACCCGAGTATGAGGACCAGCAGACATACCTGGGAGTCACCTATGACAGAAGATTAACATGGAAGGAACACATCCAGAACGCAGAGGCAAAGGCCAGAAGAAAGCTAAACAGCATGAGGAAGCTGGCTGAAACAAAGTGGGGTGCCAATGAAAGGATCCTCAAGACCATCTACCTAGGTGCCGTATGACCACACCTTGAGTATGGATCCAGCTCATGGATGACAGCAGCTAAATCTCATCAACAGAACCTCGACAGAGTACAAAACCAGGCACTGCGCATCATCACTGGTGGAATGAGATCAACACAAATAGAAAAAATGGAGCAGACAGCAGGCAACCCCCACTTAGCAAAGGAAGGGAATGCAAAGCACTGATCCAAGCTGCAAAGTTCAAATCGTTCAACAACCACCCGATGAAGATCAGGCAAGCACAGCTGTCATCAGGAAGACTTAAAAGATCAAGTTTTGTGAAAGAGACAAAAGCACTTCAAAGGAAACACCAAGAAATGTTGCCAGCACAAACAGAAGACCCAAACCACACACTTGATACCCCACCCTGGGAAAACAAAATAGAGAGCATAGCTATTCGCACCACTGTACCTTACCCCACAACCAAAGATGACCACAGTGATGTGAGCAAGAAGGCCCTGACCCTAGCCATGCTGGAAGAAATGTACCCTCAGGAGACATGGATAAGGATCTACACAGATGGATCAGCCAAAGATGCAATTAGGAGCGGAGGTGCTGGACTGATCATCCAGTATCCAAACGGACAACATGAGTCAGCTGCAATACCGACAGGCAAACACTGCACCGACTACAGAGCTGAAGTCGAAGCACTGGTTCATGCAGCTAATACCATCAGCAGAACAGCAGACCCTATTGCACAGATTGTCTTTTTATCTGATGCCCGCTCCGTCCTTGAGCTATCACCAAAGGTAAGCTGCCACAGCTTGAAGAAGCACTACAAACCATCAAATGCTTTCGGATAGCATTGCAGTGGATCCCCTCACACTGTGGAGTCCAAGGAAATGAGGAAGCAGACACGATGGCAAAGGTTGGTGCAGAAGAGAATCAGACAGAAATCATGGTTACCCATACAGAGATGAAGACTATCATCAAGTCACTCTATAGAACACCTCAATCAGAAGATGCCTACCATCATTTCTCGAGGCCAGAGCAAGTGACCATTTTTCGTCTCAGAACTGGACACAACATACTAAACCAACACATGTACAGGCGGTTCCACCTTACGACATCACCTGCTTGTCCTTGTGGAGAAGCAGAACAGACCACAGAGCACATACTTCAATGTTGCAGTACGTATCAGCTGCTGAGAGAAGAGATCTGGCCTTTGTCAACCTCTTTTCTTGGAAAGCTGTATGGGCCTGTGGAAGAACTGCAGAAAACCACGGATTTCATCTTGAGAACGGTTCTCCAAGTGTGATACCAGCGATCGAAAAGAAGAAGATAATAATAATAATAATAATAATAATAATAATAATAATAATAAAAATAATAATAATAATAATAATAATAATAATAATAATAATAATAATACATGTAAATAATATTAATGGTGTTAATAGTGATATTATTATTATTGAGCATAATGATAATAACAATGCGATAATAATAATAATGGTAATAATAATTATGTTGTTGTTGTTATCATTATTATTCAGCATGAGTATACATGTAATAATGGTGAGAAACGTAACGGGGATAATGATAGAGTATAATAATCGTAATTTTACTGAATAGTAATAATACTCCACAAGATGGTCACTCCACTCCCTCCACTTACCCCCAACCCCCTCCCCCACCGCCCCCCCCCCCCTTTATGTAAAATGTTCTTACATAGTTACATAGGCCCTTTCTGTTGATTAGGTTAAACAGCCAGTAGCAGATCTTCATATTCGTTGGCGATAACTTGGATCAATTCCTCATGTATCTGTTGTACACGTGGGTGGGTGTGGATGAGTTCGATGGGAAAGTCATTTTTTAACATCTGATCTTTGTAAACCTTGTCGAGTCTTCCCTTGAAGGTGTTGAGCATAGGAGCTGTGACAACTGACTCAGGTAGACCATTCCAGCAGTTTGTCAACCGAATGCTGAAAAATATCTTCCATGTGTGTTAGATTTAAAACGTTGCTTTAAGAGTTTGAAGCTGTGACCGCTTGTGCGATGTCCATCGTCAGAAGGCAGCAGCTCCTCACGATTTGCATCATAGATCCCATGAGCATACATGTAAGTCTCTATTAGGTCGGCATGCAAGTGCTGGTATATCAAACTGGGCAGATTTAGTGCCTTCAAGTGGTCTTCATATGGGCTATCATTCAGGCCGGCTATCAGTTCTGTAGCTTGACGCTGGACATTCTCGATGAGCCAGATGTCTTTTTTGTGCAGGGGGCATCATACTGCATTTCTGTATTCTTGTAAAGAAGTATAAGTGTGTTGGCTTCCAGGCAGACAAATGATCTTCGCATCATACCAAGGATCTTAGTGGCTTTGTTGACTGCCGTCTCCACATGCTGTCTGAATTTTAGATTGTCATCGACATATACGCCCAGGTCCTTTTCACAGGTGGTGTCATCTAGAATGATCTCCTGGCTATTCTCTATCATCGTATACCTCATCTTCGCATTGGATCTGCCTAAGTGCATTACTTTGCATTTGGATGCATTGAACCGCATTTGCCAGGTGTCTGCCCATTCTTTTAGGTTGTTACAGTCTGTTTGGAGCTTGTCTTGTTCTATTGTTGTAGCGATCCGTGAAAGGAGCTTGGTATCATCAGCGAACATCTTGACTAAGTTGTGGACAACTTGTGGCATGTTGTTAATAAAGCAGACGAACATTACTGACCCTAAAACACTTCCCTGGGGTATCCCACTAAGCACTGGTAGCCAGCTTGAGCAGGAACCGTTTACTGATACTCTTTGTCTTCTGTTGTTCAGAAAATCGGCTATCCATCCCAGGACTTCACCTCCAATGCCATAGTTTCTCAATTTGCTAATCAGTCTTTGGTGTGGCACAGTGTCAAATGCATTGACAAAATCGAGGTAGACAACATCCACCACCTCACCAGTATCCACAGCTTGTGTGCAGAAGTCCAGAGTGTTCAACAGTTGTGTAATACAGGAACACCCGTTTAGAAAGCCGTGCTGACACTCGGTAATAAAGTCGGTCATATGATGCATAAGTGCATCTCTGATGAATAGTTCCATAATTTTACAGATGACGGATGTTAGACTGACAAGTCTATAATTTCAGTCTATTGATTTCTTCCCCTTTTTGAATATTGCTGTTATCTGTCCCATCTTCCAGTCATGTGGTAATGCTTTTTCCCTAAGGGATCTATTGAACAGTAAGGCTAATGGTTTTCCGATTATTTGCCTGGTCTCATTTAGAACACTGGGATGCAATCCATCTGGGCCTTGTGACTTGGAGATGGACAGTGTGTCCAGGCGTCTGATGACATCCTCTTCTTTGATGGTGATTTCGTCTAAGTGATCTAGAGCTATGATATCGGGCAGGTGAGGAATGTCATAAGTCATGTCTCTACACGTAATTTGTTTAAATGTAAACATAATTCATACATGTATCGTTTCATACTCTATGTCATTTGTAATATAAAATATCCATGTACATGTATATAAATGTTAAATGTATAAACATAATAATATAAATTTATGTTATATGTCAAGGGTCCACCACATAATAGGCCTTGCCTTTGGTGGATGCCTGTATTGAATTGTTAAATTATTTACCTATATGGAAATAAAGAATCTTGAATCCTGAATCCTGAATCTTAATGCGTTGTACTCCTGTTTCTGTTCTTGTGAATTGTGTATGTAGATTATGTTTATTTCTAGTATTGTGAGACAAAAAAGAATAAGAAGAAAACAGTAGGCCTACGTCACAGAGGCATTCATTTGGTTATAAGTCTGTCACGCAAAGGATGTTGGGATATCGTTTTCTTAGCAAACTATTATCGTTCCGTATATAATATTTTGTTGCAGCGCTCTAGCAGAGTGGCCATATTGAAACTATTCTTTGCACCGCCTTATGGAACGTAAGGATGGACTTAGTGAACATGACCTTTTAGAAATCACATTAGATCTGAGACAAAAAAAATAAGAAGAAAACAGGTCGTAAGATATACGTTTACTCACGAGCCAATCTTCCAGCTCTCGAACAAGATCTAGAAACCTTTTCAACATTCCTAAATCTGGTGAGTTTCTGGTTTCTACAGGATTCGCCTTTCAGTCTTAACCAGGAAATATTTGTAACATTTATGAAAAAGTAATCATAATTTCGCTAGCCCGTAGAAAACAACTATAGCGACTTGTATGCATCAATAAAACAAATATATATTTTGGTATGTATGATGCAACAATATTTTGCCCTGGTGACAAACGTGTATATGTCATAGATAATTGTATTTGAATGGTGTTTCCGGGATACCTAATTGAGGAATCCGGGTGACGGGTCGTTTCGCCCACTATCCCATTCGCACCCATGCCGTTTCGCGCCATGCCCTGTTCGCCCCAGTTCGTTTCAGCCGATAAATAGACATGTGCGGTATAAGTTAATAAGGAGATAATAATTAGGAGATAAGTTCTTCAGTAAGAAGCAGTTCGGATTTATCAGTGGCAGGTCGACGACATTACATCTCCTCCACGTCCTTGACAAATGGACAAAAGCGATTGATCGAGGCCATTCAGTTGATGCCACCTACCTAGATTTCAAGAAAGCCTTCGATACAGTCCCATACAGATGGCTTATGGACAAGATGAAAGCTTTCAAGATAACAGATCCAATTCATGGATGGGTTACGTCTTTCCTGAGTGGCCGTGTGCAGCAAGTTGCCATAAATGGTGAGGAGTCGAGCTGGATGGATGGTACAAGTGGAATACCGCAAGGGAGTGTATTAGGTCCATTACATTTTGTCATTTATATAAATGACTTGCCTGGACAAGTAATCTCAGATGCATATCTATTTGCAGATGACACTTAAGATCTTCCGGACTATTCTAAAGTCAGATGACAAAGCCACACTGCAGACAGACCTAAATGAGCTAGCAGAGTGGTCAAACACTTGACTTCTCCGCTTCCCCCCAGACAAATGTATCCAAATGAGCTTCGGGCGACCAAATGTAGAAGCAAGTAACTACCATATTATAGCCGACGGGAAAAACCACAAATTTTAGAATCGAAAGAAGAAAAGGACATTGGAGTGATTATAGCAGGGTTCGTATGCATGTATGGAAGTCTGGAAAAAGTATGGAAAATTAGGAAAGCCTTTTCCAAGCCTGGAAAAAGTATGGAAATTCCAATTTTGGGCCAACTGGTATGGAAAATGTATGGAAAATTAAAATATCGGCAATCCTAAGTTTTCCGACGCAATCTTTTTGTTTACGAACGAAATCTCGCATTTCCACCAATCTTTCCAGTCTAATTCGATTGGGTCCCGGTCTCGTTTTGCAATAGAAAACCGCCTATTACCGGGAACATCTCACAGTTATTGAGCAATGCGTATCTGAACATGTTCAAGTACAACGCAATAAAAATTAGTGAATCGGCAGTCGTCTGTCAAATAGTACAGAGTGTTAGAAGCCGAAACAATGAAATAATTCGCGAGATTGACGTTTTTTGTGATACAGTAAAGATGGGAAAGTGCAAATATTCTAGTGTTTGGGAAACTAATGATAAATATAAGTATTGGATTTTACCGGACAACACATCAAACTCGTGTGTCAAATGTAGTGTTTGTAATAAGTCGTTTGACATCGGAAATATGGGCGAAGCGGCTCTTGTTAGCCACATGCCGGGGAAAAAACGAGACATTGACAGAGGTTCGTCTAAAGCCACCGCCGAAAGTTACGGATTTCTTTGGTTCAAGGTAAGAATATTTTACATTTTCACATTGATAGTACAAGAATCATTTAGAAGCGTAGCAATTTTATATCGCCCAACATTAGATGATCCCAACTTTGCCCTCGTATCACGAGGTCTCTTGTGTTGGCTCGTCATCGAGTTAAATTGTCTTTCCTGAGTGCTATCCATCCATATCAACATTAAAATTGGCATGATTGTATCCAGTTATTTTAACTGTCATATCAACAAATAGAGTGCTGTATATCTTTCTATCTGTGATGAGTGCTATCTGATGTTAAGTTAGTTGATTATTTATTTTGATATGTTGTTTTATAAAGTTTATATATGATATGATCAACTTAGTAGCTGTGTTTGTTTTTTGTCTGATTGAAAGTCGTAAATTAGGTCTGGAAAATTTGAAATTGAGTCTTGAAAAAGTATGGAAAAAGTGTGGAATTTAATTCTGCTGAAGGTGTATGAACCCTGTTATAGATGAATCACTAAACTTCGTCAGACACATTACAGAGAAGGTGAATAAAGCAAACAGTATGGTTGGAATTATTCGTAGATCCTATATCATTCTAAACAAGAAAAACTTTGTCCCATTATACAAGGCAATGGTAAGGAGTCATCTAGACTATGCCGCAGCTGTATGGTACCCATATAAAAAATCGGTCATCACACTCATAGTAAACATACAGAGAAGAGCAACCAAACAGATACCTGGTCTACGGGAACTCGGCTATGAGGAAAGATTAAAAAGACTGAAACTGCCAACCTTGGCATTCCGCAGAGTCCGCGGTGATATGATCGAGGTATACAAACTGCTGCATGGTGTATATGACGAAGATGTAGGATCTATATTAACACTTAGAGAAGAGGTAGTGCAGAGAGAGGATGTCAGGGGACATAACAAGAAAATCTTTCAGACGAGGGAAAAACTAAACGTTCGTAGAAACTGTTTTCCCGTTCGAGTCCCAAAAATCTGGAATAAGCTATCTAAATTTCAGGGTTCGTACGCATGTATGGAAGTCTGGAACAAGTATGGAAAATTAGGAAAGCCTTTTCCAGGGCTGGAAAAAGTATGGAAATTCCAATTTTGGGCCAACTGGTATGGAAAATTAAAATATCGGCAATCCTAATTTTTCCGACCGCAATCTTTTTGTTTACAAATATTGTTGAATGTTTTGAAAATAATTTAACTGGAAACTATTGCTGCAACAGTTTCCAGTCAAATTATTTTCAAAATATCAACAAAAAATGTGCTGCCATAATGAAATTCATATCTGGCTTGCATCTGCAAGCTCATGAGGCCAAATTTGGCAGGTCGTCACCAGTGGGTAAACTGTGCCATCGAGAGGCTGAAAATCATGAACACTCTGCTGCGGTGTAATTTCCTTAATGAGGTGAGAGACAATCACCTGGGCCGATTAGAAGACCTGTTGTTTGAACATGGCGTCACTCACCTATTGGATGATCCATCTTCCCTTATGCAACTACTGTTGGATGTTACACACGAGAATCTTCCCGATTGTTTACATACAGAACCGCTCCAAGGCATGGTAGAGAATATGTGCAGGGACTTGATATTTGGCCTGTACTGTCTCCTGCTGAGAAGGCTTAACCAACAACAGAGTTAAAGTGGTCGACTGGACGTTGGCACGTCACCATGGTTTAACAATATATATAACTTACATCCAATCATCAGTTCCGGAAGGATATGGATATTTCAACTGTTAACTACCATGGATTTCAAGGGTACTCCCACCATGGGGAGGAACCTCCAACACAAGAAGAAGACGATGATTAATCATCATCATCATCATTTTACGAGGCATAAGCCATTGGCTTGTTATTGCCTCTGGAAACTGTGTTGGTATTGTATTAGTAGTGCTTGTAACTTGTTTAGTTACAATTGTTTATTTGTTTGGTTGGCATAATTCATTGGCATTGGTAGTAACCTCTGTGTCTAAAACACTTCAGAAAATTGACAACCTACGCGCTGAAAAGGTGTGGTGTCTTAGCCAAGCTAGGTATATTCTTGGCTGTTAACAAATTTGCCTCGACCGATGCAGTGAGGGGTGAACTGGGGCTGTTCCCTCTAGGAGTCGCCGTCATATCTTCAATCCTAAAATACAAGAGCCGTCTAGATGACATGGCCAAAGACTCCTTGCTGGGTAATGCCTATGGGCTATCATCATTCTTAGCATACAACAAGTCTGACTCATGGGCTAGGGCAGTTAATGATCTGACGCGTTCTATGGAGGAGCCCCACCCCCAGTCACTCAATTTTATCAAGGTTATCAAAGACGAAATTATTAAGCGATGGTCGCTTTCAGTTAACAGACCAGATGCTAATAAACTTAGAGTATATGCTACATTCAAAACCCAGTTTATTCCCGAACCTTACCTAACCATCGTATCAAATCGACAACAGAGAATATCTCTTACCGGACTTAGAATATAAAATCATAAATTCCTTATTGAAACTGGTAGATATACCCAACCCAAGACCCCTAAAGAAATAGGCAGTGTTTGCAATGTAATTCTGGGGAAGTGGAAGATGAAACTTATTTTGTAATGCAATGCCCTCTCTATCTCGCGGATAGAAATTCTCATTTCTGGCCTGTAATCCGACGTTCCAGTTTCTAAATTATAATGATAAATTCATTTTCCTATTGCAATCCTGCGACCCCATAATCAAAGATTCTGCTAAATTCTGTGCATCATCATTTCAATCCCGGACAAACAACATGACTCAGTAACCGGGAGTATAGCTAGTCGACGTGTTACTTGTAAGACCCTTGCATGTGTGTGTGTGTGTGTGCGTGTACGCTATGACATGTATATAATTATAAGTTAGTGTTCCTTTTTTGGGCTTGATTTGCCCCCACTGTGTGTATATGTTCGATTCACGTTATGATCCCCAGTGGGTTTAAACAGTTAAGTTTATTATTATTATTTATTATTCCGTTTTTCCTGTGTCAACTCCGGTGTGCCACGTACGCTCATGGTTACACCCTTCTGCGCCTAGCATTTGGGTATATTTCTAGATTGTCTTGTGTATCTATTAGTTGGTTATGTCATGATCGTATAGTATGTCATTTAGGTGCATATCTAGAACTTTTTGATTTAAACACGCTGAGCGTGGGTGCCTCAACCACAACAGAAGGGAGTGAGTTCCATGTGTTAATAATTCGGTTTGGGAAAAAATGCCTACGAATTACTTTTCTGCTGCGTTTAGTGTTGAGCTTGAATGTGTGGTGTGACCTCTAGTACGTGTGTTACTTGATCGGTCAAAGAATGTGTTTTTGTCAATGTTGTAATCATCATGGTTAAATTTGTATGTTTCGAGTAAGTCTCCTCTAAGCCTTCTGTAAGTTAGTGACATGGGGTTCAAAGTTTTTAACCTGTCTGTGTTGCAGTAGTTTTTCAATGATTAATTCAAGATTCATAGATTTTGTTTCATGCTGTGATATAAAACTGTTTAGTAACTTTAACGGCGACAACCTTCAAGACAATATAGATAATGTATGTAGTTGGTCGCAGATTTGGCGAATACAGTCGATAACAGCCGTGGTCGAAAACAGCCGCCAGTAGACCCAAAACAGCAGTTGGTATTCATAGTCTCACACATCCGGACATTTTGTGATCGGCGGCCATTAAAGTTGGGGAACAAGCAACTACATGCTAAAGAGCACTGCATAGTAACGCATTTGTGTACATTTTCATGAAGCTCAAACCATAAATCCTGTATCAGAAAATCTGTAAAAACTCCACCCAGTATCAGAAACATAAAATCACAAATAAATTTTGCAAGATAGTAAAGAAAATGTAATTAAGGTTTCGCGGCTCCTTGCTTGTAATGTTAAATTAGCCCTCCAAAAATGGCATCACTCCCAGGGTATGATGTGGAAATTAATTGTGATGATGTCATCGCGATTCTATGAATACATTGAATAGCGATAACAGCCGCCGCTGCATGTGGTATCTTGTGTCTAGTTATTTTATCATCTAAGATTATAATTATTTTGAAAAACTTCGACTCCGGTCTATAAATGTATGACGCTTACTAGGTTGTAGTAGAGTCTGGATGCTTGTCCAAGTGGTGGAATTAGCTTATATATACTCCGAGTGTGGGTAATTTTGCTACCGCTGCTTAACTACTCCTGTGGATGCCGCTAAAGCGGTAGCCGCCATTGCCCATAGTTTCCCGCAAATACTTGCATGTTTTTAGGTTGGAAGATGCGGGTACGTGGCTGTTATCCGCAGTTGCACGTCAATTGACCACGTTACCCGCCATTAGCCGCAACATTTTGTCAGAAATGATTGATAGATGCAGTATGCTTGGTGAAGTTGTATCCAAGGGGGGATAAATCCTCCTGGTCTAACCGGGATGGTTGGGAAGACATGAAGATTTGTCTCCCTTGATTATGTTATGACGTGAGATATGGAGCGAGCATAGTTTTGCTAAGAACCGAGTGTGTTTAGTACTGTTCAGCATTGGTGGGAGCGATTGGTCCCACCTCCAGGGATCATGATGTTTTGTGTCTATGTTGGGACTACTCATCAGGGGCTTAAGTTACAGATAAGGTTGTGTCAGGTGTGTTGTGGGTTTTACACAGGATGCACAGTTGGATGAAAGATTCTCTTTATAATTATGTTTTTACTGTGAGAATTATATTATATTTAATTTATTACCATCGATAATATGTGTTTGTTTTTCATGCAGTGGTTAATACGATGCCTGAGCCCTCTGGTACTACCATGGATATGTAATCCATAGATATTTAGGACTGGGCGCTGTTGCTGTTGTAAAGACATACAATTTGTACAACTTGACACCACTTCAAGCACCATACGAGATGCTGTCTCGTCCCCGGCATACAAATGGATTTATCACTAATCATATAACATGGTTGTCATCACTGGTGGTGGTGGTTGTAACAACGGCCGCCTGTCATGATCTTATAATGGGGATGTCATGGTGGTGGTAGCAGCAGTAACTACACCTATCTAATAAGTTATTCAACGGTATCAGCTACTTCGTCATCGACTTGTGAAGCTTATGGAACAACTGTGGGTTTGAAAGACGGTAAACAGATGTTACGTTCAAACTAAAAACATATTATTACATAACGGGATGGGAGGAAAAAACCTTGAAAATTAATATATTAAAAGCCATGCGTGTCTGATGTAACAATAATAAGGGAGATAAATCTGGACAGATTATTACGATTGTCACTAAACCTATCCGGAGTAATCTCTTATTATTAATATATCAAAGTGAACGCAGTTTTAGTTGGTAATTAAAATGTGTTCTTCTTTCTAGATACATATTGTCACTATGTACATCATATATATGGTTATGACATGAGATGTGGTGTTTATAGCAGTGAATTTGCGTAAATTAATAATAGGTGATAAGGGGATGCGGGTCACGAATGTTATTGTAATGAAATTGCATGCGGAAGTCGACACCATGTATGCCTACTGATCCGGCGCATCAGAAGTACCAAACATATATTACAGTTACGTTTTCGCACTTAATTACAATTTCAACCTCACGCATGTATACACTCGCTGGCAGCATGCGCACGCACGTATGCACACACACACACACACACACGCACACACACATGTAGGCAATGGCACATGAATTATTATAAATATTTTTACAATATGTGATATGGTGTCTGTTCATCATATAGGCATAATGAGATGCGTTGTATGAATGTTTATTATTGTTGTGCGAGAGAGAGAGAGAGGGAATTTTCAACAAACTAGATTTGATACAAAGTGTGATAAAGACGTATTATCTCTTGGAATATTTCCTTGTGACCTTACACGTAGTTTGTTTGTACTCAAAGTCTAAATGGTTGGGAGCTCGTTTGCTCCCTCCTTTTATACTCTCCGGCCCAGGCACCGCTGGCATGAGCGATGCCCCCTGGGCACCGCTGGGGGCACCGTTCATGCATGTGTGCGGTACCCTTTTAAAAGATGAGAGGGCACCGCATGTGTGTGCGGTGCCCACTTAAGAGTGGTTGTGAGGGCACCCCACATGTGTGCGGTACGTGCCCGCGGGAACCGTGGTGCCCATTTTGTATGATGGGGGGGTGCCGCGCAAGTTTTTGGGGTGCCCCCAGTGTTTTACAGAGCCTGCTATTGAGTGGGTTTGTACCATGGCTCATGTTGGCTGTACTGAGGCCAGGCATGGGCAAAGGGGCCGACCTGCTGGCGAGGCGGGGACATGGGGGAGGACTGTACTGATGTCCTCTCCACTCCCCTGGCCTCCTACAATAGCTATGTGTTGCTCTATGGTGAAAATTCAGACTTACAGTATAGCGTTTAGTTCCAATGTTTCTTGGATACTCATCAGAGGTCGAATTAACGGTTTTCTGTGATTCCACATACTGGGTTTTGTATGCAATTCTATTGAAGGTGCATCCCATTCTCCAGAGTGTTCTACAAAATGTTAAGAAGTTTCAAGAATCTATAGATTCAAAAGCTGTGATACGGCCAGTAGTATATAACAGCTAATTATTTTGACACCGATTTGACTGAATGTTGTTGCTACATTATGCAGTAACATCTATGATCTTTTTGTCAAATGGCCTTCAAATTCTTATGTCTTTCTACTTTTTTGGCATGGTTTAATCATTGAGAGGATGTGGTTTCTACTTCCTGTAGCCTAGTTGGATTGTATGGTTTCTCATTTGATAATTAATGCAGGAATCCAGTTTTAGCTATTCCCAACCCATCTCTAGTTAAGTTCCACCCACAATTTTTCTGTGTTTGGATCAATTGATCCCTGCACTCTGAATCTCTGTTTCACGAAAACTACAGAGGTAAGCGGTTGAATATTTTGAAACTAATCTGACAGGGTGCTGTTGCTGCCTATGACGTCATATGATTGATCGATAAACTGAATTCCTCTATTGAACATGTGGCTTCTATTTCCTTGTTATGCGTACTAGAAACACAATCAAAGTACAGTATTGTTTTATTGTGTGCATAAATAGGCCTAAGTGATTAAGTTTTCAAATATAATCTCTCACTATGCAAATGGATATGTTCTCATGAGACGATTTAAATTTTCTTGCATAAATGTGAGCATTACATGTATTTATGGTGTTTATGAATGTAGTCCATTAACACAGGAATTCCATCCAATGTCACTTCATTTGATCCTTGCATTATCAAACCCCTCATTAATCACTTTGATCCATATATACGCTCATTATTTTTCTGATGCATGCATAATTATTGACTACGCATCTGAAGAAATGAGTGAAATTTGGACAGACAGACAAATAAATAAGTAACAAACACATGTACGAATGAATACACATGTAAATACAGGCAGACGTGTCTGAAGGAATTGCAGCAAGACGGAATTGATGAATGCATGTCTGCATTGCCTATTGGTGCAAATTAGATATTGGCATATGAGAAGTTAGAGATAGTTAGTTCTAGATTGTCTTATATATATATCTATTAGTTGGTTATGTCATGATCGTATAGTATGTCATTTAGGTGCATATCTAGAACTTTTTGATTTAAACACGCTGAGCATGGGTGCCTCAACCACAAATGGGTGCAGCCAATGTCCAATTGACATATGGGCATGCACTGTTTACAAAGCGGGCGCACCGATAGCAAATTGGTATATGGGTCAGCACCATTTACAAATGGTCCTGCCCCATTTACAAAGGAGCCAAATTGGTTATTTGGGCGCTATATCTATATTTTCTGACAATCCAACGCGGTTAAGCTCTCTGACTATTATGAAATTATGCATCGATTGGCCTGCAAGTATAGCCTACATACGCAACAACAGCCCCCAATCAAATTAGTTTCGAAAAATTCAACAGGCACATAAGAGAAAATTTTATGAATTGACGCCTCTACTGGGTTCTTATCTAGTGGAGGTAACACATAAGAAATATGCTTATTTTGGTTTAGATCCAAAGTAATAAGATCTTTAATGCAAAAAGGGAACTTAATTAAAGTCCAAAAGCGTAAAGAAAAGACGAACAATCATACGAATGACGGCGATTGTATCATATACATTGTATAGGTCTGTAAAACTTCATTAATATTGGAAGAGGCACTATTAACTAATAAGGCCATTGAAAAATTTTAACACAAATGACACACCGATGGCGAAGACGCAGGAATAGGTAACACCATTGTCTCGCTTTACCTACGGGACGAGACAAGCACCACTGGAAAACTTATTACACATGATATACCATACATGTACGTGAGAAGAAAGTATAATCCTACATGTAGGAAAAAGCTTTAGCAATTCACCGTCAACATCATTATTGGTGTAGATCATCATCTTATAAATGGACCATGATGGTACATCAAATACTACATTGTTCATCCATTGATTGTCCATTTATGTTACCAACTGCCGCAAATACTGAGCGGATCACCTGCCATGGCGCTGAAAAGATAAACAGAAGATTCATAAATTTAAAGGTGCATTACCTCCGAGATATAAATAAATTTGAAAATTTTCAGTGTATTTGGTGTATTATTAGTACATATTAATTTTTATACATAAATTCTGACCCTGCCACACATATTTGTTATTATTTGTTGTTTTTCTGGAAACTCGTCTGCGCGTATAAGTTTTCAATTTAGGGAAGCATTATATTTAAAGGTACATATTCACACCAGGCTGCTTGAAAATAAAATTATTTAACTTGTATACTTTTAGAGGCTTAATCTGCGGGCGTATATATAATGAAACCATATAAATTAATATAATTGTTCGAGTTGTGAAATTGAAATAGAGACATCAGAGTCCATAATTCAAATTCACAACATAAAAAGGTATATTAATTTATACATAATGAAATCACCATTTGCTAAGATTTATTTCGTTTCATTACATCTAGGCCCACAGTTTACGCCTCTAAAAGTATACAACTTAAATTAAGCAATTTTATCTTCAGACATTTTACTATGAATATGCGCAAGAAACAATCCAATTAGAAAGCACTCCGAAAATCCTAAATGTATCTAGAAAGTATGCCGGCAACAGACACAACACTAGCGCCACGAAGATCGGTGATCTGAAACATCAAAGAGCTACACACCGGGAGGACTGAAACCACAAAACAGTATATCAGGACACCAAACAAATAAGTTCGAGTGGACATCAACTATGCCCAGGATTTCTGTTTGAACTCTGAATCCCTGCTTGATAATACTGACTGATCATCGTGCCTGTATGCATACTGATGCTAGTTCTGCCATTGTATCAGCATGGGACAGAAATGTTCTACTACTGGTGGCCCATATCAACATGATGACTTGCATTAAGTTGTGGATGCAATTGGGAGACATCCGTCAAGCCAAGATCTATTACTCTGCACACCATCTGTGATAAGTTGTCTGTTTTGCATGAGGATTTGAGTAATATAATTTCATTCCATGCAATCACAGGTTGTGATACAGTCTGCCACATTGCTGGTCAGGGAAAGAAAACAGCTTGTGAAGCATTTTGCTCAGATCCTAGTCTCCTTGCAGACCTAGGAAATGATGATCTTCAAGAAGAAACATACAGCAGAGAAGGTCATATGTAAGGTTTACAATCTTCCTGATGAGGATAGCTGTGATAAGGGACGCACGGCTTTGTTTGGCAAGTGTAGATCGCCAGAAGCATTGCCACCTACAAGTGGTGCACTACATTTCCACATACAGAGAGATCATTATCAGTCGATGGTGTGGAGACAAGTAACTTGTAATGTTCCAAACCTACCTGCACCAGGGAACATGGGATGGGCAAAAGACAATGGAAAACTTGTTCCAACGCTTCTGTCACTACATCCGATTCCTGACACTTGTATCGAAATCATCACATGTGGCTTCAGTAAAAAATGCGGATCCCAAAAATGTAGTTGCGAGAAGTCAACACTGCAATGCATCAAGACATGCAAGTGCCGAGCTATTGGGAGTACGTGTATGAACCAGTATTCTAATTCTCAGATATGGCCACGATTATGTTTCTGTGATGAAGTGTAATACTGTTTGTCTCTCTAGGGAAGTTTAATTATAGAAGAGACGTTGAAAAATATGTGCCCAAAATCTAGCTGTGAGATGATTTATTTGTGTTAAGATTAATACACGTTTTCACACTTTCAAAAGTAAGATAAGACTAGTTTTAAATCAGCAAAATAGACCAAGTTATTAAAATGCCATAATATCTGTTTAGAAGATACACTGAGATTTACTGCAAACCCATCCATTGATGACTGTCACCAAATTAGAGAAGCTGTTTTAAACTTGTAATGGTGTTTTAATACAATTTGTTCAATTAAAAGCCTCGTGAAGCACCTGCAGTTTATGTTTTTGTTTTTGATACATAATCACTTAAACATTCTCGTGACATATGACCTTCTCAGAAAAGTAACATTTTCATGATTTGAAAAAAATAATTTTACAGTTAAATAATGCACTGAAATCAAATATGGAATGGTTCTGGTTTCTAAAACAGGTCTAACCTTGTTGATATCTGCTTCTATCCCCGATATATAGTTTTTCAAAATATAGCTTAAATTTGAGCTTAATATTAGTCAATTTAGTGATTAGTTATGCCCCTCCCACATTCAGTTCACACTGCATTCTATGCTTCTGGCTGATGAATTCAGAACAAAGGTGCAATGCACTTTTTATATCCAGTGTCATGAATCGACCTGATTACCAGCCTCTGCACTAATTGACCCAGAACTGTCAAGGCGGCTCTGTCCCATCAGTCACAGTTGTGGTCTTTTTGTTTAGTCTGTATCAGCGGAATGCCTATTTTTGTAATTTTATATTTTCCTATCTACTAGACTGCTAAACCCATCAGAGCTATGTGATTATACATGAGTTGATGTGTAGATATTCTCAGCAGACCAGTTTAAGTTTTGTCGCATAAGTCACAAAATATTTAGTACGCACAAATGGGGAAGACAAGTTTAGAAACGCTTAACAGTCTGCCAACAAAGTGGCACTTTTCAGCCACCTTTCATGGTAAGGAGTGCATTTATGGTATTGGAGGGACTGTTAAAAGACGAGTGTCTGAAAAGGTGAGAAGTGAGAAATTAGATATTGCATCTTCAGCTGAATTTGCCAAACTAGCTACCAATGTCTGCCCAAACATCAATGCGGTATATAATGATAAGGACAGGATTGAATCCAAAAAGCTTAATGGTTTCTGGAACCCAAATGGACAAGAAATTAAAACACTATCTTGCAGCCGTTCAGCTCATTATTTTGAAGCCATTGAACCATATGTTATTAAGTATTATTAAGTTATTATTACTTATTCTTCCATTGAGACATCAAAAATGGCAATGTTTTCATTTGTGAGTGGGCCTACAGGTAATAAGTACATGTAAATGATGACCATGCTCCTGAAGAGATTGATTCACCCCCTTCACCAAATGGGTACGCTTGTGGACAATGTGTAATTGCTGATTATGACTCCATAAGTTATTATCATTTAATAGTAGATGTAACGGAAAACATGCATCAGATTAGGTGCCTTAAGCCATCAAGCTCTGGAAAAACCTGTGTTTGAACCAGAGAAAAACAAAAAAAAATGGGATGTGTGTCTATCATATTTTGAGAAAGGTACAAGTATCTCCTGATAGAATTATAGTCACATGTAAGCTGCCTCTCAAACTGAGATACATAGTATTTGCAGTGTGACTGAGCACGGTATAAAATGGTGGTTCGCAAAAGTCCCATAAATCACAGACCCTTTATGCATGCTGTCCACAAGAGAAGGTGATAGATAATTCCAGTTTACATTCATATTTGGTTATAGTCAGGACTTTGCTATCAGATTAAAATAAGAAAATAACTCTACTGCATCTTAATTCATTGTATTATTGGTTACAATTTTGAAAAAATCAATCAAATGTCCCATAAGTCACAATCGAATTGACTGTACAATATTTTTTTTAATCCACCAAGAGCAATAACTCTTGTACTTAGGCTGTACCATTTCCATTTCCTACAGGTAAAATATATCAGCAAAGGGTAATAATGTATGTATGGAACAAATTTGTTTTAAATCCATAAAGAAATGACAAAACATTCCACTGTTGTTTATAGATGGATGGACAACAGACGATGGACGGACATATGGATGGACTGATAAATGGGCAAAGAAATTGTCGTGGTATAAGCTCAACACGATGAGCTAAATAAACTAGATGTGTGTATCACCTTCTGATGGATAATAAACAATAATGGTGACAGTGTTGCTCATATTGCAATTGAATTTAGTCAATTTGCCGAAATCTAGACCTTTTGTTGGCGGCCATTGTGTTGTTGTTGTTTTTTTGTGTCTGGATGGCAAACTTGAGCTTAGTAAACAGCATTTTTGGATTCAGCACATTCTAATGATCCAAGAAAACAGATTTACCTACTTTTCCCAAAAATGCCTCCCAACATTTAACTTTCATGAAAATGGGCCCAGTCTATTACGGAATTTAACAACTTCAAGCAGGATTAACTGTTGTAGTCCACCTTTAAGTAGGTCAATAAGTCAGGTACATATTCGGCTAGTTATTCACTATGGCACCCATGACGACACCCTGAAAAGTGAAGGCCAGTGTTACACTGGCAGGATATTGATGAATATTTGGACATTTTGTAAATTTCCAAATGCAAATCTAGATTTGTATCAAGATTACAATGACTTTTCCTTCAAAATCCTGAATATCTTTGTGCTGCTCCTACTGGTTGAGTTAACTGTATGTCCATGTATGGACATGTTTTACTGTATTGTACTTCCAATATCATGGCCAACTCTAAAATAAAGGCAAGATGATCTAAGTGGAAGAACCTAGCTGTTAAACCCTGCAATTTATACAAATATTACAATGCCCTTGACCTTTGATCTCCCTATATTTGTGTCTCATCCGCTTGCCATAGGTAAAAAGATTTGACCAATTTAATTCAAGTAGCGTGAACTAGCATGTTGCTTCTGCCAGTGCCGCTGTTCCTACTATTGTATATATATTTTATTTTAGCCAGTCATTCCACTTGTAAAGTTTCAAAATAATCTCTTGGCCTACAAATGGACATGCACTGAGTAAAATGTTTGATTTTTAACAATCTTGACCATTAAATAATTTAGGTATTTCAGCAGGGAAGAGAGTATAAACTTCATTTAATCAGCTTTTAACACATTTACCATTGCAGATTCATGCGGCTTCTGGATCCCCGCCTATGATGACAACACCATGATCAAATGCCATGCACAGAGAGCCCCATTGTGCTTTGTCATGCCTGCATTTGCCCTCTATTTATCAGCATCGCTTACATGGCATTGGTTTACTCTACCATTCGGCTACTACGGCATCTGGTCGGTGCAGTTCTGTGACATACTAAACAGCTGTCAAATGTTCATTCCTATTTATAATGATCAACCAGGTATGTGAAGATGCAAGCAGTAAATTCTGATATATTTCATCGTAGTTTATGCTCTATATTATATGACATTTATTGCGTCCGTGCTCACTCACATATGCACGCACACACGCATAATGATGATGATCACTGAAACAAGTTGTTAAACAAGAGAATATGCGATTAACCCATATATCAGCCAAGAATTGCTTCTGCAGTGATTTATGAGAAATGTCCATTTGCAGACCAGTAGAAGACTATTTTTGAAAACTTACCACTGAAATGACAGTCATTTTAGTGGTAAATTTTCAAAAATAGTCTTCTATTTGTCTGCAAATTGACATTTTCTATCAGAAAATTTAAAAATAGACTAGAAGGTTAAGTTGTTTTTGAATTATTAATCAGTTTTCATGTACGCTTGAGAAATTTAATGAGAAATTTTATGAGATGATGTGATATAATAATATATATACATAATACATGTATATATACTATGCTTATATGCTTTTGATATGACATTGAAATGCTAGTTTGGCCTGCAGCAACTAAGCCAACTACAGGTGTGTGTGCGTACGTGTGTGCGCGTGCGTCTGGGCACTATAAAAAATAAAAATATTCTTAAAATATAAAATATCTTGTATCTTAATTGTATTGATGTATGAGAACATTAATGTTTATTTGTCAAAACTGCACAAGATAATCCAAGTCCTTGCTTATTGAATGTCCATATTTATATATTTGCAAGTCTGGAGAAGCCTATTTTTGGAAATTTAGCAATAGATTGCCTGGCTTGTTTGTTGAGCCCATCATTCTAACGATAATCTTTCAAAAATATTCCTTTGGCATTCCTCAAGAGCACTGCAGTCCCAGGCGTAATGGAAGACGGGAAGCCATGAACTACCATGCTTTTTCTGTTAGTTCGTGGGAGTGTGGTGCTAGTTACCCATGATTGGCCCACTTTCACCAGTTAAGCTAACACATGGTCAACTATGGACCATATACTCTAACCATGGTGTCATTTTACGTGTTCTATCATGGTTGACCATGGTCCTACAACCATGAAATACTGTTGAAAACCATGGTCAATTAAAGATGAAATAACATGTTCTTTATGACCATCTACCATGGTTAGAACCACGAATTACGATGACTTCACTTTAGTTTATGGGTGTGTAGTCCTGGTAAACCATGGTAGACCATGTTTTGTTAAATGGCTCACTTTCTCCAGGTGGCCTAACATGGTGTTATTTTTTCAGTATATGTTCTGTCATGGTTGACCATGGTTATCATATGACCATTAGTCAGCAATCCAGCGCCACTTGTACAATGTAACAAAGTCTACAGTACATGTACCTTTGCCAGACTGTAGAACCTACAACATTGTCCTACACTTTTATCTTAGCCAAAAGGCTTGAAAGTGATTACAACATTGTAATCATTGTCATGAGCTACTGTATGGTAATAGTCATGAAGACATAAAATATTGATCAAACCTTCTGAATATATACATGTAAGACTTTAAAAATCTTGGAATGGTTAACCTACATGTACCTATATCCATTCATCTAGGGAGTGCAGAAAACAGGTTTCAGTTGTAAGTTTAGATTTCTAGCCATTTCTACCATACCGATTATGAACGAGAAATAATTATGATACAAAAAATAATATGCTTTCAGAAGCTGTTTCCAATAAATTTAATTTCAAAATATTGCTGCCTTACTATGCGATTGCTTTGAATTAAGAAATTGATATTTTAGTCTTGAGGTACATGTAGCTACAGTAAGTTTAATGAGAATAACTGATTTTGCACCCGGACTGGTGTTAAGTCGACTTAAATGGACATTTTGACACTTATTTACAACCGTGCATTAACAATTCACTGATGGATTCCCCATATTTCATTTACAGCGCAACCTTATTGTAAAACTGGCTTCCAGTCAAAATAATTTCAAAATATTCAACAGAATAAGTGTTATATCGTAAAAAATTAACTTTTTCAGGCATGTTATCAATTTGTTGTTGAAAAGGTTAATATTCTTTTTTCACAGTGTGGTATCACGGCTTGCAGGTACTCAGCATTGTGGTCTTGTTATGTCTGTTCTTCGCAAACTTATTGCTTATCTCTCATGTCTTCGGCTATTTCTGTATACCATCCAGTAGACATAGATTCTCCCTACAAAGACTGGTCTCTGTACTGTGCTTCATATCAGGTAAGTGTGACAGGGTCTAATCTCCATGTTTTGACAGCCAGAATCACGAAAGATACCCTTTAATCTTTTAATGGTCAAGCCGACCAAAGCTGGCCTCTCGATTGGTCTTGGGCAATGTCTATTTACAGGTCAAGAGAAGTATATTTTTGAAAATTTACCACTGGAATGACTGGATCGATAATCGAGTCAGTCATTCTAGTTGGAAATTTTCTAAAAAAGGTCTTAACCTGCAAATGGACATTGAATTGGCAAAATATTTGGATTTTCTTGACAAATCTAGACCAGTAAAATGTTAATGGTCAAGACCGGTCAAGGAAGTTGAGAATTTTGCTTGTGGGAATATTCATTCACAGGTCAAGAGAAAACTGAAATGAGTGGCTACATTTTTCAAAATACATGTGGTATATGTAAGTATTCATAAATTATCTTTTCTTGGCCTGAATGCGGGCGGGCATCTCTAAAGACTGCTTCAGAAACCATTTTTGGCTGGTTTGACGATCAATTGGTTTACATTTTGTACTCCGGCTCTCACAAGATAGGTGTATCAAAAAAGAAGCAATTTTGAGTGAAAAGATACATATACATGCGTAGGGCTACACGATATACCGATATTATATCGAATACCGGTCTCATACCTATACCGTTAGTCATACCGATATGATTTTTCTGATACCGAAATATCGAGATTTAAGATAAAACCGGTATAACATTTTGTTAGGCAGATAATCTGCTTCCCATTAGTAATATTTCAATAGTATATAGCTGTCTAGTGATATAAGTTACTCCTCTTCATACAGGAAAATGATATTTTGCCTGTATTTAACGATCACGCTTTTCTTATTTATCCAGAGCTGTCAAATTGTTGTTTTGAGGCTAGTGTTAGAGTAATTGATAAATTAACGATTATGGCTACAAAAGTTGCCTACATATAAGAATGCACTTCTCGCAAAAATATTTGAATAAAACTTATTTTAATTACCATCATAGGACATCGGATAGTTAAAAATGTCTAAAAACCTATCTTTTCCTGCGATAATATTTTATAATTTCGGCCCGTTGTTTGCTAGAAAAATCATAATATGAAATTGATATTTTATATCAATTGCCTGGTTAGTCAGTGATTTCCCGGAATTGTGCGCCTTTGTAGTGACCGCCCAATAGCCCAAGTAAAGAGCAATCCGACAATATGAGAAAAACTCAATTCCCTCAAGCTTTATTCACTTCTTATGTTGGCTGGTATCATTAGATATCGATCGATACAAGCTACAGTACTCTGACGAGAGCGAACTTAGGCCTATGTATTCGCAGCATATGGTAGTCTATTTAGTATGTGTTATAAGGGCTAATTTGTACCCCTGCGCGGAGATTTTCACGTTTCCTGGCGGTTTCGTCCCATTGCAAATTCATCCTATAAAGCACAGGCCATCGTGGAAAGTTCATTTGTTATTCTAACATACATCAATGCAGATAGCCAGTAAAATTAGTAAAACGGATGTTTACATTCATATCCAACGTGTTTGACTCATAACATTGATATTTGTCGGTCAAATATCAACAGCTTTAGCTGTTCGCATTTTAACTGGGCGAGTTTATACGGGACGAGATGGTCACTGGTTACCAGTATCTCGAGATCTCCATGCGGAAATAGTTGTAATTTTGTGGCAAATTCAAATCATGTGTAGGGACGATTTGGGGGAGTTTCAGCTGTTTTGGGATATGATTTAACTGAAGACAGTTAAAATTTAGCGTTTAATTTCAGGATTCATGTAATTTCTTGGTTTTATTGTGGAAATTTGCGGCGACTATTTAAGCAGCGCTGATATACAAAATGTGCGTTGAATATGGAATCATACTACTCAAGCCTCACTCCATTTTTCCCATCAGAAAATACCGGTATTAACGGTATACCGGTGTGAAAATTCATATCAATACTGATATTCATTTGTCTAATACCGTGAAGCCCTATACATGCGTCTATATAGTCATATGGCATGAAGTCACAGAATTCGTTTTTCTTAGTGACAGTAATGTGTTCAGTTTGATGAAAGCCGTTTGTTCAATGATGTGTCAATGATCAATATATTTGCTGATGGTACATGATTTTGTCTAGAGAATACTCACCCTCGTTGAATCGAATGATCCCATTTGGCACTCAAGTCTCTAATGTCATAATCAATTAGGTCACATATTAGCGGACAAGACAATCATAATGATATAGAATTTTGTGTCATGACGCTGGAAAAGTCTGTCATGTGTACGAATTGTATCCCTTTGATGGATTTACAATTTAATAAACATACTTTTGAATACTTTGAAACTAATGTAACTAGGAGCAGTTAAATTAGTTTCAAAATATTCAACAGCTTACCTGGATAATTACCTTTAAATTAGGATTTAGGGAATTCAGGGTTCAAAGTATATAAATCGATTGCAACACGTGTAAAAAGTGGGTGGAGCTTAACAAGAAATGGGCAGGGCATAGCTATACATGGATCCCTCTATTGTTATCTCTATATTATATACATGTACATACGTGTATATACTCTCCATCACGCGTACTGGGATTCCTTATCCTTGGATGTGGATGAGTTAGACAAAGCTATAGGCTTGTTAAGCGATGATGTATTTCCGGGTTCGGCTCGCTTGTTAAATACACAAAACAATGTTTTTGTTTAACAACAAATGATGACATCATACACACATGCTTATGATGTATAACCTTTACCACTCTGGTATCAAAATTTTCAAATTAGATTAAAAGATAAACCAGGGTACATTTTTCAACAAATTTGGTGGGAGATGGTGCTGTCGTAGACAGCAACATCTTCCAGCAAAATTGTTGAAAAATGTACACCAGTTTCTTTAATATTGACACAGTAAAATATAGAATATTGACATCAGAGTGGTAAGGGCTAAAGCAAAATACACACTTCCGTGTTGCGAATCATGCGCAGTGTGTGACGTCATACTTAACAAGCCCATACTCTGAGTGTATCTGCCTTTGCCCACAAAACTGCGGGTTGCATGCTCACATGTTCAACAAACTGAAGATTTGTACAACAGTGATGTGCCCATGTGGCACTGGCCAAGAAACAGTTACCGGTACACACATCTTACAGGATTACTCTCGTTTCAATCAGTAGCGTCACAGTCCCTGTCCATCAACAACATCCCTCAGTGACAAGCTGTATAGGGATAAAGATAACCTGGCTAATTAATACAGGGATCGTACAGGTCATGGAAAATCTGTTACGGAATGAAGTTTGAAAATGAAAATTGCAGGCCTGTTAAAATTGTACTTTTTCATGTAGGTCATGGAAAATTCATGGCCCCCCTCCTCCCCCCCCCCCCCCAAGAAAATGACTACTGTTATAAAAAATTAGATTTCCATGGCAAAAAGCAAATTATGCGTGAGATACTATCTTGAACTCAGAGTGTAAGGTGAACGAACCCTGCTAACTCAGCCAGTTTCATCCAGATGTGCACCCTTCCACTGTACTCAAAATGAATATGGCAATTCGGTCAACAATCCTGACTTTATGATGCTAATGCGAAAAAAATTCGAAAATCATGAAAATCATAAAAAATTCAACGGTTAGTTCTCATAAACACTATTACCAGATCCACGAGATCCACCAATGAAGACTTCTTCCAATATTGAGACATACAATATATATATATCATGATTATTATGCGCTATGAAGGTATATCGCAGTATTGTCTAAAATAATACCGTACACCACTAATTTGTTTCCTTCTGTAACATGAATGTTATACTAAACTGTTATTTAGATTATCAATCCTAATGATGCGTGATCATGCCCTGCAGTCTGAGTGTAATATTCTACCTTGGTTTCTTTACAGCATTTTCAATTGCAGTCATGATAGGTTTATTCTACATAAAACTACAAGAGTCGAGCCCTCGCTCAGCACCGAAAGTATCATACTCAACAGTTCTAGCAGGGGCCGCTACTCTATGCGCTGTGCTAGCTGGTGTTATATCACAGGCTGATTGTCATAATACATGTGTATATATTCATAGAGAAGCTCAAAAGATATCAGAACATGGCATTACTGTCGGAATATCGGAAAGCGCGCCTTTGGTTCATGTACAGTCTAGAATTAGTTGAGGATTTAGAGCCAACGTGAAAAATTATGTGCAACTATCTTAGTTGGGACCTAAGGAAGTTTGAGAGACTGGTCACTAATGACATGTGTTCATAATACGGGTCAGTTGTAGCTTTCTCGCTACAAATAGTGTTTTTTGTTAACCAATCCACATCATGATGAACAAGTGTCCACAAAAGTAGAGTCCTTAGAGACAGGTTTGTCAGTAGTATTCTATCTGTTAAGATGCTATATTGTCTGTAAGAGAAGCAGCTTTAAAAGCCCAGTAGTCTTCCTTCCATCTGACATCTGCTTCTTCAAAATCATCATATGGTCCGTGAGATTTTATTATCTTAATGCTTTCTTTCTAGAAATCCAAAATTTTACATTTGAAAACAGCAGGTCAGAAAAGCTGGACTGAATATTTTGAAAGTAACTTGTCTGTAAATTGTTACTGTCTGATTGTCACTGGCATGACTTACTTTTGTCATCATAGATCATAATTATATCAAATTGATTCATTATGATGTCAGAATTTCAATCTGTCACACCACGAACAACAAATAGTGTTGCAGCACTCGCCAAGAAGAATTTGGTCATTGACATTATTATTATATCATGCACATGATGCTAGTGTAGCAGCTATAGCGCAATTCACCTTTCCAGTTTATCCATCCATCATATGACATCGCAATCAACTAAGAGACGTGTATGCTGACGTCATAATCATGACATCATGAATGTTTCAAAATAGTCTGTCTTTAGCGCTTAATAGTCCGCCACAGTACATAGTACGAATTGTATGTCTTTGCTAAATAACAAACATGCTGTTGAATATTTAACAGCTTACCTGCATAGTTTTCTGGAAATTGATAGCCAGAGTTCAGAAACGATCGATCCCAACACAAGCATGGTGTGGGTGGAGCTTAAATAGAGATTGGCAGGGCATAGCTAAAACTGGAAAGGTCCATTGCATGTTCATAATCATGTGAAAAGATGACTTGGGTCATTTACAGTTAATACTTTAATAATTAAAGTTATCATGAAGCAATTATGTGATATGCTGTTTTTGTCTCCACAGGCCAGGTGTTCTTTTGAGCATGTTTGAGTTTGTGTATTCACTGTTAGATTTGACTGATTTGCTCACTGATTGTAGTATATTGGCGTAGCTATTCTCATATAATCATTGTGTCACAGAAGCAGGTAGACATTGTGAGGAATGCTTTAACACTCAAACCGGCCAATACGCCTTCTGTACTGCTCTTGGAAAAGATTATTTTTGAAAATTTACCACTAAAATGACTGGCCCGGCTATCGAGCCAGTTATTCCAGTGGTAAATTCTCAAAGATAATGTTCTCTTGGTCTGCAAATGTACATGTACATCTTCTATGAGAAAATGTTTCGGAACTAGTTTGAGGATTAATGTGGATTATCAACATTGAACCTTGTCATGGTTAGATCTTTAACCCTCGAAATTTGTTCAAGAAATTTAAATTTTCTCATAGAAATGTCCATTTGCAGACCAAGAGAATATTTCTGAAAATTTAGCACTAGAGTGACTGGCTCAATAACCGAGCCAGTCATTGTAGTGGTAAATTTTCAAAAATATTCTCTTAGTCTGCAAATGGACATTTTTCAAGACCACTGCAGAAGCCGTTTTTGGCCGATATGACTGTTAAAGGGTTAATACAAGACTCATCATAGGGTCATTCCGTGTCAAGATTGGGTGTTGCATGACCAATTCAGATTTCCAAGATTCTTTGTGTAGTGGTACAGTGGTATGTTTTAGGGAATCCTGCACAATTTCACTACCCAAATCCCAATATTTTTGGAGATATGGATGCTAGAACAGCAAGGAGGTCCACCACATGTGACGCAATTGTCATTTTGTATCATTTTCAAGGCTCTACAAATTCTTAATCTGACATCCAATTCCAATAAAACTCAGTGCTTGTACAGTAGGTACCCTCTTGAAATATGCAGGGCATAATAATTTTTGTGCTCGTGTTGGTAACCGTGGTAATCATATCAGTAACTCACATTTAACACATTCAGTTCAATTCCATCCAACAGTTTAGGAGGTAATTGAGTGACTTGACTGACAGATTTTAGGATATTTGACGTTTTGGCCCCGCTCCCTTGACCCCCATGGCATGGCACCAAAGATAGATGCTACGTCGCAGATCACAACCATGTATGGGTAACCCACATACCAAATTTTGTTGAACTCCACCCAATGGTTTGGGAGGAGATAGCGTGACAGATGTAGCGTGATGGATGGACAGACAGACGGAGGAGATTCATAACAGTTTTTTTAAATGTGGGGATAACAATATTATTTGTTCACATTGCTGGGACTGACACTTTCAAACAGGAAAAATTAACTGATATACATACATACATAATTAACATGTAACATAATAAAAATATACTCACAAATGGCAAAAATACCCCATTTTGTCCCAAAAAAGTTGATGGAAGGAAGAATGGAAGAAAATAGAATTTTGGATATGTTGTAGAGCACTAATAATGCTTTATTGTCTGTAAAGCACAAGTTTCTTCCACCTATCCCCCATGGTCATCATGACAGTTGAATATGGGGTCATTTTCAGGTTGGGCCAATTTCAAGGGCCTATATTTCAAAAATGTTAAGAACCACATATTTTTTCTTTTATGTATAAACTAACAAATATATATGTAATTGACCCATCAAGTATTAAGTTTGTAACTCTAATAGTTTTAACATAATTGTAATCACAAGTCGGTCTGAAAATTTGTCGTTTTGAAAACATTTTCATTTTTAATGTTACCTAGGTTACCACTACAAGCACAACAATTATTATGAGGGTATGTACATGTGACCAAGCACTGAAAGTTTTATTGGAATTGTATATCAGGGTAATAATTTGCAGAGCCTTGAAAATGCTACAAAATGACGATTGCTTCACATGTGGTGGACCCCCATGCTATTCTAGCGTCCATATCCAAAAATATTGAGATTTGAGAGCTAAAATTTTGCAGGATTTCCTAAAACGTACTAATAATACAGGAGAGAGAACTATGATAATCTGAATCGATCATGCAACAAGATTTCTGAAAATTGGTTGTCTTGACACGGAATGACCCCATAGGTTGTGTCATATTTTGCATTATTTTCTAATGATAATTATTTTATGCACCTGTATATTTAGCCAATAAAATGCCTCCAATACGGCCACTTATCCGACTTCTCCGTCCATTAAATGCCCTGTATTGGAGGATTGCCAAATGTGTATTGTATAGCAAAGCGTGTAATATGTACTCACTCTAAAGCCTTTCTTGCATGTTCAGAGGCATTAACTCGTGTTTACAAAATGTTCAGGACATCAATGTATATTACTGGTACATGTAGCTAATATTTAAAATGTATATTACTGGTAGCTAATATTAAAATCATTCAGATAATATGAATGTGTCCTTTATAAAGCAGTGTGCCCTTTATACATACATGTATTAGAGGGTCAAATATATTGGTTTCCTGATTTGATGCTAATGAATGTTTCCTTTATGCGGATGTGTTATAATTTAATATCAGCTGTGAGTTGCCATGTTAGTGGCTGTTTGGTCATACCCTATTCATTTAACCTACCGTATATCGCCTGATAATAACCGCATCCTAAATATAAGTCGCACGCCAATTTTCGAGGTTGAACCATTCTAATTTCTTAGCCGTTTTAAAACAGCAAATGTATATAAATAGAAGTCGCATCCAAATTTCAGCAGTTTGTGTAAATAAAAAAGAAATTTGTGAATTAAATAACTTATAAATCTTAAATAAAACGAGATTTGAAACAAAATTTTGCAATAGCTTCACAGAAATACCATCGAAATTACGTCACCTTGTAGGGTTGTTCGATTATGGAAATAAATTATCAATTATGATGTCTCGAAAATAATCGATTTAATCGGATAATCGATTATTTAATCTTGAAACTTTGTAAGTAGCAACTACGTAGTGAGTGAGGGAGGGAAGGGAAGAGAGAGAATAGCTTTCTTAAAATTAATAATAATAATAATAAATAAATAAACAAATAAATATGCCTAATTTTCTATAGGAATAACAGAATACACAATGTTGTAAATTAGTTAGGTTTAGCTTATCTCAACTAAGTAGGCCTATGAGACGACTTCAAGACGCTCAATAGACAGGCTCTATCAAACAGTACTGTTTGGCTGAACATGAGGAACAACTCCGCCCAGTATAATGAAGTCAATTTGGAATCTATTATTCACTCGTTCCCATTGGATAATGGTTTTAAGAAACCAGCGTGTATGCCCAGATTTTCAAGCCAGTAAAAAGGCGCCAATTTAATTTTAAAATTACAGAGATTAACTTTTTGTTATATAGAGCTCGCCCATAGCGCCTGTCTACGCTGTTTCCTATTCCAGCATTAGAAAAGCTGAATATTTTGAAAATCATTTGATTGCGGGTGGAGCAACAGCTTTAAGTCAAATTATTTACAAAACAATCAGCAGAATTTATGAAAATTTGGATAAAAAATGTGTAAATTTATGCATTTTTTCGCGAAATAGCCATATTTTATTTTTATTATGATATAGATTTTGCCTGTAGTACCTATCTACGACATTTCCCTATTTCGCAGCATTAGAAAAGTCAAATATTTTGAAAATCATTTGGAGTCAAATTAGTTCCAAAACAATTGTCAGAATTTGTGAAAATTTGCATCGAAATTCTGTGAATTTACTATGCAAAACGGTAATTAATTTTTTTTTTTTTTTTTTTTGGCAAAATGGCCAAACACTTCAGAGGGTGATACTAAACAGAAGCTTCCCATCATTGGAGTATCAAGCAATCACTTATATAAACATTCACATGCATGGATTATGACTCAGGAGGTGCAGGCTTGAACATCAGGAATAGATGTTTATACAACTACCTTGTTAGAACAATCAAACCATCGATGCATTGGCTGTATTACAAGACTAAACACTAAATTATGCCTGATTAAAATAAATAATCGATTTTTTCAATTTTTCGATTATTTAATTTTACACTCAATTATATGATCGCCAGGAAAAATAATCGACTCGATGAAATATTGATTAACTGAACAGGCCTAACTCCTTGTATGATACAACTATCAACGGAAAAAAAGGTATTTTAACGGGTACCAAATATGTGAATCGGATTGAATATATAATACTCAGTTACCATCACATAATGATTATATATGTATTTATAGTACATTCCGTGTTCCCGAGTCCAGTATATTAGGCCCGTAAAACGCAGATGATTCTACCGAGTATTAATCAGCTTCCGCGATAGGACAAGTTTATGCCATCACTCGTACATGTCATAGCTACTCGAAGCTCCCCTCCTATTTATATCGATTGCGCAAATATCTACCCAGGTACTAATATTAGCGTCTTCGCGCTACTCACCTAATGACCTAAACTCATCCTATAGCGGAAGCTAATACATCACATGATTCCTATTCTTTTGCAATGATATTGTATGTCAAAATTTTGATTAATTTTGATGAAATAAACAATGTTTATTAAAGTATGCACAATATTTAAGTGGCCCCAATTAATAATTTCACTCCCACAATGATGGTTATTACTAGATTGCAACCTGCCTCCTTGCATTACTATTGCTCTTTCCTTCTCTGAAGGGAAGTGTAGTAGGATGAATTTTTTACAGCCAATGTTTGCTGGGTATTGTGGTTACAGAGTGACTGAAGGCTTTTCAGGAATCTCCATACTCTCTCTAATGATGAGATCCATAGTAATTCGCTTGAATGCTATATCTCAGAATGAGGCAAGAAGAGGGTTAATCCAATACCCATAGCCACTAAGTAGGTCATTAAGCACAATGACCTCATTGGCTGATATCTATCACATGACCTTGTTGTAGCAACCAAGACTTCATTCCTTTTCCTACTCTATGAAGGAAGAGGCGAGAAAATTTAACAGCTAATTTAAAGGTTTTTATAACTTGTTAAAATCAGTCTGTGGACATTGAAAGTGAAGTTAAAGATCATCAAGGATGTCAGACAAGAGAAAGAAACCTCCCAAGATAAGTGGTTGTAGAGTATGGTGTTTTAAGAATGATTTTATAGATCATTTCTATTTTCGTGGTAGGTGCGTTACCAGTTTTGGTTATTTGCGCCCAGAGTGTATAGACATTTGAGTTATCTATTTGGGCTTCTTTTTTAAACAGTAGCTTGTAGAGCTATTGCGTTGACATGCTTGTAAAGGTATTGAGCATGAATCCATGATTATCTCGCTAACATACTCTCTCAAAAAGAAACTAAAATAATTTTCAAATTAGGGATCGGTAATGTCTCTTTATAAATCTTGGGTTTAGCGCTGGCTAATCCTAAGTCATATTTGGGGCCTTACTCTATCGGATCTTGCTGTTTTTATGATTCAGATTTGGGAAAGTCTCTGAAGAGGTCCAAGGAGAAGATTAAAGATAAAAATGTGAACCATTCAATCAGATGTTCCAATGGCAGCTGCCATAGATTTATCAAATCAGACCACGTTGGACATGTCTGTTCCAAGTGCACATCGTGTACCCTCGAGTCTTCCTGCTTAATTTGCGGGTCATGGTGGCTTGCTACGAGAATGTCTTTTCAAACCTAATTATCCTGTGACCTCTAAAACCCCGGGAAATCCTTCTCCATTAGGGTCAGCGGTTAAGATAAAGGCTAAAACAGAAGTCAAGACAGAGTATGCCATAATTCTAGAGAAAATTGTTTTGTCTATGGAATGTCTCCAAAAACAGGTCAGCAACATAGATTCATCTATTGACAGCAGGATTAACAAAATTATCCTGGATCAGTCAGTTTCCAATTCTTCATCTCCTGACATAATTGAGGGTGAAGCTTTGGAACGGGCTGTTCCTAGAAAACGCTTGTTTACAAAATCTAATAAATCTTCATTAACTAATTTGCACTGTTTAAAGGGTACTACAAAGAAGAACACAAAGAACAAGAGCATGAAGTCTCAGTTTACAATTCGTTCACCGCTCGTTCATAAGCCAGTCACTCCATCACAGATTTCTTCAGTATCATCAGTCAACATTCCACAGCCTGCGCCCTTGCAGACCGATGAAGGTCTCGGGCCTAATCAGGTCATGTCGGTCCGGTCTGTCACCTGTCACTACTACATCTTCACTGGCTGGGCCGAAGGATTTTCCCACCAGAGTGGTCCAGGTCGTCACACATTCGGTGTCCTCTACAAAGCCAGTCGCATCTTCATATATTGTTTCTGCTGTTACTCCGGCTAGACTTCCGGCCCCAGGCCCAGGTTTTTTCCCAGCCCCGTGTCTGGACGTTGACCAGCTTAGGTTACCGATTCCATCTGGGGGGGTGCCGGACCCAGCTTTTTGTCCGGGTCCGGCCTCTGGGGTGGCATCTGGCTCAGAGGTTGGGCAGGCTCCGGCCCCGGGCCCGGGTGTTTTCCTGGCCCCGGGTTGGGATGTCGGCCAGCTTAGGTTGCCAATTTCATCCTTGGGTCCGGCCATTAGGGATTCTAAGGATTGTTTTACTTCGGGCCTGGCCCCACCACCCCCAGGGTTTCAGCCGGGTCCTGGTCCTCTCTTTTTGCATATTTCTCCTGGCTTTCCCACCCCGAATCGGGACCGTTCACTCCGGCATGTCAGAATCTGATTTGAATTTGTCTCCTGGTTTCCCCGCCCTGGCCCGAGCGGGGGCTGGTCTTCCTGGTGTGTCAAAATCTATTTTGGAATTTTCTTCGCATTTTGGTCAATCATCATGTGAGTTTTCACATGTTTCCCCAGTCCCGGGGCCTAGTTGGGCTCCGGAGCCGGGACCTGTACTAAATTCTCAGGCTTCCTCCATTTACTTATCTACGGACTTTTCTGGACAGTCGGCAGGTCCTCTTTGGGATACTATTTGTAATCCCAGAAAGGGTCTGGGCCTCATCCGGGTTTAGTAGATCTGTGCCCAGGTTCCCTAGAGGACCCTGGTCTGTCTAGATCTCATCTCTCTCCCGGTAGGTTAACGCCGAATTCTCAGTTTCCCTCTCATCTTACTAATTCTGAGGCTGTTAAACATATTTCAGTCATTAATAAATCTTGGTCGGATAATTCCTGTTCAGATTGCACTGTTTTGTCATCCAGTGATCAGTTCACATTACCTCATTCCAGATCCTTTGTAGGTAATTCTTCTAGTTGTCAGAATCTCTTGTATTCTTCAGATCCTATGTCTCAGGATAGTCTTTCCCATGACTTGATCAGTTGTTATCTCAATGAATCATTAGTGAATGAAATTACCTCTATTGGCCTCTCAAGCAAAGATTGTTCTACAGGTTCTATCAGGGAAACACTTTGAATATTTGTGTTCTGTTTGCTTGAAACATCTTACCCATAAAGAAGTATTCCTGTCAGCAGTAGCTTCAGCCAATGTGAAATTTATGCTCTTTCTGCTGAACTGGATAGGTTTCAGATTACTGGGAATAGCATTATTCTCTATCCCAGGGCAGAATTCCTGTCCAAAACTCAGTCAGTTAAATTCTTGGGTAAACCTATTATAATTCATAAACTTTCTTCTATTTCACCAGATTATTCTGTCTGGTGCCCAGTTAGGGCCCTTAATATGTATAAGATTCGCACTGATTCCAAAGGATCCGATAATAGACATCTTTGGGTTACATTTTCTGAAAGTGTGGATCGTCCTGCCTCCTTAATAACTGTTTCTCGTTGGATAGTTGTTACCATCAAAATTTGCCATGACTTGGCCTCCCCTGGGGACAATGCTATTGTGGGTGTTAAGGCTCATGATGTTAGGGGCCTTGCCACCTTTTGTGCCCTTTTTAACGGATCTTCTCTAGATGACATGCAAGTTGCTAATTGGAAATCAGAAAATACCTTTATTAATTTCTATCTTAAAGATGCTGGACCCTCTTCCTTTTTCTATAAGAACAAGTAGGCAGGGTTTTTTTAAAGGGGGGGGGGGGGCGAGAATTACCCATACATTTCATACCATTCAAAAAATGTTTTTGAACATGACACATATTCCTTCTTCATCATCATCATCTTCTCGTCCTTCATCATCTTCATTCGTATAAGAGTATATTAGGAGTGAGTGTGAGTTCATTACTTCTTTCTCATGTATGTATTTCACTTCTTTGATATCATCACTTTCATCACCCTTATTTATTCATCTTTTGCATGATCTTTCTCTTTACTGTCATCTTGGGGTCATTTATGATCCCCCTTCGTATCTTTTCCTTTTTTCTTCTGTTTCTTTCTATTAGGACGCTTTGAGAGTAATTTTGAGGAGTTACTATCTTTATAGTATCTTCCTCGTCTTGTTATTACTAACTTCGTACTCGTCTCTATTTTTACATCAATGTTGAGCAAAATTTGCCTCCCTCCGGGCTTTGTTCAATGTTGAAATTTGTATTTGAGTAATAGTAATGCAAGGAGGTAGGTTGTAATGTAGTAATAACGACCAGATGACCCGGAGGGTCTGGTCTTATGTTTTGCTAATTACATATACTAATTACATATCCTTGCATTATGGCCCACCTCAGGCCTCCCCTCTGTTGAATTTTTTTTGGGGTGGGGGCGGGGTTGGTTCTTGAGGTTTCATTGTAATGGTCATATTAGATTAGTTATATTCAACATAAGATATTCATTATATCATTCGGCCTTTGGGTATATCCGGATATGTCAGATTTTGACATATTTGGGTATTTCAGAATGAAATTTCCTGTCATATGATGTGGAGTATTTAGGTTAGTTTTTAATTTCAGCTTTAGTCAGATATTTAGAGCCGAGTAGTGATAGGATCAATAGCCTCTTCATGGATCTGCTTAAAGCTGGATTATATGACTGGATTCATCAAAGGAATGAATTCTTGGTTGCTACAACAAGGTCATGTGATAGCTATCAGCCAATGAGGTTGTCATTGTGCTTAATGATCTACTCAGTGGCTATGGGTATTGGATTAACCCTCTTCTTGCCTCATTCTGAGACATAGCATTCAAGCGAATTACTATGGATCTCATCATTAGAGAGCGTATGGCGATTCCTGAAAAAGCCTTCAGTCATTCTGTAACCACAATACCCAGCAAACATTGGCCGTAAAAAATTCATCCTACTACGCTTCCCTTCAGAGAAGGAAAGAGCAATAGTAATGCAAGGAGGTAGGTATATGTAATTAGTAAAACATAAGACCAGACCCTCCGGGTCGTCTGGTCGATATAAGGTATTAATTAGGCTTGCGCGATATTTGCTTTGAAAGAAATCGCGATTTCGATTAAATCGTAGGTCCAAATTCCCAAAAAGTATAAACGAGGGTAGCGTAACTTGTTTCTAGAAAAAGTTGAAATAAATGATACAAAAATAGCATGAAATTAGAACACATTTTCATGCACCGAATTCTTACCATCCTACGTCTATGCTTAATGTATACCTTATATCCATCATCGTGGGAGTGAAATTATTAATTGGGACGGCCTAAATATTGCGTATAGTTTAATAAACATTTTTTATTTCATCAAAATTTGAGATAAAATGTCGCCGAGAAAAAAAAAATTACATGATGTATCAGCTTCCGCTTATAGCCTCCCTTTGTAGGACACGTTTAGGTCATTATCAGAGTAACCTGAAGACGTTAATATTAGTACCCGGGGAGATACTGGGCAATCCACATACATAAGATGGGAGCTTTGAGTAGGTACGAGTGTAACGGCGTAAACTCGTCCTATAGAGCAGTTTATAGTTGCTTTCAGAATGTACGATTTACATTTAAGAGTAATCAACAGAACGCGAAGTTCAAACTCAAACAACCTGGAATGCTGTTGCTTTATTTTCTTTAATTTGACATGACAACCGAATCAAAAAGGACAAATTATTACACCGCCTGAAATTGCTAACCCTAGAATTAAAAAGAATTATGTTCATTGATTGCCTAATATTCTGCAACTAAGTATATACTTGGCATTTCACGACAGACTCAGGGTCTGCAGCAAAAGAAAGAAAATTATATCGCAATTCAACTGAGTAACTAGCTGGTTTCCTCAATGACAAAGGTGTTACCTCGCTATTGTTAGCTTGCTTATTGTAGTGCTTTGTTTTGTGATTAGTAATTATTTGGCACGGCGGGATATAAACACAATGAACACAGGCGTGAATTGATTATAATTGTACTCATGTACTGATCAAATGCGACGGAAAAGTGCACACTTCCGATTTTTAAAAAAACATGAAATTTTTAATGATTTTCCGATTCTTCCTCAATTACATCGTAAAAATCGCAATTTCGAAAATAAATCGAACTTCACGATTAAATCGAAAAATCACGCAAGCCTATAAGGTATACATTAAGCATAGGCTTAAGATGATAAGAATTTGTAGGGTGAAAATGTGTTATTTTCGTGCTACTTTTTGTATCATTTTTTTTTCTTGAAATATACCAAATAGAAGTCACTCCCCTTTCTCTGAGGTTTGGATTTAAATAATTTACAGCCCTTGTCCTATTAGAAGCCGGGATTACTAATGAGCATTTTACGGTATTGTCTACGGGATGGATATTCTTTTACCAAACTATGGTGTTTTATTATATATGGTATACATGTGGTGTGTGTAGTTTACATTTGACCAATAACTATTTTCTAGTGTATAACTTATTTTCAATAAGAGTTTGGCTTATGCGTACAGTCTATATTAACACAGGCTCATACATGTAAAGTATATACTAGATACATATGATGTTATTATTGGCAAAAATTAAAAATTTTGCCAATATATCGATGTGTTCCATTACACCATCTGTTTGTTTGTCGGCGTCCAATCTCGGCTAAGGTTATATCTGAGGATCAGTTCACCCAAATGGGACTAAACTAGGAAGCGTAATGATATTGAGGTCAACGTTAAAAGTCACTGTGACCTTGTAAAAGAACTACTTTTATGGTTAGGTTTTTTGTTTAGCTCATCATATATCACGTTATATCTGAGGATCAGTTCACCCAAATGGGACTAAACTTGGACACATGCTTCCTTATATCAAGTGGATGAAGCGTAATGATATTGAGGTCAAAGTTCAAAGTCACTGTGACCTTGTAAAAGAACTACTTTTATGGTTATGTTTTTTGTTTAGCTCATCATATATCATGTTATATCTGAGGATCAGTTCACCCAAATTGGACTAAGCTTGGACACATGCTTCCTTATATCAAGTGGATGGAGCAAAATGATACTGAGGTCAAAGTTCAAGGTCACAGTAACCTTGATAAATAAATCTGTTATGGATACGTTTTTTGTTTAGCTCAACCCCGTATTATATCTCAGGATTACTTCACCCTATTGTGACTAAGCTTAGTCACATGCTTCCTTATATCAAGGGGGTGAAGCCCAATGATATTGACGTCATGATGTAAAGGTTCAAGGTCACTGTGACCTTGGTATAAAACTCAGTTTTTATGTTTAAGTTTTTGGTTTAGCTCAGCATCCCTTCCGAAAAATCCCTTTATTACCAGTCTATTGTCAGTCTATTTCCAGCTTATTGTCAGTGTGAAACCAGTTTGTTGTCATACTATTGTCAGACATGATAATACACTGGCAATAAATTGTCAGACGATGGCCAGTGTATTGTCAGTTTATTGTCAGATGGCATCATGTACTCTGACCCATTGACAATGAGCTGGTAATAGACTAACAACAGACTGGTAATGATGGTTTATGAAACCCAATAAGTGAAGGCACACAACAAATTTACAAAGTCTTACATATGTCTAATAGAAATTCATCTGACAATAGACTGACAATACACTGGTAACATTTTAACATCTGACAACAGACTGGTTATACACTGACAATACACTGAACATATGACAATAGGAGGGATTTGGAACGGTTTCAGTGTATTGTCAGCTATATTGTCAGAGGTTTGTCCCAAATATTTTTTTGCCAGTTAGCTGACAACACACTGGTGATACATATGACAATACACTGGCAAGAATCTATCACCAGTCTTACCTTTTATTACCAGTCTATTGTCAGATTGTTGTCAGTGTGATACCAGCTTCTTACCAGTGTATTGTCATTTGCATCCCAGTCTGACTGTTGTCAGAGTACAGAGGTGCCAACCAATTTGATTTTATCGGAAAACTTCCTATTTTGGTCTATATTGTATGCCTGTACGATGTATTGTTGCTTTCTTATGAATTTAGGCAAAATGTGGTGCCCAATTTTTACCGATCTTTTGAGCGAGATACAACGATTTCTAACGAGAGTACATCCCGGTGATATTCGGATGTCATTTCCATCACGCGACACCTCTTATTATGCATAATCTCATTGGTTAGAATTCAGACACTAACGTGCGAGCCGATCATTTCCTACCAATCATTCATGACGTAACAAATAGCGAGAATGCATCCCGGTCACAAGTGGGTGTAATTTCCATCATGCGCGACACCGTTTGGTACGCATACTCTCTTTGGTTAGAATTCAGACCATAACACGCAAGCCAATCATTTGCGACCAATCGATAGTGATCAAACAAATTGCTTTGATGATTCATATTGTTTACCCGAGTTGAAAATTGCGCCGAAAAGTTAGTTATTTGTGAATTGTTGTTGTGTTTTTAATGGTGATTTATCAAAAGTATCAGTTCAATTTGTTACACAGCGAATTAATAATAATTATTTATACTACGGAAGTCTTCCATAGTATAAATATTTATTATTAATTCACGAGTTCGCGGGATTTCGACGTTGAAGTTTAAGTTAAAGCTGACATCGCATGTTATTTATTTAAGAATCCAATGATCAAGGCAGCCAAAAACTGCTTCTGTATGCCCAAATTAGTCTTCAGACCAATATTTTAGAACCCTTAGTCTTGGAAATAATTTGATAGCAAGTAGTCTAAATTATTTTTCGGTAATATCAGAAAATAATTTAGAATATTTGATGTCAAATTATTTCTAGGATTGCCAGTAGTTAACCATCTAACCTCTAAAATTCCAGTTTCTCAATTTGAAGACAACTATAGAGAGCAACTGTTGGATATTTTGGAACTAGTTTGACCGGAACCTGTTGCTATGGCAGCAGCTTCCAGTCAATTAATTTCAAAATATTCAACAGAATATGCTTTAGAATTCAGAATTAGATTGTAAAACATTTGTTGCTTCTGGTATGTAAGGCTTAAATGGTAAACTACCTGTGCTTAGCACTGGTGTCACTACCCAGTATGGCTTATAGAATATTTTAGAAAATATAGTCTGGAATGTAGATGTAGGTTTCCTGAACAATTCTACATTTGGTCTTTGTCATTGAGAGAATCATTTTCATGATTAATTTTTACTAGTAACGTGACAGTCATGCCTAAACGAGAACAGCCTCCAGGGGCTGGAGATGAAATGCCACCGCGAAAGAAAGTTAATACATATGAACAACATTTCCGTAAGGCTTATACCTCAAAGTGGCCTTGTTCTCAGGCATCAGTGAAAGGTAATACATTCGCTTTATGTACCACATGCAGCAAACACATTTCTGTTAAATGTGGTTGACGAGATGACTGTAGAAAACACGTAAACACTAAGCAACATACAGATATATCAAAAATGGTAACAACTACACATTCTATTGCTTCCTTTATCACCACCGATAAAGATACTGATGTCACAAAGGCAGAAATGTTGTTCGCTCATTTTCTTGTCAGTCTCAGATCATGCCCGCCCACTGTTCAAAGCTATGTTTCCCGATTCTAAAGTAGCATCCAAATCAAGGATCAAGTTACAGTGTTTCTTAAAAGTGGGCCCCATTCTTTAGCAACAGATGGAAGTAATGATCGCAACTCGGATACGTCGCTCTACCCTATTGTTGTTCGATACTTTAGTTCTGACATTGGAAAGGTTGTTACCATGTTGCTGAGTTTGGGGACCTGTACAGAGGGATCTACTGGCATTAATATTTTCAGCTTGTTGGATGCAGAGCTTAAGAAACGTGAAATTCCTTGGAAAAATTGCATTAGTTTCTGCTCGGATAATGCGTCAGTTATGATGGGAATTCATAACGGTGTTGTGTCCTATATAACTAAACAGTCTCCATCTGTTGTGATTATTGGCTGCCCTTGCCATCTCATTCATTTGGCAGCCCAAAAAGCTGCAGAAGAGCTTCCTATTGATCTCGAGGAGTTATTAGTTGACATATATTATTTAGAGAAAAGCACCAAAAGACATCAAGAACTAAAAAAAATGGGAGCTCCTTTGTGATATTGCTACTCATAAGATCTTAAAGGATGTAAGCACCAGATGGCTGTCACTCGGGATGTGTATCAATAGACTTCTCGATGTCCTTCCTTAGAGGCATTTGTCAGTAAGCATCAGCCTAAGTCAAAGCAAAGTAATGTTCAATCTAGCAGATCAATCACATCCAAGGCTAGCAGTGAACTGAAACAGAATGATGCTAAATCTACTAGTTTCCAAAACCAGCAGTTAGCAGAAACATGAGAGTAAATCTACTACAGCTCCCAAAACCAGCAGTGGACAGAAACAGATGGATAGTAAGTCAGTCAAAACCAGCAGTGAACAGAAACAGACGGATAGCAAGTCAGTCAAAACCAGCAGTGAACAGAAACAGACGGATAGCAAGTCAGTCAAAACCAGTAGTGAACAGAAACAGACGGATAGCAAGTCAGTCAAAAGATATTCTCAAAAGAAGTGTGCAAATTTAATTCGGTTCAATTCTTTATCGACAGATTCCCATTTCTTCAAGTCAATGATGTGGATTCTGTAGAATTGGAATTTCTACTGTATCAAGTGGAATCCCTTCCTGATTCTATTCTATCATGTGAACGTGCCGACATGGCATGGCATCTGATTAGCCAACTGAAAGACAATAATGGGAAGCTTAAGTTTCTTGAGTTAGCTAGTATAGTGAAAGGAGTACTGCTTATTCCACATAGCAATGCAGATAGTGAGAGAGTGTTCAGTTGTGTAAGAAAGAACAGAACTGAGTTTAGACCAACTTTGTCTGAGAAGACATTAGAGTCGCTACTTATTGAAAAAACTAGCATGTTTGCCTCGGCCAAAGTGTGTCACAACCAGGAATATTCTACCAAGTTGATAAGGAAAGCAAAAAGTTCAACTTATGTTAGTCTAACAACAAAATCTGAAGCAAGTGGATCATTGCACAGCAGTGCGACCAACTAAAATACAGCAACTAATATGGGAGGAAGAGGGTGTGAAAACTATACGAGCCACTTGCTACATGTACAGGTAAGGCTGCATTTACAGAATACTGTTTATTCCTTTCACTAATGAATTCCCCATATCACATTTCCAAGGCAACCCCACAGGAAAACTCTTGAATGAGTATTTTGAAATTAATTTGGACTGGAGGCCGTCGCTGCCGTCTTCCAGTCAAATTAATTTCGAAATATTCAACAGAATGAGTTTTATATCGTCAAGAATATAGTTTTTCGGGGATTTGTCAGTGAAAGGGTTAAACCCTCTAGCACCTAAAACAGGATCTCAATTTATAGGTAAACAATACAAGAAACATCTTGAATATTTTGAAATTTATTTGATTGTGCATGAAACAGACATAGGTTCCAGTCAAATTCATTTTAAATCGAATATTCAAAAGGATATTTCTTGAATTGTAATTAATTTGTTGAAAGATTAAAATTTTAAGTCCTGGACATCTTTCATATGACAGATAGTATTTTTCTGGCATAGTAAAGTCATGGGAGATAAAAGCCTTGAACCATGAAGCTCAAGAATCTCATTTTCAAGATATACACCTGTGCAAAAGTTAAGCACCACCCTATTTTTACGCACATGCGAGGGTATATTCATGTGCTATGAAGAAAGCAATAGCATAAACATTTATGTACCCATCCATCTTAGTGCAAGAGGTAATAATGCAACTAGAGGAATGCTGATTATGATGGTGGGGAAACACTGTATGTTTTTGTTTGAACTTGAAAACGAGGCCTGAATATGGTTACGTTGACACAACTGACAACTATTGCCCTACAGTTGACACACGTGGCTAGATTGTCATTAATGGTGTCTGAAAACGAAGTTTAACATCTGTGCACGAGTTTGAGACTGTCATTATTAATACCGGGTATATCCACCTTGTGCCTGGATGACGGCCTGGACACGACGTCTCATGCTGGTCACCAACCAACTGATACGCCATTGTGGTATTCGTTGCCATTCAAGATGGAGTGCGTCTGTTAATTCCTGTAGGTTCTGCACAGGAGGATCCCTCCTTCTCACCATGTTTCCCAGAATGTCCCAGATATGCTCAATAGGGTTCATGTCAGGGCTCCTTGCTGGCCATGGTAGGGTTTCGATGGCATTCTGGCGGAGGTATTCATGCACAGCTCTAGCACGATGTGGTCGGGCGTTGTCATCCATGAATATAGGGTGGGTTCCAGGTGCATGATTTACAAAATGAGGGACCACAACTCTATCCAGTATGGAATCTTGATATCTTTGTCCATTTAGTGTTCCAGGTACAGTCAACAGATCCAGCTTACAATCAAATGAGATGCACCCCCATATCATAACGGAACCTCCACCAAATGGAACTTCTTCCATGATGTTACGTTGGTCGTACGCCGTGCGTCTGGACCTCCATACACGAGTTCGACCATCTGTGGCATGAAGCAGGAACCAACTTTCATCGGACCAGTGTACCCGTCTCCAGGATCTCATGTTCCAGTGTCTTCTTTCGTTGCACCACCTCAGACGCTCCTCTTTGTGGTGTGCAGTGAGGAGAGGACGTCTGACAGGTCTCCTAGCTTTCATGCCAGCAGCATACAGTCTCCTTTTGACGGTAGACATTGACACTATTGCGCGTTTCCCATTGCTGGCTGAGCACTCTGCTGTTGGTGAATGGAGATCTCCTAACAAGGCGTACTAGGGCTCGATCATCACGGGCAGTAGTCTTCTTCGGTCTTCCAGATCTAGGCCTGTCCTTCACCTCGTTAGTTTGCCCATGTTTTGCAATCAAACGACTGATTACAGTATGGTTAATGTTCAGCTGTCTGCCAATCTCTCTGCGTGACATACCAGTGGTATGCATGCCTATGATTTGCCATTTCACACGATCACTTAACCTTCGTCTTGCCATAGCGGTTCACAATCAAGAGCTAATTCTCTCTGTACAAATAAACCACGGTCATGAACACAAAATTCCTAATCTTGTCGCCTAAATCTGTATGTAATGTTCTACACCTCAGACTGGACTTTTACATAACTGAACACGTGTGCTGTTTCCCGCCACGCACGGACATCAAGCAGCGTGAAGTCATGCATGCATGTGCATTTCGTACTTGGAATTATGTCAGCTAACGCGGGGACAAAAAGTATGGCAGCCTAGTTGTACCATCATGTTTCTACGTTCTATTGTTTTTGCTGGTGCTTAACTTTTGCACAGGTGTATATAATCATACAAGTACATGTAAGTTGTTGAATATTCTAAAATTAATTTGACTGAAAACTTGCTGTCCAAAGCTCAGATTAGTTTAAAAATATTCACAGGAATATTTAGTAAAGTGTAAATGATGCTGCACATTTACTATTTCTTGTTCATAGTGTTAACAACTTAAAACATTGGTAAATTTTCAAACATTTTTTTAAAATGAGCTGGCAATCAACATTAGGGTTAAATAGACTAACTTCACAGCCACTGACGAGGGGAATATTTGCCTCCCAAAATGCAGGAGAAGCTCTCTGAGAGCATCTAGATTTCAAAATTTCGATTTTCCTAACTTCCTATTTTGGTCCAGCCAATGTTGGCACCTCTGAGAGTGTTTTCAGTCTGTTGTCAGCTACAAATTAGTTTCTTACCAGTCTGTTGCTTATTACCAGTCTATTGTCAGCTGTATCATTATGTCTTGCCACTCTAAACTGGTAATAGACTAACAACACACTGACAATAGGCTGACAGCAAAATGGTGGGAACTGGTCATGAACATTACTGCAGGACAAAGAAAGTATCATGACATTGAGATGGCACCCACACTCCCTTAAAACTACAAGAAAAAGCATCAGTTTAATATTCAGTACATATGTATTGGGTGCTGCAGTATAGACAAACATTTAACTAAATATTCAAATAGCTTGGTCACTTCAATTTAACAGTTTAATAAATTACGAAAATAGGTATCACAAGACCAACACCACAAATTATCAGTGTTATGATTACAATTTTTATGTCGACATATCAAACTGATAATGATTGTGCCATTCTTGGCTAACATGACATGATTATAATTAAATAAACATGATTCTAATTATATTTTCTACATTTTATGCAGACCAAGGAGCGCTTCTGTTGAATATTCAAAAAAGGAAGAAGAAAGATAACTTCTTCTTATTTTAGCATGTACATGACCCCACATGGAGGAGAACCTCTTTATCAGTGTATTGAATAATACAAATACTGCCAAAAAGCTAATTACACAATTACGGTATGTGTGTGAGAACAACTACAGTAGCACAAATCTAACATGTTGGTATTATCAAAAGAATGAGACACAGATCCAGCTTTAAAATCATTGTTATAAAGTTGTAAGTTATATTTCTAGGCATGGGTAAAAATATCAACTCAAATATTATTTTTATTTCACATCTTACCAGTCTATTGTGAGACATGTTCTCTGATAGGAAAATTGTTAAGTCCTTTCTTGCCAGTCAAGATTTTTCATGTCAGCTGAATGTCAGCTATAGTTAAAACAAAGTTTTTGTTGTCACGTTGATGTCAGGCCAGATAAATTTGTTGTCAGTGTATTGCCAGATCTCCAACAATACTGCCAGTGTATTGTCAGATTATTGTCAGACTATTACCAGGTCTGACAATAAACTGGCAATATTACCAGTGTATTGTCAATTCTTTACTTAATGTCAGCCTATTGTCAGTGTATTGCCAGTGTTAATTTTTTATTGTCAGCTTGTTGTCAGTCTGTTGTCATATCTTGCCAGTCTGTTGTCAGTCTATTACCAGAAACACGTCTTACATTTCAGGATCGGTTCACCCTATTAGGACTAACCCTTGTGAAAGAAAGGCTTGATATCAAGGAATAAAAGCTAGGATTAGCCTGGATAGATGCTAGGAATTCCTGTGATATCCTGGCATTTAGAGCTTGGCTAAGCTAGGATTAGCCACAACTGTATTTAGACAGGATTAGCCTGGAAAAGCCTGGATCGTCTAGGGTTGGAATAGCCCGGACTATTTTCTCGGAATAGCCAGGTAAAGCCTGGACCTTTGATGGCTGTGTAAGCCTGGAATAGCCAGGACTTACATGCTCGGATAAGCCAGGAAAAGCTAGGATAATCCAGAAATAGTTTGGATAAGCCAGGAATAGCTCGGATAAGCTGGGAATAGCTCGGACATTAGCCAGAAATAGCTTGGATAAGCCAGGAATAGCTTGGATAACCCAGGAATAGCTTGGATAAGCCTGGTAACCATGGCTACCAGTCAAATATTCAACTGATTTCATTGTGTGGTTGCTTTTAACCCTTATCCCTCTTCAGGAAAATTTTAATTTTCTCATAGAAAGTATACAATTTATGTATCAAGAGAAAACATTTTTCAAAATGTACCACTGAAATAACTAGCTCGGTTATCGATCCTGTCATTCCAGTGGTAAATTTTCAAAAATAGTCTACTATTTGTCTGCAAATGGACATTTCTCATGCCCGCTATAGAAGCTGTTTTTGGGAGACTTTAGTATTAAATAGTTACATATATTGAGATCAGTCTTTCAGTTGTCTTATCGGTGAACGAGTTAGTGAATTCAGACATAAATCATTAAGATCATATAATACTATTGCGACCTACAAGTGAAAACAACAAAATTATAAAGCATTTTATGTGACATTTCTATGAATCCACTATCAATGCTTTCAAGAAATCCATGATTTTTGGTTGTTGGTTACTGGCCATTCAAATGCTAACCACCAACGAGCTTATATCCAAAGCAATCTTTCTTAACCATGTAGAGCATACAATTTTATTTCCTCAATTAAGCTTTCAACAGATGAACGAGAAAACTTGATTTAAGCCTTTAAAGATCAAGTTGGTCAAAACTGACCTCTGCAGTGGTCTTGCGGAATGTCTGGTTACAGGCCAATAGACAGATATTTTTGAAAATGTATGACTTAACCCTTTAACGCTCATATCAGCCAAAACTGCTTCTGCAGTGGTCTTGAGAAATGTCCATTTGCAGACCAAGAAGACTATTTTTGAAAATTTACCACTGGAATGACTGGCTCGATAACCGAGTCAGTCATTCCAGTGGTAAATTTGTAAAAATAGTCTTCTCTTGGTCGGCAAATGGACATTTTCTGTGAGAAAATTGAAATTTTCTTGAATAAATTTGAGGGTTAAAGGGTTAAATACCTGGCTCGATAATCCACTGTCATCTCATTGCTAAATTTTCCAAAATACCCATCTCTTGAGCTGCAAATGATCGTTCAAAAAGGGACTATTTAGATTTTCTCGACAAATTTTAATGTGTCACTCACATTTTGCTTCTTAGTAGGAGTCCTCTTCAGACCGGGACAGAAAAATGACTCCTAAGCAGTTGTCTGTAATCTGGTATGGAAACGGTACTTCTCAGCAGCTAGTCTATAGAAAATGTTAGTCCTCAAATTACCCTGGAATCTGGATCAGAGAGCTAAGAATATTCTATAACGGCCTCCTACTTTCAGGGCAAAAATTAACGATAGTAATCATTTGACAGGTGGGGGGCGAGCTAATAACTGATAACTAATTAAATTTCATCAAGGCATTAACACTATATGATACCATGTTTTTCGTGTTTGATATAACCTGAGATTGTTAACACATATTAGAAAGCCTTGTTATTGAATTACTATAGATAGAGTTTAAGAAGTTAAACCAAAACTGGTAAAGCGGCGAATACATTTCAGCTAAGCAATAAATACATACCTTCCAATATAGGTTTATTTCCATTATACTGTTACTAATGCTAAGTATTCCATCTAACAGTTGTAGAGGAGTGCTTTTATTGTATTAAATTCGGTAGATTCCTCTGCTTAGCTCATTTTTCCTTTGTTTCAGAATTGGCCAAATTATTGGAACTAATCATGGGCCTATAGATACCTCAACCAGCAGGAGCGGCACAAAGACATATGCATAATGCCAAGAAATGCATAATGCCAAGATTTTCGCCAATATCCCTTCAGTGTAATACTGATGTCTTGCCATATCATTGATCAGTGACTTTTCCACTGAATGCAACATCACTTTTGGCAATTTCCAGCTAGTATTTGCCAGGGCAGGGAGAAATACCTTGTAATACTGAGAAATACTCAAATATCATGAGATAAATTTAACAATTTAGCTTCATGGTTTATTAGCATGCTTACAGAAAACACTGTCAGGCTTTATTTCCCCGGTGTAGCTGTATGTATATAGTAAATTTACAATTGTGATAGATATGACAGGATATTTGACACTTTCTATCTGCTTGTAGGTAAGTAAGCTCACCATTAATGAATGGCTATTGTGTACACAAGTCTTGATTATTTTCAAAACATACTGTCTAGAAAACTTAATTCTGAGGTGCTTACCCAGTGCTCTGTCATGTCTGTCTCTTCTTAAGACATTCTTGAATAACTCTACTACCGTATTTCGGGTATATTATACAGGTTTTTTATCATTTTACGCATAGCCAGGATGGGGTTGCCTACTATGTATTAATATAAAGTTTGATCACATTTTTTTAGCTCAAAATTTTTGGTCAGAATGGCCTCCCAGATGTAAAATTCAGCGAAAGGTAATGGCTACTCCCTCTTGCCCTATTGTAATAACCAATATGGTGGCCTATATTGTCTGTAATAATTGTATTCTATGTAATATATTTGTAAATATTACTTGTGTCATTCCTAAATGATGAAATAAAATGCAAACTGTCAAGTCATTGTCTTGTTGTGTGTCATCGACCAACGTAAAATGATCCAAAATGGAATCAAATTAAAAAGAGGTAGCTAAAAGGCCTCCCAAATATGAACAGATTTTTAGCTCGGCTTTGCGAAGTAAAACTCTATTGTGCTACCCTGCACGTCGACCATGGCGGTGTCGTCATCGTCAAATTTGCATTTAGCTCAACAGTTCTGTTTATATCTCATGTTTGGTTAATCATACTGGACCCAAACTTGAGCACATGCTTCATTATAATGACACAGCATCGCACAATGACCTTTAGGTCAATGTCACTGTGGCCTTGGTAAAAAACTTATTTTTTCAACTTTAACACTCCGTTTAGCTCAACCATTCTGTTTATATATCATGTTTGGTTAATCCTACTGGACCACAATTGGACACATGCCTCCTTATAATGACACGACATCACACAAGGATGTTGGGGTCAAAAGGTCAAGGTCACTGATGCATGGCGTCCGTCATCCATCCAATAATGAGATACAGCTCCCAACAGACAGACACATGTAGACAAGCTCCCAACAGACAGACAGACATGTGTAGACAAACTCCCAACAGACAGACACACATGTAGACAAGCTCCCAACCATCTGACAGGCACATGTAGAGAATTTCCCAACAGTCAGACAGAGATGTATAGACAAACTTCCAACAGACAGATAGGCACACAAACTCCCAACAGACAGACAGACAGCTGTAGACAAGCTCCCAACAGTCAGACAGGCACATGTAGACAAACTCCCAACAGACAGACAGGCACATGTACCCTAGTGAAAAAAGCCTGGAACTCCCTGGATATCCTGGCATTTTTAGCTCGGATTAGCCTGGAATGATTATGTTATGGTTACCGACACGTGTGGACAAACACAAATGTTATGGTTACCTCTTTCCTGGATTCATCCTCTTTTTTATGGTCAGTACATCTCCGTCCGATCGGCTTTTAAAGATATGCAAAAATGTCCTGGGTTTTTGGTTTTGCACTTTCAAAGTGGTCATAGTGACCAAAATTTTAAGATTTTGTAATATCAAACATGTTTTGCTTATTTAAATGGATAATTAACTAATTAAGTCATCCACAACCAGTTTATTACACCCTGTCTTTGTCACCAGTTTTCGCATTTCTGTGATGCATGCATCACTCAGAAAAATGTGACCATGATTTTTTGGTGGAAATTATTATTTGTAGTATAGGCATGAGTAGCATCTATTTGGGAAATGGAACCATTTGACAGCCAAAGGGGTGGGGCACGGTGGGGGTGGGGGGGGGGGGGGGGTGGTGGTGGTGTTACATGTTTACCTCTAGAAATGCAGGAGATGCCATTTGAGAGCATCTAGATTTTAAGAATTTACAGGGAAGGGCTCCCTGCCATCTGGTTTGGCTGTCACCTTTACCGCTCTTGTCCTCTTTTCCAATAGCTGAGATATGGTAACGCTACTGATTGTAATACCCTCTTCAACTTGCTGGTTGAGGGTAATAATAGTTTTCAATTTCTAAGATATGGTTTGGCAACTAGAAAACTTAATTAAACATTTAATTTAGAAAGAAATGTATTAAACTTTGTCATAATTAATTATCATAGACATTCTTTAGCACTTATGATTTAGTGTTCCAATCTTTGCAAATATGGATATATGTATATTTAAAAGCTGTAAATCTCAAATTAACACTTATTTATGTGTGTGCTAAAGTACTTTCTGTTCATTTATCTTATTTTCATATAAAGTTTTTCTCCAGGTATATGTTATGTATTGCAATTTATTATGCTTTCATATTTAATTATAAGAATTCAGTAATTCACATTTCCAGAGTCTCCATCTCTCTATCTGTCATCATATGACATCATAATCAGCTAAGTAGGATGATCATAATCATTACGTCATAAATGATTCTATATGGCCTGTCGTTAACTCTTAACCCTTAGCACACTGATGTCAATATTCTATATTTTACGGTGTCAATATCAAAGAAACTAGTGTACATTTTTACATTCTATGACAGCACCATCTTCCACCAAGTTTGTTGAAAAATAAACACTAGTTAACCTTTTACTTTGATTTGAAAATTTAGGATTTTGACACCAGAGTGCTACGGGTTAATAGTCTGACACGTTGTACGAATCATATGTCTCTACTATTTAATAAACACGCTGTTGGATATTTTGAAACTAATTTGACTGGATGCTGTTGCTGCCATAGGCAGCAACAGCGCCCAGTCAAATTAGTTCCAAAATATTCAATAGCTTACCTGTATAGTTTTCTGGAAATTGATAGTCAGGGAGTTCAGAGATCGATCGATCCCAACAAGAATGAGGTGTGGGTGGAGCTTAGCTAGAGATGGGTGGGGCATAGCTACAAATGGAAAGGTCCATTCCAATCTAATATATTGTTACATCAATCTCAAGAATTCCAACCTAGTATATTGTTACATTAAACTGATCTCTTTACTGAAGCATTCTTCTTTTGTCTCGGAATATGGGGTTTTATTGTGCCATCCTCATTGAGGTTAATGCCTCGCTTTAACACAATAAGTCGTCATGCACTAACATGGACATGTATGGTACATAGCCTAGCTTTGAATAATGGCTAAAATCCATATTTGACTCAACTTTTTAAACTAACTTGATAATAAATATAATTCACTCCTTATTGACATGTAGATTAATGCATAAATGTACACATACGGGTACTTCAATATTGTTCATAATAATGTCCCCAGTGTGTGCCCATTGGTGTCACAAACAATCTTAGGTATCCAACCCCCTACCCATCAATGGAAATGGGTATTCCAGTATGCACTAAGTGACCTTTTGACCTCAAACTATAGTTTTTTATAGCCACTTATAATATGGACCTATGTGCAAAATTTCGTGATTCTACCTCATAGGATTCTGGAGATATGCCTCAAATCAACAGATAGACAGATAAACAAACAAATGGCACCAACCGCAATAATCATACCGACCTTCGGCAGTGTAATAATAAATTTTTGCATCCATGTACACAGTCGCATGCACACTATTCACAAATAAGCAGTAATACATTTCTAGTCTCACGGTATCTAAAGCTCGGTAAAGTGCATTGAGTTCTGGTTCAGAGTCAAAGTTGATGTTGTATCGGTGATAGTGGGCTTGTATTAATAGTGGTATTTATGCAACAGCACACCATCTCAGCAACTGCTTAGAATTGAACCTCTTGTAGTGTATCACATATAGAGACTCTGCAGATTGTGTCAATATTGATTATGCAGCTCCACCCTTTGAGAAGACAAGGGAAGTTAGGTTCAATTGTATTACATTGGCCACTTGATGACGGTCATGAGACAGCGAGGTATCCAACAGGTTGAGGTAATTATTTCTGATGTATAGGAATGTCCTAGCTATCAATTTCCTGAAAGCTATGCAGGGAAGTTGTTGAATATTTTGTAACTAATTTGACTGGGTAGGCAGCAACAGCGCCTAGTCGAATTAGTTTCAAAATATTCAACAGAATATTTATTAAATAGTAAAGACATACAATTTGTACAACAACGCATAGCCCGTCTTCAAATATGCATTCTTGACGTAGTTATCGACGTCATTCATGACGTCATTCATTATGATGTCATTCTACACATCACGTAGTTGATTATGTCATATGATGGGTTAGATACTCTGGAAAGGTGAATTGAGACATGCATGCAATTACGTTCATGGCATCCATGATTTAACCAGTGAGAATTTGTTGCCATCCAAAGACGCACATCGCACAAGAGGCCACAGCTAAAAAATACTAAAGCAATGCTTTAAGGGCAATACACGGAAGGGATGCTTCAGTATTCGTTTGACAAATTGCTGAATGGTCTACCTGTGTAGGTTGTTACAATTTGTATGCTTAACACCTGCAAGGGAAGACTCTACAAAGTTCTACAAAGACCAGATTTAAAAAACTGACTCCCATCGAGCTCGTCTGCACCCACCCACATGTACTAAAGGTACAAGACGAACCGTCTGAAGACATGGAAGAAGACAGTGAAGATCAGCTCCATGCGGTCTAGCCTAATCACCAGAAAAGGACTGTAACTATGTCATCATTTGACATTTTGGACAAATGCCGCACACAGTATCACAGCCTGACTTGCAGGTTCCTTCTCACTAGTTCGAGAACGGACTGTGGGTCATGATCTAAGTCTGAGAGTACTGGAGTCATTGTTCCTTCAGAAACATTCCAGCCCCCATTCCACGACATTCAAGGTATTCCGCTTCCACTGTTGGATCTAATGGTACACTTGCAGGGTGTGGTACTTCATCACCGCAGATGTTGGTGGCAACATGTTTGGGTGGATGGCATTTTGCTGATGGTAACAAGCTGCTTGAATCTCTGATGCTTTATCGTGTCAAGAGGGTCATTCCGCATTCCTTTATGCAAAATGACAGTGGCATTCTCACTAACGGCTATGCCCTCGTCCTTCGAGGATTACACACTTCCAAATAGTTTGGCCTGGACACAGAATAACTTGTTGTCACTCATGTGCTTCAGTCCGACAGCTTTTCCTATTCCAAATACCATGGATGTTGTATTGCTCCCGAGGAAAGCGTGTAAATAAGGTATTCTTGTAGACATTCTTCCGTTGTACATGCATGATTAAATTGACACCGAAACATTTAAGAACTGCTCCTTTCATTGGCGGAAATAGATGTCATACTTGTTTCCCCCAGCTGGATGTATGTCAAATGATCATTTCAATGATAATAAGAACAAAACATTGCAACTCTAGGTAGAAATGATTTGCTAACATCGAATTTCAGTGGTAACTGTTGGGTTTTGACATCACAGAGTGGTCCTGGGGTTCACAAAACATACTTTTTCAGTAGATGGGGGCATGTTTATATCTACTAGTAATGCATTTATGTGGTCTAAAGTGAACCGTTCTTGAGATATATGCCATATTATACCCAGTTGACGAACATGTTGGTAGCCATCTTGAATTCAACATGTTCCACTCAAAAGATTTTATTAATTTTTAGCTCACCTAAGTGAGCTTATACAATCGCGATTTGTCTGTCATCTGTCGTCTGTCATCAATTGTGGCACGTTTCGCCATTTGTTGATAGATTAAAAGCAAATTTGGCAGATATGTTCCTTTTGGCAATATCTATTTGGGCTGTTAAGATGAAGAGGCCACGCCCGCAAAAAGCAGAGTTATGGCCCTTGCTATATTTTCAAAGTATTGCAGCATATGGGGAAAATACATTTGTGGCACATTTCGCCTTTTATCAAAGGATTAAAACAAAATTTGGCAAATATGTTCCTATAAGCAATATCTATTGAAGCTATCAAGATGAAGTGGCCCTGCCAACAATTAGCAGAGTTATGTCCCTTGCTATATTTTCAAATTATTGAAGCCTATGGGGAAAATATGTTTGTGGCACATATCTTCATCTATCAATTGATTAAAACAAAATTTGGCAGACATGTTCCTTTAGGCAATATCTATTTCGGCTATGAGGATGAAGTGGCCACGCCCTTAAACAAGGGTCATAACTGGTTCATTAATGTATTTTTAAGTATTGAACCCTATGGAGAAAATATACGTTTGTGGCACTTTTAGTCATTTATTGATGGTTTAAAACACAATTTGGTAGATATGTTCATTTAGGCAACATCTATTCGAGCTATGAATGTGAAGTGGTCACACCCTTAAACAAGGGTCATAACTCTGGTTTATAAAGGCGTTTTAAATATTGACCCCTATGGGGAGAATACATGTTTTCGCCAGTTGTTGAGATTTTAAACAAATTTAGCAGATATATTCCTTCAGTCAAATATCTATTTGAACTATGAATATAAAGAGTCTGCACCTTTAAACAAGGGCCATAACTCTGGTTCATTAAGTCCTAAACTATTGAACCATATGTCGAAAATTCATTTGTTTTGTTAATTGTTGATGGATTAAAACCAAATTTAGCAGACATGTTTCTTCAGTCAAATATCTATTTGCCCTATGAATATGAAGAAACCACAACATGAATTAAGGGCCATAACTGTGACTCAAGGCATTTTAAAGTATTGAACCCAATGGATAAAATTATCTGTGTCACGTTTCATAAATTGTTAATGGATTAAAACAAGATTTGTCATAAATGTTCATTTCATACACTTAAATAAGTTGACAATAATGTGAGGAGTGGCTGCCCCATTGATTAATGGTACTCTTCCTGTTGGCCAATCATGTCAATAGTCTTGCATTTTCCCATCCAAACATTTAACTGTGACCTCACCATTGCCCCTTTTGTAAAGGTCAGTGTTGCGACTTCAGTGATGGTTGCCCCATTGATCAATGGTACATTCCCCATTGGTGAATAATGTCAATGACACCAATATTCTTGCATTTTTTCATCCAAATTATTTACTGTTACCATTGTCCCGTTGGTAAATGTCATCTGCTGTATCAATAATGTCATGGATGTCTGCCCCATTAGTCAATGGTGCATTTCTCATTGGTCAATAGTGTCAAGGATACACATATTTTTGTATTACCCTCATAAATGCTTGCTTGTGTCCATTGCCCCATTGGTAAATGGCATCTCTACATTTGACCTATTTTTATAGTAGTGTTAGGGTCCATTGATTAATGCTACTTTTCCTGCTGGTCAATAATGTCAAGGATGCCAATACTCTTGTATTTCCGTATCCAGATTCTTTACTGTGACGATTGTTCCATTAGTAAGTGACATCTGTTAACATACTTGAACAATTTGAGAGTAATGTCTGGGATCGCTGCAGCATTGATCAGTTGTACTTTTTCCGTTGGTCAATAATGTCAAGGATGCCAATATTCTTGCATTTCCTCTCCAAGTCTTTACTTGTGACCATTACCCCATTTGTAAATGACATGTGTTATGTGTGCCGCATGAGACAATGGTGCTTTCTCTGGTGGTCAGTAGTGTCAGGCATTAATTAATGTAAACATGTGTACAGTTCATTACCAGCTAGGTGAGCACTATGGCCCTTGGGCCATTTATTTATACATTTTTTCTGAGAACTAAATGCACAAAATAAAAGTGCTTTCATCACTGTTGCAACTAGTGGTGTCAACCACTAGACTGACTGGACTAGAGATTCTAGATTACAAGGAATGCAACCAGGATCCATTAAATGCTGAAGGGGGTTGGGGTGGTGGTGTGGTGGTATATGTCCCCCATGAGGAACGTCAATCAAACCAGAATTGCTTGTGTGTGCAGGGGCTAATACGGGAAGTTATTTTGGACAACTGTTTTAACGCTATACGGTAAATGGCATAATTCCAAAAGTAGCGAGTTTACAGGGGCCGTATTCACGAAGAGTGCGTAACTTACGTGCATGCCTAAGTTACACACCTATTTACGCCACCTACTTATTCCGTATTCACGAAGGGGTGCCTATCACTGATTTTTTTTTATCACTGATACAGTTGTGGAATCTTAATTAATGTATGGTTACAGCCTTTCCTGTGTGCAACCCCCCCCCCCCCCCCCCCCTTGGGAGTTTGTGTGCCTGTCAGTCTGCTTAAAGAAAGTTGGGCTGTACGGTCGCACTGGATGATTCTAATCTGTCACAAGTATATGATGCCACATATGTAGGCGGACGTCACAATCAAAATATGTAATTAATGACGTACCCAAGTCATGAGCACCCAGACAATTTAGTTTCTAAATATTCAACCGCTTACATGTGCTGCATACCTGTAGAGTTACTATGATATCAGGGACAGGTTCAGCTTTTGCAATGTTCTAGCCAATGAATTGATTAGCCAAATACCATTTTTGTTTACTTCAATGTCACTTATGAACCACGAAAAGTAGGTCAAAAGCGTGTTCAGTGAAGCATGACAAGTAGGTCACAACATTTCATACGCAACACACCTTCAGTGTATAATACATCCATATAGCAGGTTTAGTTCCAGTATGTTAACTCTTGAAACTATAGCCAGACTAACATAGTCTGTAATGTTCAATGAACCATGAAAAGTAAATCAAAGGTAGGTCACAATGACCTATTTCTTACACACCGTACACCTCTCTAAGATGCATCCACATGTCAAGTTTAGTTCCCGTACACCAAAAAAAAAACCACCTTGAAACTACAGCCACTGCCCGGACAAACAAAATTTCTGTAATGTTCAATAAACTGTGAAAGGGAGGTCAAAATTAGGTCACGCTGACCTACTTGTCACACTCTGCACATCACCTGCATAAGATGCATCCACGTACCAAGTTTCATGGTCATACGTATAAGTCTTGAAACTATAGCCCGGACAAGCTTGTAGAGGGTGAATGGACGGGCAAGGCGGTGACTATATGCGGAATGGTCCAGTAAGTGTACGAACTGTCTTTGATGGATTTACTATTTAATAAATATTCTGCTGAATATGCATCAACATAGTGGGGCGGATATGTAACACATTTGAGGTAAGATGTTCCATTCTGGCAGAAAGCATGAAATTTGGCTTATAGGTGGTTTAAGGTATGCTGAACCTAATTAGATGCGGTGCCACGTGATTCTACCAAGGGAACCCATTCAAAATGCCGGATTCAAAATGGCCGCCTTCCCAGCGGAAACTCTGTATTACTCAAGTTCTAGATGGAGTAGAGGGCTGGAATTGATGTCAAATTAAGGGTTTCTTGGGTCACTGGTTATGATGTTACCCATTACAATACTCTAAATAGATAAATATGCTGAAAAATATATTATTATTATTATTATTATTATTATTATTATTATTATTATTATTATTATTATTATTATTGTTGTTGTGGTCGCCGTCGTCGTCGTTGTTGTTGTAACATCTGTAAATTAGTAGTATTATTGCTAAACGTTTGTACACGCATGTTCCGGGCGGAACATTTTAGAAACAAGTTTTCGCTACTCAAAACAATTGGTCTACACGTTTTCTCCAGTAAAAGTAATTCTATGCCAGCCCCTCGCTTCGCCAAGCATTATTTCGTTGCGTATTTCCATATAATTATTGTAGTTTCCTACGCTCACACTGACTATTTAAATATATCAGGAGAATACATAGTTGCATAGCATGTGCTCTGCTTATAGACAGAGACAATAGCCTATTATATTCTCGCATTCAAGTCAATATGTCAAAGAAAGTGAAATTGACATCTGATCCCACATTGGATTTAGCACACACGAACTGGTCCCTGTGTGTTATTTGCCAGCAGTCCACAACGGAGCATCTGTATCATCAAAATCGGTATATGACCCAATCCTAAAGAACAATTTGGCTTTGTTCAAATCAAAACAGAGGAAGAGTGCCAGAACCAACAAGAAGCTTGTTGCAATGAAGAGAGATGTACAGTTATTCTCTAGACTGTACATTTCCTGCCAATCCAGAGACGGAGACCTTGATTCATTCTTTGAGCATGAGAATCATCCATGGCCCCCATCACTTGCTGAGAGCAACGCAATGCGCCAAGGCAGCAAATCAGATCTAATGTGATGTTTGGAAGCATTAGTAGCTCGTGCAGCTGATTGTCCAGCGGTTGAAGTGAAGATCATTGACGGAGCAACTATGATGCATAATCTAGATCCCAAGAAATCAAACGTAGTTGTGAAGACATTTAGAGAATTTGCACAGCACGTCTTCCTCCCACACATTGCTAGACAACTACAGACTGTTAAAAGATTGGATGTTGTATGGTAGTGTATAAGGCGGGAAGCTTGAAGACACACGCTAGAGAATTACGGGGATTAAAATGAATAAATGTGCCTTCTCAGATTACCTAATTTCCAGGAAGCATTCTCAATGTAGAAATCTGCAGACTATGTCAAATCAGTGTGTGTTCTCAGGAAATCATGATATGACAAAATGAACAGATAGATACTCTATGTGTAGAAAAATAGAGCCACATACATATTGATATGGATGATAATGTACAAGACACTTATCAGATCATACCATTAACACAGCCATGACAGCCTAATCAATTTACATTCAACACAGATGATAAACACATGTTTGTACTGCATTCTATGTGTTTTAAACATAAATGCTACTGTAAATGTGAATTTTGTTAAATGAAAGTAATAAAGTAAGTATAAAAGAGTTATGATAGTTGATTATTTTTCAGTTTTAGCGTTTAGTGTTAGATTTAGATTATGATTTCAAGGATTTAAGCAAATTAACCCTTTAATGGCTAAATTAGGTAAAAAATATATAATAATTTGCTTATTTAATGACCATTTGGAGGCCAAGATGTATTTTAGAAAATTTACCACTGGAATGGCTGGCTTGCTTATCGAACTAGTCATTCCAGTGGTGAATTTTCAGTCTTGGTTTGCAAATTTATGAACATTCAAGCATACTGCAGAGGCTGGTTGGCTGACTTCTCCATGGAAAGTCTGCATTTGCAGGATGAGGTCAATGCTATTTATCTTTTAAAGATGACTACTGGACTGGGTGATTGCGTCAACGCATGAGACAGCCATTCCACGAGTAAATTTCAAAAATAGCCTTAGTGGCCATGTTGACAAATGGGCATTCTGTAAGCAAAAATTAAATATTCTTGACAAATGCTGACCAGTAAAATGTTACATGCCTGGAAGCTGTTGAATGTTGTTGCTGGGTGTGCGTTGCTTGATGTTACCTAATGAATTGTTGTTGGCTAGTGTCTATGTTGTATGCTGTGTTGAGGAGGGAGTGGGAGGGGGAATTACTGTATTTCTCATTGAGGTGGGATGGGGGTGGATGGCAGTCTGTAAAATAAAATCTCAAAACGGAAATCAGGACAATTTGAAAATAAAAAATATTATGATGAAACTGAATGATAATACTATCAACTAAGAAGAAACAAATTAACATAATGACATGTGATTAACTGAATAAGAAACGGGAAGAAGAAACTAAAGATCTAGTGTGTGCAGAAATGAGGACCTGAGTTAATAACTTAGAATTATAACCTGTTGCCGTTTGAAATGATAAGTTGATTGTGAGTGTTGCTGTTTAGGTATTGATGGGCCTAGTCATTGTCCGTCATCAGTCAAGGCGAAGGCTGCGAAGAAGGCTGTTCTCTTATATTCAGGCAGATTGGTTGTGAAGGAGAGATTCAGCATTTACACCGACAGGGATGGTGATCTCTCAAGCAAGGCCATGTCGATCATGAAGGTGTAGATCTGCTGGATTTCATTGTTTTCATCAGGCATGGAAGGCGGTTTTCCCCCAGTCTCCGATCATCAAGGTTACACATCTCGTCTCCATCTCAGTTCGTTCGCCGAGTCTTCCCCAGGTCAGACAGAATCAGGCAGCATGTCTATCAGCTGGCGGGCCGACCACTCATCGTCTACACTTGACCAACAGCGTCCCATTAGGACAGTTTTGGCAAATCTGCCTAATTTTTATATTACCCTTGTCCGTATGTGGCTATACACAAAAGTGCCTCCTTTTAGGTAGGTGTGTGTATACCCACATACAAACAAAAGTTGTTTTGACGGATCATGGGCAGGGTCAATGGGCTTTGGCCAAAGACTTCCATCTCTATCCTGCCCCTGCTCATTTACATGTGCCAAACGTTTCAGAAAGCCTATCAAAAGTTTCATTTTCTGAGGGATTCCAACGTCAGTCCATGAGTTCTTTAACGTCCGATTTGCTTCAATGCTGATCAGACGGGACCAACTTCTTTACTTCCCTTCCGAAGGACGGTTAGTAGTTATTTTAGTATTGTTTTTATTGTCTGTCCTTATGTTTTTCAGTTTGACCTTAATGCAGTCAGACTTACCTTTTTACACAGTATCTTCTGTATATGGCAGATGTTTTCCTGGCTTCTTTTCTGTCCTATTGGAATGGCAGGCGTAGCGAAGTCTGTACGGCTAGGACTACGACGTCTGTGTCTGTAGCATGAATCATTATTGTTCGATAACCTTGGTGATATGCATGGAAGGCGTGGAGCAACATTCTACCATCTGCTTCATCTTGCATGCATGGCGCGAGTTGTGAGACGTCATGCTCTGGCCTCATCAGCACGTTTTCCTCACATGTTGTGACGAGTATCTTTCCTTCTGGTAGCTCAAATGACTCGAGAAAGGTGAAGAGGCCTGTTTTGTTTGCATCAACTCGTAGGAAAGTTTTCCAATTTTGAGGGAGTCTTGTACTCGATACAACACGAAGAGCTTCACCATGTCCCCGTAATTCTCTAGCGTGTGTCTTCAAGGTTCCCGCCTTATACACGTACCATACAACATCCAATCTTTTAACCGTCTGTAGTTGTCTAGCAATGTGTGGGAGGAAGACGTGCTCTGCAAAATCTCCAAATGTGTTCACAACCACGTTTGATTTCTTGGGATCTAAATTATGTATCATAGCTGCTCCGTCAATGATCTTCACTTCAACGTCTGGACCATCAGCTGCACGAGCTACTAATGCTTCCAAACATCCCATCAGATCTGATTTGCGGCCTTGGTGCATTGCGTGCTCTCAGCAAGTGATGGGGGCCATGGATGATTCTCATGCTCAAAGAATGAATCACGGTCTCCGTCTCTGGATTGGCAGGAAATGTACAGTCTAGAGAATAACTGTACATCTCTCTTCATTGCAACACGCTTCTTGTTGGTTCTGGTACTCCTTCCTCTGTTTTGATTTGAACAAAGCCAAATTGTTCTTTTGGATTGGGTCATATACCGATTTTGATGATACAGATGCTCCGTTGTGGACTGCTGGCAAATAACACACAGGGACAAGTTCGTGTGTGCTAAATCCACTTTCTTTGACAAATTGACTTGAATAATAGGCTATTGTCTCTGTCTATAAGCAGAGCACAATACGCGTGTGCGTGATTGCTATGCAGCTATGTATTCTCCTGATATATTTAAATAGTCAGTGTGAGTTTAGGAAACTACAATAATTATATGGAAATCCGCAACGAAATAATGTTTGGAGAAGCGAGGGGCTGGCATACAATTACTTTTACTGGAGAAAACGTGAAGACCAATTGTTTTGAGTAGCGAAAACTTGTTTCTAAAATGTTCCGCCCGGAACATGTGTGTACAAACGTTTAGCAATAATACTACTAATTTACAAATGTTACAACAACAACGACGACGACGAGGACCACAACAACAACAACAACAACAACAATAATAATAATAATATATTTTTCAGCATGTTTATCTATTTAGAGTATTCTAATGGGTAAAATCATAACAAGTGACCCAAGAAACCCTTAATTTGACATCAATTCCAGCCGACTACTCCATATAGAACTTGAGTAATGCAGATTTTCCGCTGGGAAGGCGGCCATTTTGAATGGGTTCCCTTGGTAGAATCACGTGGCACCGCATCCAATTATGTTCAGCATACCTTAAACCACCTATAAGCCAAATTTCATGCTGTCTGCCAGAATAGAACATCTTACCTCAAATTTGTTACATATCCGCCCCACTATGTTGATGCCTATTCAGCAGAATATTTATTAAATAGTAAATCCATCAAAGACAGTTCGTACACTTACCGGACCATTCTACATATAGTCACCGCCTTGCAGAGGGTTTGAAGGTCTGCCCACCGCCCGGCTAGGTCCAGCCTTTCTTCCTTCTCTGGTCCCCTCTCATCCCCAGTTCCCCCAGATCCCTCAGTTCGAGAATTGGCAAGCCTTCATTCAGGACTCCTGGTTAATCGAACAGATACGCTGGGTGTACGCTCCATCTTGGATCCAGGATCCTCCTCCTCTGTCTTTCTTCCCCAAATGGACTCCTGTTCCTTCCAATCAGGAAAAGCTGGCAGCTCTGGAGGAGGAGTTAGATTCAATGATCAGCAAAGAGGCTATAGAAGAGGTTCCTCTGTAGAAAGTAGACCCGGGATACTATTCCATGATTTTCTTAGTCTAAAAAATGACAAGGGGTTGGCGTCCTATTATCAACCTGAAGAATTTTCTTATTCTCACCCTCAAATTCAAAGTGGAGCCCATTTCCCAGATTATTGCAAGCTTAGACCCAGGCATGTGGACTGCTTCAATCGACCTCAAGGACGCCTATTTTCATGTTCTTATTCACCCCTCCTTTCGGAAGTTCGGGGTCGGGTATGGCAATTTCGGGCCATGCTGTTCGGCCTGACCACAGCTCCTTATCTTTTTACCCGTCTGGTCTCAGCTGTGGCAGGAGTCATGTGCTGTCAGTCTATCCATCTTCACATGTATATAGATGACTGGCTAATAAAAGCAGTCGTCCTTAATTCTCACATACATTATTCCAGAAGTCTGCAGTCTTGCTTGCAATCTAGGATGGATGTTAAATCTTCAAAACTCAAGTCTCGTCCCCTCTCAAGTTTTTACCCACCTAGGCGTCTCCTTCGATCTGTCTCTAGGTCAAATTTTCCTTCAGAGACTCGAGTAGAAGCAATCTTGTTTGCGATGGACATGCTGGCATCCTCTCTCTTTGTCAAAACAAGATTCTTCCTCAGAGTTCTAGGCTTGATGCTCAGTATCGAGAATGTCATTCCATGGGTGGCGCTGATGAGAAGATCCTTTCAGATGTATCTGATGTCCCTCTGGAAGGGGTCAGTTTATTCCATTTATTGTCAGATCCCTATCAGAGAGCACCTGATTCTGCATTTGGATTTTTGGAGGGATCGTATATTGCTCCTGAGAGGCGTTGCTTTGATAAAGATTCCTCCGCAGGTGATTATCTTCCCAGACGCTTCCCAAGAAGGGTGGGGAGCAGTCTGAGGCTCCCTGTCGATTTCAGGCCTTGGCGGAGTTAGCAGCGCACATCTATGTTTTGGAGTTGTGGGCTGTCAAGAAGGCTTTCCTCTTGTGGTCGAATCGGGTGAAAGGCCTCAAGATCTCGATTCGTTCAGACAAATCTATGGTGATCTCTTACATCAACAGACAGGGGGAGCGAGGTCTTTTCTTCTTTGTCTGGAGATTTGGAAACTTCTTCTGTTGTGCCGCAAGAATCAGATCTTTCTCGTTGCAAGCCATGTCCCAGGCAGTTTGAACTTTCTTACGGACCAGTTGTCAAGGCGAAGCAAGTTTGCTCACATGGAGGGGCAGTTAAAGAAGTCAGTTGCCAACGCGATTTTCCATCTTCTGGGTCGTCACCACGTAAACCTATTTGCAACTTGTCTAAATGCCCAGATCTCCTTTTTCATGTCTCCTTTTCCAGAGAGTCAGACCCTGGTGGTGGACGCCCTGCCTCAGTCCTGGACAGGAATGTCAGCCTATGCATTCCCTCCAACGATTCTTATCCCGTTGGTTCTGAAGAAGGCCAAGGATCAGGTCTGCGAAGTTCTTTTAATAGTTCCATTCTGGCCGAAGGGGGTCATGTTTGTAGACCTTCTAGATCTTGTGGACTTTCCTCGGCTTCTTCCAGTGTCCACAGACCTTCTTTCACAAGTCAGGGGCATGTATTGTCATCCCAATCCGGAAATGTTCAGCCTGTGCATCTAGAAAATATCGAGCATTGTACGTTGTCACTCAGATCGAATTTTCTTCAAGATCTCAGGAAATTCTTGATTCGTCTAGGAGCGAGTCGACCAGACGTGTTTACAAGGGTCGCCTTAAGATTTTTGGAGAATGGTGTTCCAATAATGGTTTCTTGCATGATTCCGTTTCTATATCCAAGGTGTTAGATTTTTTTTCTTATCTCTTCGATTCTCTGCATTGTCAGCTAACATCGTTATTGGATATAGATTCTCTTTGGCTTCCTCTCTTCTGTGCCTTTTAAACGCTGATGTCAAAGATACTAAGATTCTAAATGATTTTATTAGAGGCTTGGGCAATATTCACCCTCCACTGGCTAAGCCCTTACCCTCTTAGAATTTGGCATTGATTCTTCAGGTTCTAGCGGGCTATCATTTTGAACCAATTGGATGCATTAGCCTTAAACTCTTGACTTTAAAGGCAGTTTTTCTAGTAGAAACCGCTTCGGCCAAAAGAAGATCCGAGATTCACGCTCTCTCCACTGAAAAGATAGATTTATTGAATCTGGGGACGGATTAGTTCTTTGTCCTAGAAAGGAGTTTTTATATCTAAAACTCAATCTAACAGTTACCCAGCTAAGCCGATAGTTCTAAAAATTTTAACGCCTTTTTCGCCGTCAGATAAGTTCTGGTGTCCGGTCAGATCTTTGTAAACACATAAACGTTGTACCAATTTTAATATATATCGATATATCCCACCTACGGGTTCCGTATGCGAGGAGGTAGCCAGACCCGTCTCTAAGGCTACTATTGCCAGATGGATATGTGAAACTATTAGAATTTGGTATGAGATTGCCTCCTATGGTGAAATTCAATTAGCCAACATTAAAGGTCATGATGTTCATGGGATGGCTACGTTGTTTGCTCTCTTCGCCGGCTCATCCTTGGACGACGTTATGCAAGTCACAGGCTGGAAATCTGACTCGACTTTTACCTCTACTTAATGGATCAAAGTCCAGCAGCCTCCTTTTATAGGAATATAACTAGTTTAACTAAACAATCCAAAGACCATTTACCAAGCACATCTCCCCATTTTCGCTAGGCTATATATCTGTTTGATATGGGTGAGAATCTTTATTTGAGTTTTGTTTAGTTTCTTTTGAGTTTTCATTTTCCTTGTTTGATAATCACAGTGTGATTAATATTGATGCACTATTCTGTTAATTTGACTAACTTTAAGCTAAGATACTGATTTATTTTATCCTTCTTTTAAGGTTCTCAAATCTCCACCCACCGAAATGTTTAAAGTGGGGCACTGACCAGATCTACGGGTTTAACAAGTAGTGATTGAATGGCATAGCTGTTTGTGGTGTAATAACAACGCCCACAGCCCCCCCCCCCCTTTGGGATGGTCTGTAGTTTTATTAAGCACTATAGACATACTTAATGTTCAATCACTATGACCCGGCCTCAGCTACCTCGCGTGGGAATGATTTGAGAATCTTTATTTTGTGTGTATGTATGATTACTGTATTCTGCGGCTGTAGTAATAGAAACATCCTACAGCTGCAATCAGCCCTTCGCTTTTGCCCACTGTATCTTGTCCTCAGCCAAAATCCTTAGTTTCCTCAGGTCCATTTTTGACTTGAGTGTACCTAATCCTGCTTTCTTGAGGTCACCTCGTAGCACGCTTAGCAGATTTATGCAATGACGTCCTCTCCTGGCTCTGTACTTTCTGGCTCCGAGTAGGGCGAATTCCAAGGCTCTCTGTGCTGGTGTGTCTTCTGGCATCCTTAGCACATGGCCAAACATGGACCATCTTTGCTGGGCATATTTTACAGACAGCGGCGGCGTATTACACATCTTGTATAGTGCATCGTTGGAAATTATTTTGTTTCATGTATCTAAATTGGAAAGTGATTCTATGCTGTTCTTTGGCTCCTCTGCACATGCGCGTACATGCGCAGTGACTTAGGTCATTGAGTAGGGGTTATAGACTGGTGCCAGTCTCTTGCACGCTGTATGGTGAGAGTATACTCTACCACAAGCCTGGTTGAGGGTATGATGAAATGGTATAGGCATATGGTGACATGAAAGCAAATATAAAAATCTTTTTCTGGTGCTAAGTGCAGAATAATTTGATTTAGCAAGTAGTGATTGAACGGTAAGTATGTTTATAGTGGTTAACAAAACTACAGCCCATCCCACAAAAAGGCGGGGTGGGGGGTCTGTTGGCGTTCTCCGAGATGGATCGTCACCAACCGTGATGTTGATTATTTTCAAACTAATTCGACTGGGTGCTGTTGCCACATATGGCAGCAACAGCGAGTAAAATTAGTTTCAAAATATTCAACAGTGTGTTTATTAAATAGTAAAGTCTTACAATTCGTGTAACTGACGGAATTTTAAAAGTTCATGATGGACTTAGCTACATCAATCATCAGTTGACTGTGGCGTCAGCCTACATGTGGCGTTCTTGATTGTGACGTCATTTACTTGACTGAAAGATTGGATTCCTCTATTCTCCTGAGGCCTCATCATTTTAGGGTCAAAAGGTTAATGTCGAAGTCATAATTCTCCAGAATGCTTGTTGTGTTAGGAATTTAAATAAGATTCCAATTCATTATCAAATTTAAATTATCTATAGCGGCGTAACGTGTTATTTATATAGGTTCACCTGGTCCGAATGGCCAAATGAGCTTAAATGTCATGGTGACTGTCTATCATCCACCTATTCATCCTTTGTCTACCCGTCGTCCGCCAACTGTTGCCGTAAAATGTAACTCCTCCCAAATCGCGTTGCAGATTTTAGCCAAATTTGTCCAGAAGAATCATATCGTGGTAGGCTTCAGTTCTACGCCTATTCTAAATCTAGATTGGTCAATTTTTCTGTGGCCATGCATCTTGGATTTGTTAAAGATTTTCCGCAAATCATTTGAAACGGGCCTCCAATGGCCTGATTTCAAGGAAACTTTGGTGGAAAGATCGTATTGTCGTACTCTTCAACACTTCCAAAGATAATTTTGATTGCTCAATTTTCCACGTCCATCTGTGATTTTTTGACAATTTTCAAGTAATCAAACGTAACTCCTTAAATGTCTCGTAGATTTTAAATAAATTTGGCTGGAAGGATACTGTGATGGCAAACTCCAGAATGCCTATCGTATGATGAAACGCATCAAGACTACAAAAGACATTTTTGATTGGTCAATTTTTTCGGTGGCCATCTTGAATTTTAGAAATCAAGAAATCGTTGATAACGTATCTCCTCCTATACCTCTTGGTGGATTTTAAAACCGAATTTGGCTTACAGGATACTATTGTTGTAGGCTTATTGTGGTAGGCTCCAGATCTGCTATTCAAAATCTGATTGGCCGATTTTGTCGGCAACCATTTCGGATCTACCAAAAAACTTCCTCAAATCCTTTAAAGCGCTATTTATCATAACTACAAAGGAAGCTTGCAGTACTGAGATCAAGAGATCGTATTTAAGAAACTTATAGATATCAAGCGGCATTGCTAGGTATATATTCACTTGCAATACTCGGATCCGGAGATCATGCTAGGAAAGCATACTGTATGTAGATAAAGTGATCCTGATATGGAAATTCAGAATACTCAGATCAAGAATACTACTAGGGTGAAGCGTACAATGCTTAGGTAAGGAGATCATGTTTATGGACCTTTCCAGTTTATCCATCAATCATGTTACGTCGTAATCAACTGTGTGACGTGTAGGATGGCGTCATAAACAATTACATCATGAATGACGTAGATAATATCGGTAATGTCTCTAAGCTTTCCAATCTTTTGAAACTAATGTGACTGCAAAAATGCAGCTGTTGTTTGTAGAACAACATCTCAGTCAAATTAGTTTCGAAAAATTTAATCGCACGCGATAATATTTATAAAATTGTAAATAAATTTATTTCTATTGGTCTTTCAGTGTTAGCATAATCTAATTGTGTATAAAATGTGTTCATTCTTTAATTCCTGCGCGCATGATTGAGGCTTGATCAGCGTGTAGGCTAATGGATGAGGCGTGAATAAGTCAGTTATCACAATTCTGTAAAAACACATGATTACATATATCTAAAACTATTTGTCGAAACCTGCTAATCTAAACAGGTAGTCCACATCACGGCTTCAAGGGATTTTTAAATTGTTGCGCTCGTTTCAAAATATTAATCAGATATTCAGATACAACATAAACATGTTTATTTCTGCTGTATTTCTGAGCGAGAAAGTTATCAAGACAAAGCTTAAATGTTTAGATAAGGCTTTAAAGCTAAGATCACAAGTTAACGACCACCTTCACCAGTGATGTCAATTCGCATTATATACCGATAATAGGTTTAATTCAATAGCCGTATGCTCTAACCACGCCCCACTCCGCCCCCTTGCAACGAGCCAGAATCATTATTACCGGGAAATCTAACAAATGTAAACAATACGACTAGATGACCGCTTGTCATCAGAATGTTAAAATAAGGGTATTTGATTGAAAGTTTTTCTGTCTATGACACCAACAGTTTTCAACAAGCAGTCTAAAATAATACCGCATTACTTAACTGATTAAGAAATATTAAGGTATATATCTCGTTGTTCGACTCCTGATGATAAATCGAGTAATCGCATGCATTAGAATTAATCGATTGGAAATGGAACACATATTATTGTTAGACCGTAAGAAGCTAGATTTGAACAATTATTGCCATAATCAGAAATGCATATACCTTTTTCCAGATGCTTATAAAGAAATTTAAAGTCGTGAGCGTGTATTTTGAGCCAAGAGTTCCCGACAACACACGTATACTTGCAACATGTTTATCTAAAAAATATTACATAGGCCTACATTAATTGTCCCCGCTCATCCTTGGCCCCACCCACCCCATAAAATCGATATACGGTTCAAATCGGTTTGAAAATTGACATCGTCACCGGTTTGACATTATGCCATACCGCGCAGCCTTAGTTAGGATCACGATATCCTGCTGTGGATGCGTACACTACTCGGATCAAGCGATCCCGCTAGGTGAACTTACGGCAATGAGATCAATAGATCAAGTCAAGAGACCACGTTAAGAAAGAATACCGTAGCACTAGCATAATCTATTGAATTAATATGGTAAGATATCTTGATCCGAGTACTGTGAGAATCTTTAGCCTCATCCGTGGTCTGAATATGATAAGCATCGCTAGTAGCATATTCTGATCCAATTACTGCGAGATTCTGTAGCAGAATTTCTTGATCCTGCAAGCCTCTCTAACAGTCTCTTAACCCAAACACTGTAAACCTCCCTGTAAGCTTTCCTTGCAGGATTAACCAATCCGAATACTGTCTTTTGAACTCATTACTGTAACTGGGTTCTTAGGGATCGTGGAAAACATGGAATGTTATGGAATTTGAAAATTAAAATTACAATCCCGGAAAACATTGAAAAACAGTACAATCTCTGGTGACGGTAGCATTGTAGTTTATTTTCTATCTGAAATGCTCAGTATACTGGGATGTGTATGAGTTGTATGGTTTGGCTTGCCTAATTTTCATTGGTCGATCATTCCAGATTTGTACTCCAGAGTATGCTAGACTGGATTTAAATTCTTCGGTTTGGTGCCTCGGTATAGCGAGCATCTGATTGGTGGTACTTCTAGTTCGCATGTTTCCTGTATCTGCATACTTATACCGTGATGTTAGACAGCATGGTGCATTATCGTAAAAGAGCTTAAATATCATCTTTGATTCATTTAGTTATTTATAAGTCCCAGCAATTTAGTAGTCGCCACTCTTTCTATAGATGTTTTATTGATAGAGATTTGAAAATCAATAGGTGAGAAAAGCCTTCGCTTTTGGCCGGTGGTAATTAATGTTTTACGTTTTTATGGTATTAATTGACAGACGATTAACATCGCACCATTTGGATACTAGATCTAGGTCTAGGTTAAGCGTGTACGTAATATTTTCTATTGGGTTTCCTGCGGTGCATAACGTTCCATCATCAGCAAAAAAAAAGATGACAGTTGGAGTATTGGAGCTATAAGGGTAAATAGTATACAAAGAAGGGGGGCCCAAACACGGAACCTTGTGGGACACTACATTTGATTTGACTGGCGGGTGAATGGGACAGAGTTATATGTACTTCTTGGAATGTTGATTGTAGATATGAAGAAACTCATTTTATAACCCTGGCACTGAGGTTATATTCTGATAGTTTTTTTGATAATAGCGAATGGTCAACTGTGTCAAATGCTTTGCGGAGATCAAATAAGCCTGTTCCCGTTATTAGCCCCTTGTCAATGTTTGGCACCTGTCATATGCGTAAGCGCAGTGATGAATGAATCATTTGTTCAGAAGTCAGATTGGTATTTGCATAAGGCATTGCATACACGTTCTTGTGCACATATCTTTCCAAAATTGTTGATAGTACTGGTAATGTTAATATTGATCTGTAATTTTTTGTATCCTCCTTACTACCCCCTGTTATGTATGGGGATTATTTTAGTATTTTTCCATCTCTCAGGAAATATGTTGATCTTGATGCTATGACAGTTAAAGATGTATGCTAGTGATTGATGTCTGGAAGGTTCGACTATCTTTAGTAGCATTGGTCCTACATTGTCGAGCCCAGTAGCCGTACTGGTATTGAGACATTCCAATGCATTATAGACTTCAATTTCGTTTATAAGGGGTACTTGAAATCTGGGCTTGTTTAAAATGTTTTTACAGTTAGCCTTTAGTGCGTCTGGAATATTATTGATTGTACTTCTGCCATTCATTCTATCATCTGAGACAGAGATAAAGTAGTTGTTGAAAGAAGAATTTGCGGTCTCAGTATCACTATTGGTTCGTGTGGTGTAGCGTGGATCGACCAGTCAGGTACGACCCATCCCAGCACGTCTGGGTACGGAACAGCCGGACCGGGTACGTTCCAAGCACGCCCCCACGCCCCCCTGGGTAGGACAGTACGCATGTATAACGCCATATACGAGAGGTTCGTAAAACGACTAAGTCTGTGAGATCGCCTAACGCACATGTGCAGGCATCAGAGATTGCTTACCAATCCGCTTTAGCATTGGAGAGAAAAAGCATCAATTTTGTACCGAGTTGGTACATGTAATTCCTTTAAATTATACTTTCCTCGTCGTTCTTGGTCTCAATCATGACCAGAATGGAACGAGGATTCCAAATCTTTTTACCATTTTAAAATCGGTCCAGAAATGGCTGAGTTATCGTTAATTGAACCAGCAAATTCCTTTCAAAATATACAACCCTATATGCTTAGTGCATGCATGCACTCAGCGCATGGGTACGATAGCGCGTCACGTGATCGCTTCCCCGCCTCTGTATCTCGCTCGCTGATTGGCTGTGGCGCTCCAGCCGTGACGTCACGAGTAGTATAAAGGGGGCTAAAAAATCAGAATCAAGAGCACTTAGGAGAGAAAAGGTGGTGGTGGTGAGGTACCTGGTCTGAGATAAGCGAGTCGTGGGCAACTGCTAACCGTATAGCTGGCTCCCTATAGCCAACTCTGGTGACATTCGGTTTTGAGCACTCGCCTCTATAGGGTACAAGCAACCACATCTGCATCACAAGTTTTTCTACGCCCCCGGAAAGATATTACCCAGGGGCAATAAATAAAATCATGTAAGGTGACCCAAGCTACCAACCGCCGAGGGACCCTCATGTGGATGGGCCTGTTGGCCCCGATGTAAGCTCGTCAGAGTATGATGGGCGAGTGATGTGCCCAATGGATAACTCGCCAGATCTGCCCTATCACGCCGACCAGTGGTGAATCAAATCACAATCAATCAGTTATGTTTAACTGTAGACTTCTGACCGCAGCCAGGGGACATTGTCCAATGCATCGCATGAGCTATGCGGTGCATCTCATCTTGTGATCCGCCAGAATGCATCCGCATTATAAACTTTCATTCATAGTGCTTCATAACTACAGGGCAGCTTTCAATTTCTTCACCAGTACGGAACTTTCAAAATACCGCTTAAATTATTAACTTTATGCGTATACGTGACTAGCTACTAGCTATCCGTATCCACAAACGTTCTTCTTCACCATTCCTGAGAATAAGCCGCAGCAGACAGTTCGCCTGCAGTTTTCCCTAGCAGCTGACTTCCTCATCTAGCCATCTTGCGTTCCAAATGTGTAATGCTTCAATTACTGTGATTCCAGAACTTTTTCCGTTCCGATGACTAACAGGTATTCCATCATTATTATATTATTACTATATTCATGTATTGTTTTTCTGTAACAGGTACTGATGACGAATAGGTACCCTCCGGTCATCTGAGACCGCATTTTTACAGTTTATTCTTTTACTGTATATATTATTTCTCATTTTTGTGACATATTCTTACTGTTCTGTGATCAGTTATGGTAGTAGCCATCCTAGTTAGATATGTTTTGCTTACTTATATATATAAAAACATTGGCACCGCAGTTCGTTAGGCTACCCAATACGGCAGCAACAACCGTGCGACCTTGTTCCCAAACAGCTTCAATTTTTCACTGAGGTCGCTGTTCATGTTCTCATTGCACGAACATGACATGTGGTTAACTAAACTTGAACTATTCTAGCTCAATAGAATAGGTTTATAGTAGTAGGGGCGATTGCTCTATAGGAGACATTTCGTGTAAGTATCTTTTCCGGGAGTAGGGGGATATGTAACACCACACACTGGCTAGGTTGTATAAATTGACCATATACCTTAAGGCCTCTGTTATATGAGTAATTGTCTCTGCCTTTGCTCCTCCAAGCCTCCAGGCTTATTAATTGTTTGGACCTCCCTTCGTCACGTTGTTTAGAGCTGACTATGAAACTATTGGGATTTCAGAGCGTTTAGAAACAGACGATAACTTCATACACTTCACCTGTATCTTCAGATAATAGTTAGTTAGATAACCATGCCAAAGTAAGAAGCACTGCGAAAATATTATAGTTACTGGATTGCAATGCATCTCTGGGCGAATTTCACTTAATCCTAAAGTCACGTAAAATGTTGATCTCCGGGTGCGTATCCCACATGATGCACCCCCAACATGCTGGTGACAGACAGGACTCAGCTCCCCATCTAACTCTACAAGTGATTGGGGGCGATCTTAGAACCCACCATGCCTTCACGGGAAGGTCACTATAGTTGGATAGCTGCATATTTGTCCCCACCATAAACTTATATGTGCTTTCCAATGCTTATGTAATGTGACTCGTCCTTGTGCTGTTATAAGTGATCATGATGCAATGGTGACGGGATCATTATATGATTCTGGAGCTTTCATCTCATGGTATTTCTGCATGCTGTCTAACTGAGGGGGGTGCTCCATGAGGGTGACCATGCGGTCACCGATCATTCTCGCCTGCCAGGCTTATATGTTAAAGATAGTTAGACTACATTGGCATTTGCGGTTTAAACTTGATCTGGACCCAAAAACAAAATGTTAGGATAGGATCTAGCAGAAGGACCACATAAATAAAGCGGCAACTACAAATTCAGATAACGGTGTTGAATTCTGCATAAATTATCCACCTCATCTTCACATAATACAGCGTGCATCACATTAAACTTATAATTTCACTAGGTGGGCTCTTTTACATAGCATAGTTTGAACAAGAGAGTGGCCCTTTTTGCCATCTCTCTTCCTCTGCTTCATAATTGTAGGCATTTTCCTGTGACGGAGGCCCGCATGAGGCACTTTCCTCTCACAACAAATAATGTTTGTGTTATGGGGTAATATAGTTTATATTAAACTTGCTAAGTAGCCACGTTAGGACCCTCCTTTGCGCGGATGCCTCACGGATTATGATTTATGAGGTACCTCTGGCGAGTCATCAACTTGACCCTATGTACTTGACTTCTCTCTTGTAGCACCAAACGAGTATCATTGTTTGACTGCTACATTTTAATTATTGTATGTATTTAATTATGTCCCCACCCTAAGTGCAGCAGGGGGACTGTCACACTGATGACACCAATAGCGAGGATGAGACCGTGAGGTTCAACTTCTGTGGCGATGATCGCATGGCCCCACTGGAATGTGAATGTTCTACCGGCTCTAGAAGTCGGTCTTTGTATAATCACGGCTTATGATCTATGAGGTACCTCTGGCGAGGACCATGATGATGTGTCATCAACTTGACTTCTATGTACTTCTCATAGCAGCATGCGAGTACCGTTGTTTGACTGCTACGTTTTAATTATTGTATATATTTAATTATGTTCCTGCCCTAAATGGAGCAGGGGCACGGGACGTCACACTGGTGACACCACTATCGAGGATGAGACCATGAGGTTCAACTTCCATGGTGATCGTCGCACGGCCCCACTGGAACGTGACCATTCCACCAGCTCTAAAAGTCGGTCTTTGTATAATCCGGCAGCGCACAACACTGGATCTGCAACCCTGAGATCTGCAGCTAACCAGCAGCCTCGTCCCAACGTCCCCAAAGTCCCCCATGGGGGTAACTTACACAACCTACATGCCCAATGCATTCACCACGTCAACCTGACGGTGACCAATTGCCCGCCCCTCATGCACCATGGACCGCATCTCCACCCACTAGGACTTTGTCACCACGGTACCCATCGGTACCGCAGTATGAACAGTGGAAGGCGGATTCACCACAGCCTACACATCTCAGAAGCAGCATCCACACACACCACACTCAGCGCCCTTGTCACTCTCTTGGACCACCACCATACAGAGGAAGACCCACGCAGCTACCTGTGGATCCGCAACGACGGATGTATGACACACCGCCACCCATTCATCATCCTACATCAATTAGGAAGCCAGTGCAGTCATCACTACCCATATACCGCACAGAGCAGTACAGACGTGAATCTTCACGTCGGATTTACAGACACCAGGATATGCGAGCATGCACCAACAGATACAGGCCAACATCGGCATTCACGCCAATCTCTCCCACACCCCACCTGCATTTGCGCCCATAGTTCCCTATCATGGCACCGGCTGAGTGATCCTTCCACCTGAATTCAGTGGGGAGGGTGACTGGGCCAACTACAAGTGCCAGTTTTGAAATCATAAGCGGCACCAATAGATGGACGGATCAACAGATCGGAGAGTATCTGGCTGCCAAGCTGTCAGAAAAAGCCCTGCAGGTACTGGCAGATATGGAGTCATACCACACACCTACATATACAGAGTTGGAAACCACCTTGTCCGAAAGATTCGGGGGCACGGCTTTGGGAGAGACCAGCCATCTTCAATTGAAAAACCATAAGGAGACATGCGAAAGAAATTCGCCCGGAACTATCTAGCCGCAATCAACATCTCGTCACAAGAGTTTACCCCAGCACAAATCATGAGGGAGTGACACATCTTCACCTCGACACATTCATTGATGCATTAAGTGGGGAACTGGCCCCTGAGGAAAAACTATTTCTTATGGAGCACGGAAATCTACAAACTCTTACCGCAACAGCAGTGTGGATAGAGAACTTCCTCGAAAGAGAGAAGACCAATCGCCGCCAACTACACCCTATCAATGAGCTGAATGGTGCCAAGCTCTTGATTGCCACAGACAGCACACAGGCAGCAACAACAACAGACACCAACTCAGCCACCGCATCAAGAACACCCTGCCAGTCAGAATCATGCACCTAGAGGAAGAGGGAATGGCCAGTCCCGTCGTGGAGGCGACAACAATGCCCCAGGATGCGGTAACCAGCACAACAACAGCAATAGGCAAGCTACACACGACAGATTAGAAAAGATCACTAAGCAGATCTCTGCAATCACTAATTTAGTCATCACACTCACCACCGCAGTAGCAACACAGCAGACCACACAACCTCCAGCAAGCAGCATCATACCGCACACCAAGCCATCCAATACGTGTTTTGGATGTGGTCAGATAGGCCATTGGAAGGAGCAATGTCCAAACCATCCCCCTTCCACTACACCAGCAACTGTTCATTGAACACCGAAGCCTGAGAAACCATTAATCTAGAACAGGCATGGATTAGAGTGACGTCAGTGCCCACTCCTGCAACCCGCCTCAACTTCAGTCCATTAACGACGACGTCAGGTGGAAACACCAACAGCAACCACAAACGCTACCTGAACAAAGCAAGACACTACACGAAAACTGGATTCACACAAGTTGGAGCCTATGATACGCACTGCATCCGCAGATCTGACACCACAGCTCTGCGAAAAATTGTGATGCCATAATAACCACATCTACTAAACCTTCTTTCCTATGTAAAACGGCAGTGGTTGGTTGTAGCACCTCCACTGAAACAACGTTTACTCAAGCACCACCACCAAAGCACTTAACACACGTTGCCCTCTGGTCGTATGCCATACACACCTACCTTCATCATCATCTCCAACACCCAGCAGCAGTAGTAGTGATACAGACGGAAATCAACACTCCACATCATGGATCTGCAAAAGACATCGCCATAATCACCAGAACAAAGAATGGCAACAACGCTGTTTCTTTTATGCATCTCCTAAACACCCCGTGATGTGTTGTCCTAAATGGTGGACTCAGGTAGCTCCGCACTGTACCAGTCCTATTCAAACTGCTGTCTATACAAACTCACAGTACACCCCACCAGCATCAGAAATAGCATCACTGCTACCCCCCGCTTCGTTGTCACCAAAGCACAACCAGCAGCAACAACGATGAGCTGGTCCCTTCCTCACTCAGCCACCTATAACACTCATGGAAGCAATAGAGACATACACGGCCATCGCATACCCCTTGGACTGGAGTCATCACTACGGCACCTGCATGGTGATTTGAGCTTATACAGCAACAGTTGAGCCGGGACAGGAGGAAATTCTATGGGCCACCGCATGACAGTTAGGAGATAACACATACATAGCCGTGCTGGAACCCGACCCTGAATACATGATCGCCTCCCAATGCATGAGTCCACGGATGATAGTGAACACCACCAACAAGATTCAGATACCATTCCGGGTATTCAATGGAACAGCTGATCCAATAATGCTTGTCCCAGGCATTCGCTGTGGCCATTTGGTGGACATGGTCTCACTGGAGACAGCTCCCACTACACCTACAACAACAACAGTTTCAGATGACAACATTCCCGAACATTTGCATGACCTATACTTGCATGCCAGAGTTGGACTGACGCAATCTCAAAAGTGTGATGTACGACGGATCCTGTTTAAATACCAGGAGAGTTTTGCCACAGGAGACATGGACCCAGGAGAAACTCACCTCATGCATAACTCCATTGACACCGGGAACAACCAAGCTGTCCGTCAGCCGGCACGATGTCATACATAGAGACAGAAGCACACCAACAGGTAAATGTTGCGGAGGGCATAATAGAGCCTTCAGCATCCCCCTGGGCCAGTCCCATAGTACTTGCAGGCAAGAAAGACGGATCTTTGCAGTTTTGTATTGACTACCGCCGCTTTAATGATCTAAGCATCAAAGACACGTATCCATTACCTCGGATAGATCAGCTGTTAGATTTGTTGTCTGGAGCCAAATGGTTCTGTACACTTGACCTGGCAAGCAGATACTGGCAGGTAGCCATGGATGAGGCTGATGGGGAGAAGACCGTATCCATCTGCAGAGATTGTCTTTTCCAATTCTGCAAGATGCCTTTTGGTTTGTGCAATGCTCCTGGAAGATTCAAGCATCTCATTGAGCAGGTATTAACTAACCTGCAATGGGAAATCTGCTTCTGTTACATCACCGATGTTAGCGTTTTTGGCTCTTTGTTTGAGCAGACTCTGTCCAACTTGGACAAAGTTCTGATGCGGTTCCGCACCACTAACCTCAAACTCAAACCCAAGAAGTGCCATTTCTTCAGACAAAGTGTCGAGTTCCTGCGGCATGTAATATCCGCAGATGGAGTGGCCACACAACCTTAAAAAATACAAGCAGTGGCAGACTGGCAGACGCCAACTTCCGTAACAAATACTCAAAGTTTCCTCGGGCTCTGCCAGTACTATTGCCGATACATCCATCATTTCAGTGAGATTGCATCTCCCCTGTTTCAGATCACTGAGAAGGTTCGAGCGGACGAGTGAGTGTGAGGTTTTCTTCAGGCCATTGAAGGATAGATTAACAACCGCACCTATTCTTGCTCATCCTAGCTCTAACCTCGATTTCATCTTAGACACTAATGCATCTGCTTATGCAATAAGCGCTGTTCTATCACAGGTCACAGAAGATGGAACTGAGCAGGTACTGGGTTATGGTTCGTGTACTCTGAATAAAACAGAGAAACGTTACGCAACCACTAAGCAAGAGTTATTAGCTGTGGTGTATCTGTATGGACACACATTTGCACTATGTACAGACCACACCTTACTACGCTGGCTCAGAAGCCTAAAAATCTGGAGTGCAAGGTAGTGTGGTGGCAGGAATCCCTGCAGGCTTTCAACTTCAATGTTGTTCAGAGACCCAGCAAGGTGCATGGAAATGCTGATGCCTTGAGCAGAATCAGGCTCGAGAATAAACAAGAAGTGGCCACCACCGTGACACATGCAATACAGCCAGCTCCCATATTCACAGAACTGTGATTCACAGACTGGAATGTGGAGAAGCTCGTTCATGAACAAACAACAGATGCGCAGACATGAGGAATATACACGTGGATCCAGGAGGGGCTAGTCCTCTGAAGGAATCTGTTAGCCCTTTATCCGTGATGGTTAAGTATTATTATCAAAGGGTTGGGGAGTGCCACATGTACAATGGTATTCTCTACATGAATAACCAGATAATAATTCCCGAGCATTACAAGGACATCATACTTGAACAGTTGCATGACAACGCTGGCCATTTAGTTGTGGAGAGGACCACGGAGCAGGTCAAACAGAAATTACACTGGATCAGGATACCTGATAGTGTCAAGGCTTGGGTCGCCAAATGCATCCCATGTCAAAGACTGTTGCAACAAAGCAACAAAGGCTGTTGGCCACACCGCACCATTGCAAATTAAAATTGTGGGTGCACCATGGGCACGAGTGGCTATTGATGTGCTCGGACCTTTGAATATGACGGATGCTGGAAACAAGTACATCCTCGTATTACAAGACTATTTTACAAAGTTGGTAGAAGCATTTGCATTACTGGACCAAGAGGCATCCACAGTTGCAGCGGTTCTGACAATAATGTGTTCTGCCATTTTGGAATGCCTATGAGTTACATTCCGACCAAGGTAGTAATTTTGAGAGCCGGCTGATCTCTGAGCTCTGCAAAATGTTTCATATAGTCAAAACAAGAACAATACCATATCATCCACGTGGAGATGGGATGGTAGAGAGGTTCAACAGAACTCTCGCAGTGATGTTGAATAAGGAAACACACCTTGAGTGTCATGATTGGGATCTGCAGCACCCATATGTACTCATGGCATACTGCACTTTGACACATCCCAGCACGGGTTATACCCCTGCTCAGTTAATGTTAGGCTGTGAATTAGCCTTACCCTTGTATCTGGCCATGCCCAGAATTCCAGGAGAGAAGAATTCATCCTTTCTCTATGCAGAGCTCATTCGGCAACAGATAGAACAGGCCCATGAACTAGTGATAGAAACACTCCACTGTACACTGGCATCAGAAAACCTGGCATGACCAGCGTGTACATGGAGACCCATATGAGGTAGGAAAAATGGTTTGGCTTCACAATACACAACGTTCTGCAAATGTGCCGAGCAAACTGAGTTACCAGTGCAAGACCCCTATGTGGTAGTAGGTAAGAAGTCAGACGTGACCTACTAAATCCACGCCTCGGATGGCTTGACCTCTGTCATCCACTTCGATCATGTTAAATCTTGTGTTAGTGATGACGCAGTGCCAGAGCGTGTGATGGGCGATTCACGTAACACTGGTATGCAGACTGATGTATCTACAGAAACAGAGCACCACAGTGCCAGTTCGGCCCCTCTCCTACCAAGCCGGGAGTTTGGTGAACATATGGCTGCCGCTGAGGACGATGATGAGCCACGTACTCCCCCTCTCCCTCATCAGGGCACATCTACCAGGTCTTGGAAGTCATATCTGAAGACTTTCTCGTTTGTGCTGTCCAAGAGGAAGGACAGAAAAGTTGTTCCGCTGACCTCTTCCCATTCCCACCCACATCATGCTATTACCCCAATTATAGACTTACCACAAGCGGAGGCTGAGGCTGACCCAAGCCATACCTCTTGTGGGGTGGAACATGTAATACATAGCATGGAAGTGAAGAGGCTTGATGAGGCCTTGGTCTGTTGCAGAGAACAGGAAAACTGTACAGCTCCCCCTTCCAAGCGATGAAGTCACAAGACCCCCCTCCCCTCCCCCCCCCACCAGTCTACGTCGCACCTGTGACACCACCCCCACTCCAACTTGCGTCCCTGATATATGTACCGAGCTCGGACATCACACGTCCCATCCCTCTGACACTCCACTCGTCGTCTGTTGACTGTCCATCTTCAGATATGAGAGAGACTGCTGTTGCAGGAGGAGGGGTACCCCACACCTCGGTCACCCTGTTGGCTGATGGTGGACGGGGAAGCACCCTGATCAGCAGACTCTCGGATAGATTTTTCCATTGTACCTAAAAACTATGACAGAGTACCAACCGTCGTGTAACAGGAGATGTCCATCCCCACCCAATAGAGGCACCCCTCACCAAAACCGCCTCACCAAATCCCCTGTGAGCAGCCAGAACACCACAGCAGAAACACAGAAAGACAGAAGCAACAGAAACACACATTCCTTAAGGGCTGGAGATATCAATTATAATTGCGCGAATACTAACCTACACATCCGGTTATAGGCAGTATAATGGAGACAATCTACACCCCACAACATCCGCAACATAGGCCTCACCACCTATGTACGCCACCATCAGATTTAGTCAGCATGCACCTATCCTTTGCAACAGAAAAGGATAGTGACATGGAAACCACAACAGTTCCCACCGCATAATTACGGTGAGATAATTGCGCTCTGCACACGAAACATCCACAATCAATAGACTCGGCATGTTCCGCATGGAAAACGGAATTACCCTACATCAGATATCACTACATACAAGGACAAAATCAGCATTTTCTGCCCTACGTGCACTCGTTCCATAAGCATGCGGAAACTACAAATGTGGTAGGAGAACATCATGAACATCACCATCCCGCACCACAAGGGACACCCCACCCCTTGAAGTGACATCAGCAATAACAATAAACGGAACGATATCATCCACATGTAATAACAGATTTCTTTATTGAAAGGATCGGATGACCGCAGTCTGTCATCGGTAGCTAGTACGAGATAGGCACAAAACGCGAAATTCGACAATGGTCTGATTCAAGTTATGACAGCCCCTGTCTTGGTCATCTCCTTCTAAGTACCTCTGTTCTGCCTCTTCTGAGCCTCGGCCATTACAGAGAGAATACATTCAATGTCCGATAAAGTCATCACTGCAATCACCGCAGTGCTCCTCCCTCCAACTGCAATAAAACCTTTGACACCGTACGACAGTGCAAGACTCATCTGCAGAGAACCAACCACGCATATCTACAACCTTCATCAACATGACAGAAACACAGACACTCAGGATGACTGTTTCACAATCTCAATACGATGGTACTGTAATTGTACAACTGAGGCACGCATTTTCCAAGCCGAACTGCAATAATTAAGTTTGTGTCTAGGTGTGGTGAGACTAGTCCTACCCACAGAGGATGCTTGCCAGTCTGCCCACCCGCTAAATACAGTCCTGCTTGGCGGAGTCAGTAGACTTGACACCCGCAAGACATGGATCTGTTTAAACCAAACAATAAATTACAGTCAGCTAAACTGTTGTAATTTTGATTAAGAACTAAAATGTTCTACCGTGCTCACAAATTATTAGCGCGTGAGCTGGCAAGGCAGCATAAAATCTTTAACACACATAGAGTTTCAAAAATTATCTTACCTACAGATTCCGCTCAACAATCAACAAGAGCAGGAATAATATACAAACCCCACAGACAGAGCGCATGATAAAGACCATGCACATATAGGGATGCTGTTCTGAGTGACAGATATTTAGAAAGCAATACTTCTACTTTCCGCTTCCATTTTTCATTAGTCAGCAACATTAAAGAGAAGCGTGTAAACAAACACTCCTAAATTTCCGATCAACCATGTACTTTCAAAACAAGAAACCACGTGATCAACACCACTGTTTTCCAGTAAATTAGATAAAAGTCTACAAACATAAGAACCGCCCTCCCGCGTGGCTACCACTCACGCAATGGATGTGACGTCACCAAAGCCTATAAAATGAGGAAAGCGCGAATTGAATCTTCATCTTCCCTCCAAATTCGACACTAGGGAAGATTGGGCATTAGGCCACTTTCGTGTTGCAAACTAAATTCTCCTGTATTATTATATTTATCTTTATTGCATAAGTGACCTTCAGGAAAGTTTATTATGTTAGGAAAGTTAGGTTAGGTGTTTGCGGTCCCGCAAATAACAAAATGTGGAGTTGAAATGTCACTTGCGGAAGATCTTGCTTTATCCGACTCCTCGACAAAAGAAATTCAAATGAAAACTGTTAAGAGATATCCGTGTACCTTACAATTGCATAGTGGACAACCATGTAAATGCGAATTTTCTAGGAAGTTGGACTTGAAATTGCATGTAAACCAATATCATTTACTCCAGCAGGCATATTGTTCTGATGGCAAGTACTCAGCCACTCATTACGGAACAACTCACACAGCAACTTCCAAACACTGCATGCTGATAGTGACGTTTAATCCCGGAGAACATGACGAGGCCATTGCATCGTCGGTCCGTGATTAGAAGCTTGACTGCCTGTTTAAGTGATTCCAACCGGAAAGATGGCCAAAACAAAAAGTACTAAGAGACGGCAGCCTGACTCACTGCATTCCAAACCAGCTTCCGCATCTGCAACAGCAACCACTTCAGAAGTCACCACCACCGCAGCAACCACCACACAGACAGCACCAGTAATGTCAACACCAGCAGCATCCTCAGTTTCAACACCATCAGCATCCACAACAGTCAGTTCCCCACCAGTGATGATCCCTGTGCCAATAACATTGCCTAGGCTTTCAATAATATTTCCCTGATATTGCAGATAGTTCCGCATCACCATCGGACTTGACAATTGACGAGGATGCAGCCAAGGAGATCCGCACTACAACAACAACACCATTGCACAGAACCAGCACCACAGCAGCCACCATCACCAGCACCGCATCTAGAACTCATCATACCACATCAACGGATCCTGCCACCAAAGTGTACTCGGGAAAACACCGCATTGCGCACCAACCAGACATCCGAGCAGTACCACATACCCCCACAAGCAAACTCATATAGACCGTAAAGATCTGGAGACTCACCACCGCAACAGCAGCCATGCATCATCACCACCTTCCGCAGTAGTCATTCTGCGCACACCACCACCATCACCGCGCACAGCACCATGATGACAACAGCCTTGCGCAACTGAGACAATCCGAACACCCAGAATCACCACAGTCATTACCACGAACCAAACGTCAACACCGCATTTAAATTGAACATTTGCAAATTTATCCGCCACATCATTGGACACAAGTTTGGAGAACATTACCAGCAGCATTTGAGCATTTAGAAACCACGCACCACATCCGGCATACACAGATCGTGGTACACAGACACGCTGGGGGGGGGGGGGACTTTTCGACAAACACCTGTGGTCATTATTGTCATGGATGCAGCAGAATGTTTGATTAAGTGTGCAGGAAAAGTGAATTATTGCTTATTTTTTATATACTTTTCTTATTATTATTTTTATTACTATGTTTTTAAAATTGAAACCCCGTCCCTAGGCTGACCACGGTCATCCTACACAGCTGTACTAATTATCGCACAGTTGTGTCTCATCAAAATAATCATTGCGGATCTCTATGCTGTAAACACCTTATGCGGTGTAGGAACACAGCATACCACACCGATTATGTCTTTTATCCGGATCATGCCGTCCCAGCTATTGCTGGGGCTGCCTGATGGACTTTTTATGCACTTATTATTATATGATATTCTTCTTCTTATTTTTCTTCTCGTTTCAGAAAATGGGACGGATATGTGGATGGCGAGATCCATCCGTGCAGATCTGCAATAATGGGTCGCACTGTATGTATGCCCTCATATATCGGCATGCATATGTAACTCACTGTCTTTATTATCTATTTTGTGATATGTATAGTTTAATATATATTAATTTAGGTACGTTGGAGCTTGGGCATCCTCAACAGAAATTTAATTATCCATCACCCAAGAGAACGACAATGCGAGCTATTGTTTTAGCTAAATCAAAGTATTAAAACAAATAAAAAGAACACAAAAAAGAAAAAGCCTGGGAAAATAAATAACGTGCCAAAAATCAAAATAAAAGTATGCCTCCCTCCCAAACTGTTTCACACGTCTATGTGCCTTCTCTGATAAACTATGCGTCTCTCGCGTCACCATTCCTCTCGGCTATGCACCTACTCGAGAAGTCTATAATTCTCCACTAGCGTGTGCCCTGTACATTCGATCCGTGTTGCGTTATTGTTTGTCACACGTGCCAAACTAGGAGTGGGGGGGGGGGGTGTAGCATGGATCGACAGGTCAGGTACGAACCGTCTCAGCTCACCTGGATATGGAACGGATGGACCGGGTACATTCCAACCATGCCCCCTGGGTATGACAGTATGCGTGCATAAAACCATATACAAGAGGTTCGTAAAACGACTAAGTCTGTAAGATCACCTAGCGCACATGTGCGGGCATCAGAGATTGCTTACAAACACGGGTTAGCATTGGAGAAAAAAAGCATCAATTTTGTAACGAGTTGGTACCTGTAATTCCTTTAAATTATACTTTCCTCGTCGGTCTTGGTATCAATCATGACCAAAATGGAACGAGGATTCCAAATCTTTTTACCATTTTAAAATCGGTCAAGTAATGGCTGAGTTATCGTTAATTAAACCAGCAAATTCCTTTCAAAATATACAACCTCATAGGCTTAGAGCATGCATACACTCAGTGCATAGGTACGATAGCGTGTCATGTGATCGCTTCCCCGCCTCTGTAGCTCGCTAAAAGGGGATGTAAAATCAGAATTGAGAGCACTTAGGAGAGAAAAGGTGGTGGTGAGGTACCGGATCTGAGATAAGCTAGTCGTGGGCAACTGCTAACCGTATAGCCGACTCCCTATAGGCAACTGTGGTGACATTCGGTTTGAGCACTCGCCTCTATAGGACACAAGCCACCGCATCTGCATCACAAGTTTTTCTACTCCCCCGGAAAGATATTACCCAGAGGCAATAAATAAAATCATGTAAGGTGACCCAAGCTACCAACCGCAGAGGGACCTTCATGTGGATGGGCCTGTTGGCCCCGATGTAAGCTCGTCAGAGTATGTATGGTGAGTGATGTGCTCGATGAATAACTCGCCATATCTGCTATATCACGCCGACCAGTGATGAATCAAATCCGCACATGTGTTGTGTTTAACTTTATACTTTTGACCGCAGTCAGGGGCCATTGTCCGATGCGTCGCACGAGCTATGTGGTGCATCTCGTCTTGTGATCCGCCAGAATGCATCCGCATTATAAACTTTCATCTGTAGGCCTTCATAACTACAGGGCAGCTTTCAATTTCCGCACCAGTACAAAACTGTCAAAATACTGCTTAATTATTAACTTTATACATAGACGTGACTAGCTACTAGCCATCTGTATCTGCAAATGTTCTTCTTCACCATTCCTGAGACTAAGCCGCATCAGACAGTTTGCCTGCAGTTTTCCCTAGCAGCTGACTTCCGCATCGTGCCATCCCATGTTCCAAATGTGTAATGCTTCAGTTACTGTAATTCCAGTACTTTTTCCATACTGATGACTAATAGGTACTCCGTCATTATTATATCATTAGTGTATTCATGTATTGTTTTTCTGTAATAGGTACTGATGACTAATAGGTACCCTCCGGTCGTCTGAGACCGCATTTTTATAGTTTTTTCTTTTAATGTATATATTATTTTTATTGTTGTGCTATTAAGCACCGTCACGGCCAAGTGGCCTCCTATTATTCCTATTGATAAGTTATGGCAGTAGCCAGCATAGTTAGATATGTTTTACTTACTTTTATATATAAAAACATTGGAACCGCAGTTCGCTACGGTACACAGTGCTGCAACAACAACCGCACCACCTTGTTCCCCAACAGCATCGATTTTTCAATGAGGTCACTGTTCATGTTCGCATTGCGTGAACATGACATGTGGTCGACTAAACCTGGACTTTTCTAGCTTGATAGGATAGGTTTATAGTAGTAGGAAGGATTGCTCTATAGGAGACATTTCGTGTACGTCTCTTTTCCGGGAGTAGCTGATATGTAACACCGCACACCGGCTAGGTTGTATAAATTGGCTATATACCTTAAGGCCTCCGTTGTATGAGTAATTTTCTCTGCTTATGCTCCTCCAAGCCTCTGTGCTTATTAATTGTTTGGACCTTCCCCCCCCCCCCCCGTCACATTGTTTAGAGCTGACTGTGAAACTATTGTGGTTTCAGAGCAGTTAGTAACTAAGTGACAATAACCGCATACACTTCGCCTGTATCTTCGGATAGTTAAATAACCAGGCCAAAGTAGGAAGCACTGCGAAAATAGTATAGTTACTGGCATGCAGTGCATCTCTGGGCGAATTTCACCTAACCCTAAAGTCAGGTAAAATGTTAGTCTCCGGGTGCGGATCCCACATGATCCGCCCCAACACGCTGGTGAGGGACAGGACTCAGCTCTCAATTTATCTCTACAAGTGACTGGGTGCGGTCTTAGAACCCACAACCCCCTCACGGAAAGGTCACTATAGCTGGATAGCTGCATCTTTGTCCCCACCATAAACGTATATGTGCTTTCCAATGCTTATGTAATGTGACCCGTCCCTGTGCTGTTATACCTACAAACATATGCATTTACACCAATACAGATAGTCTGCTGAATAAAAAAAAAGAACTCGAAGCAATGGTCTATAAAACCTCTCCAGATGTTATATGCATCACTGAAGTTTTCCCTAAATACCAAGATCCCAGCACAAGCATCAAATTAAGTGAACTGCAACTAGATAACTATGATTTATTTCTTAATAATAACCCAGCTAGGGGAGTTGCCATCTACAGCCACAAACTACTACAAGCCCAACCCTGTGAGACGCTAAGTGGCGATTCTTTCAAGGAGTCAGTTTGGTGTACATGGACTACCCAGAATAAAGAAAATGTTTTAGTAGGATGTACCTATAGGAGTCCCAACAGTGATAGAGACAACAATTTAAATCTCATGGCCCTAATAAACAGCACTAGTAAACTAAAACCAGACCACATTTGTATTCCAGGAGACTTTAACTTCCCAGATATCAACTGGTCTTCTGGTCTCTCATGCACTCATGATAGTGACAACTTTATCAACACCATAAGAAACAATTTTATCCACCAGTTTGTATTAAAACCAGCAAGACACAGGATAAACCAGAAATCAAATATCTTAGATCTCATTTTGGGAAACAGTACAAACATTATCAATGACATATTTCATCTAGCCCCGTTAGGAAAAAGCGATCACGATGTCTTAAAAATAAACCTTCACTATATATTTAACGTTTCAACTGAATCAAATTTGCCCAAACCTTTGCTGAATAAAGGTAGGTACAACGACATGTGCAGAGAAGTCAGCAATATTGACCAGACAAACATGCAAGAACTTCATACACCAGAAGCATGGAACCTTATTTACAACATCTTAACCACAATGCTAAATCAACACATCCCAAAAACAAACAAGTCGAGTAAACGGAAACACCTATGGCTTACTTCCAGTGCCACACACACCCTTCAAGCAAAAAAAACAAACTGTACAAAAAATACAAGAAAACAAAGAGTTCTGATGATTATAACCAATATAAAATGGCAAGGAATAATTCTACATCATGTATCAAACAAGAAAAATGGTCATTTGAACGAAATATAGCAACAGAATGCAAGAAAAACCCCAAGTCCTTTTGGAAATATGTCAAAAGGAAAACAACTCTCAAGGAAACAGTAGGCTAACTTAAATATTCAAACGATCAAGTGTGTACAAATGATATAGAAAAGGCAGAAGTTTTGAACATCTATTTTGCAAGCGTATTTACAGAAGAGAACGTAAATACAATGCCAGAAAATACCCCCAATATCACAAACACTGTTTTACCAGACAATTGTAAAAGCCCAGAGAATATTGAAGCCAAACTAAAAAACTAAAGCCAAATAAAAGTCATGGACCAGACGGCATAACCTTACGAATTTTGATTGAACTAGCAAAGGAGATCAGTGTATCCCTTAGCATCATATTTAACAAATTTTTAGAGGAAGCCGTAATACCTGAGATTTGGAAAATGGCTAATGTCTGTCCGATTTATAAGAAAGGCCCAAAAAGTAATCCAAGCAACTACAGACCCATCAATCTAATTTCCTCATTTTGCAAACTTTTAGAAACATTTACACGTGATGCAATAATGAACCACATGGAAACAAACAACCTTTTCACGAGCTGTCAACATGGCTTCAGACATAACAGATCATGCAAAACACAGTTACTGGAGTACATGGAAACCATAACATCCAATCTAGATGAAAACAAACCCATAGACGCAATATACTCAGATTTTTCCAAAGCGTTCGATACAGTACCACACAAAAGACTTCTAAGGAAAATGAGAATGTACGGTCTAGGAGGGCAACTAATTAACTGGACTGAAGCATTTCTAACTGAAAGAAAACAGTGTGTAAGGATCAACGAAGCAACATCCGACTGGACATCCATCACTAGTGCTGTGCCTCAAGGCAGTGTTTTGGGACCTACGCTTTTCCTTTTATATATAAACGATCTACCCGATTCCGTAACCTGCCCTTATAAGATCTTTGTGGATGATACAAAACTGTTTGGTAAACCTAACACCGTGAGCCTTCAATATAATATAGATAATGTATGTAATTGGTCTCCGATTTGGCAGCTACACTTTAATACAGAGAAAACACATGTAATACATTTTGGTTCAAATAATCCTAGGACCCAGTATTATATGACAAACACTACATGCCAGACACAAACCATTGAAATCATACCGTCCACAGGTGAAAAAGATCTTGGCGTACACATAGATGGACATCTCTCCTTCGATACCCATATAAATGCAACTGTATCAAAGGCTAACAGCTTAGTTGGTCTAATTAACAGAACCTTCAATTACATAGATGAAAACACGCTTACCCTGTTAGTCAAATCACTAGTCCGACCAATTTTGGAATACTGTAACTGCATATGGTCTCCTCGTTTTAAAAGACAATCTTGTATAATCGAAAGGGTCCGGCGCAGAGCCAGTAAACAGGTTAAAGGCTTTGAATCTCATGTCACTAAAATACAGAAGGCTTAGAGGAGACTTAATCGAAACATACAAATTTATCCATGATGATTACAACATTGACAAAAACACATTCTTTGACCGATCAAGTAACACACGTACTAGAGGTCACACATTCAAGCTCAACACTAAACGCAGCAGAAAAGAAATTCGTAAGCATTTTTTCCCAAACCGAATTATTAACACATGGAACTCACTCCCTTCTTTTGTTGTCGAGGCACCAACGCTCAGCGTGTTTAAATCAAAACTAGATATGCACCTAAATGACATAATATACGATCATGACATAACCAACTAATAGATATATAATAATAAGACAATCTAGAAATATACCCAAATGCTAGGCGCAGAAGGGTGTAACCATGAGCGTAGGTGGCACACCGCAGTTGACGCTGGGATAACCCATCTGCCCCACAGCACCACCCAAAGTCAACCAGGGTCCTGATTAATGTCAATGTATAATGCCAGCCAAACAAATAAACAATTGTAACTAAACAAAGTACAAGCACTAGTAATACAATACCAACACAACTCCAGAGGAAATAACAAGCCAAGTGTTTATGCCTCGTAAAATGATGATGATGATGATAATGATGATGATGATGATGATGATACCATTTTTCGTATGACAGATATTGCATGTTTTCTACTTGCAGTCTATCGTTATTCAGACCTTGTAATTATGATGAGCAATTGGCCAACAGCAATAGTGATCACTAGATTCTTCTATTTTGTTCACTGAACAGCAGTGTAATTAAAGCCTTTGTTTGACAGATTTGATTAGGAAAAATGTAATTTCCTTAGATAATGGCCATTTGCAGACCAAGAGAAGACAATTTTTGACAAATTTTGTATTAATATCTTAGGAGAATTCACTATCACTACACACACTCATTCACTGTCTGGTTCTCTCTCGCTATCTATTCTCAGATGTCTTGTGCCATGTGCATTACATCTACAAGGCGCTTGATAGTCGAAGTTTATCCCTCCCAAGGCATTAGCTGTAGTAGTTCAACTCCACTGGGTGCCAGTAAACAATGCATGTTACAGAAGACATTCATTCTCTCTCTATCTCTCTCTCTCTCTCTCTCTCTCTCTCTCTCTCTCTCTCTCTCTCTCTCTCTCTCTCTCTCTCCCTCCCTCGCTCCCTCCTTTCCTCCCTCCCTCTCTCTCTCTCTCTCTCGCTCGCCATCCTTCCCTCCCTCCCTCTCTCTAATTGTAATGCCCCACCCCAGCATATTACTATAGTTGTAGTGTAAAAATGACAGCCTTGCGACAATGTGCTGATGATGTAGTTTGCAAAAGTAACTAGTGTTTTCCTAATAAATTGATATTTTTTTATTGATACATTCGAAGTCCTTGAAATACATGTAAATTTAAACATTTTCTGTTAATGGTTTGTAATATACGTCAAAGTATGGACAATTTAAATATTGTCAGGTATGATACTCACTTGCAAATTATTAAATAATGTTCAAAATATAGACAATCTTGGCTGCTAATTCTGACATTTTTCTGCAGAATTTTACAATTTCTTTAATGGTCACTGATAAAATCTGTCAGGAAATAGGTAAATTAGGTATGGAGAAAGTATGGATAGTCTGCAGAAGGCACATATGAGCATCATTCTGGTGAGGAAAGCAGTATTTTTTATTTAGATTTAGTGTTTTTACTGACCTTTCATTATGCTGTGACATTATGATGATTAAGTAAGTAGAAATGCTGATATGCACTGTACGAATGTGTTGTGCTAGGAAATTGCTGACGGAGAACTATTTCCTGTTTCCAGTAGGGTATAGCCATCACTGAAGATAAAGCAAGTGGAAAGCTGGATATATCTATTGATCGTGACCACAGCGTTCATATATGGATCGTGAAAACCCTGGACAGTCAGGGAATATTAAAAGTAAAATTCCAGGCCTGGCAAACTTGTCAAGACTGTGCTTTTTCATATAACTCATGGAAATGTGATGAGAAATCAGAAAACCTCTACTGTGTAGAATTATGCTATAAAAATTGTCATGACAAAAAATGAAACACAGGCAATAGACCTACCAGCTGAATGCATCTAGCATGTTTAGATTTCAAATGTGTATGGACACTGTGGCCATTATTATAACCACAACCAGACTGTAGTGCTCTAACCCTTGGACAGTTTCCATTTATATGTCAAGAGACCATTTTTGAAAATTTACCACTCGAATGACTGACTCGGTAACAGAACCAGTCATTTCAGTGATAAATTTTCAAAAAGTATCCTGCAGATGGTCTCTGATTCAGCGGAACTCTTGCTTTTCTTGACTACTAAATGGTTGAACATGATAAGTAACCTTTTAAAGGTAATAATTTGTCAGATAAACGATATTTTTTAGTGTTGATTGTCCAATTGCATGGCAAGAGAAGATAACTTTTTTGAAAATTTAGCAGTGGAAAAACTCTCAGAAACGGCTGGTCCGATTTGGCTTAAAGTTTAACACTTAGAATTCCACAACTTTTGTTATGATCCGGAAAAAAAATTCTGGAAAAGGGAGGGTGAGGGTCTGGAATCCATGATTTCTCTTGTTTATACGGTTATTATTTTAAATAAAACTATACATTTTTCTGATCAATTTGTTTATTCCTAAGATATTTACCAATTTCAGCCATGCATACCAAGATTAAGTACCATTTTTACCACTTTATTATCTTAAATATTTTGAAACTAAATTGATTGAAAACAAAATGTTCAATAGTTATTGGGGGAAATATGAATTTTCACCAATACAGTGATTGCCTTGGTTAATCTGTAAATCTGTTTGTCTGTCACAGTGAGGTCACAAGGTCAGTGTCATCGTGACCTTGAGCAATATTCGATTTTTTTCTAATTAGGTTTTTCTTTAAGTTTTCTGTAAATTAACTCTACGTATTGTCTTATGCCTCTGGATTTCTTTGCCCCATTGCAACCAAATATGAACACATGTTAATACCTATATCAAGAGAACGTATACTATCTTGGTCTGGCAAGTATGATGATGTATCCAGTCCTCAATCATACTGTCTTTAATCATAACTTTATTCATGAATACTCATTATTTCCTTGCACACATACGCAAGAACAGAATGCCAAAATTCTTGCTATTATTGCATCAGTATATAAACTAACAGTCATATTGTCTACATGGAAGCTTTTTAAATTGGGTTTTGGTGGACGCAGCTAACTTTGGGAGGTGGGTGGGGCATGGCACAAGACTCCCCTGAAAGCTTGAAAGTTTTACTAGTTAGCTTGAGTTAGCAGAAGACTGGGCATCCATTTCTCATGTGTTCCCATATTTGGTGCTTTTTTGGAGGGGGTTGGTGGTGGTGGATGGAATGGACAAGGTAAGGGACGTAGCCACAATAGGGCCTAATACATTTATCATTTATCACAATTGTTGGGGGTGGGGGGGGGGGCTTACTTGTCCCCTGTTCCGCTGATTATATTTTAAATATATCAGAATCCATTTTTGAAAACAATATGACTAAAAGTTATTTCAAAATATTCGGTAACATTTCAAGGTAGCTAAATATAGAACCGGTTGAATATTTTTTGAAAACATTGACTCTCAGGCAGATAAAGTTTCCAACCTCAGTTTTTTAAAGTAAGCAGATTTCTCTCTACACTTTATCAAATGGTTACCTATGTTGATAATGTAATTAGGCCTATATAAATGGGAGGTATGGTAAATACGAAGGTTGCTAACCATTTTGAAAATGGTTTCGCTGATTCGGGTACAAATATCCCTGAAAATCGGTGATTATTTGAAACAATTGTCCATCTATACATGGTCCAAATTTAATTTTTTAAATCGTAATTAGTTTTTACTCAACAGTGATTTGTTTGGTGTATACATAGACAAGGTATAGAACAACAACAGAATGAATATTGCTGACTATTTTGAAAGGAATTTCGTTGAAATCAGTCACCTACTTGATAAAATTTATTTTTAAGATGCCTGAAAATCAGGGATTATTTAAAACATTGACCCTTCTATATATGTTCCATAAAATCTCCAGTAGTTTTTACACAACAGTGGTTTTAGGCATGACATATAGCAACAACAGTAATGAATATTATAGTCCGAGTCTGCTCTGACTCAACCCGCTCCTGTGACAGATATTTGGACAGACTGACGGGCCGGAGAGATCTACTTGACCGATATGGCTGAAAATCGGGGATTGACACGCCCCCTTCTATATGTTCCTAATTTTATTTTAAAATCTCAAGTAGTTTTTACGCAACATGGGTTTGTTTGTATACATGGAGCCGCCAGCCCGTGTTTACGTGTAATAGCAGCGTCGCTCTTTTGCCATCTTAGTGGCCCCGGCAGCTGAGCTGAGCTCTAGACATCGAGCGTCATAGTGGAGTATACGACGCGCTGTCTCAAGTCAATATAACTACCTCTATGATAACAAGTACACATATTGATGCAAGGCATCAATGGCAAATAGCGTGGCCGGAGATTATTATAATTCAAGTTGAGTTTCAAATTCATTTTTATATGTAATATACAATTTGCAGTAACACTACAGGTTGTCCACCAAAGACAGTGACTATATCTAGACCTTGGACCACTACATAGAACAAAAAATAAATTATACATGTAAAAATGGCACGGCACTATATAATATAGGAAGACGTGAGCTTCAAGTTAAGTTCAATGTACTGTAAAGCTATAGCCATTAGACATGTGATAAATTGAGAATATATTTGCAGGATAGAGGGAAATTTGTTTATCTTGTTATATTAACATTCAATATTACATAGGTTCTGACTATCATTTACAGTTTCTTACCTTTCCCATGTAGTGCGTATCGTGGTTGCGATTGTAATAATTATAGTTTCTTGGTAATGTCATATCTTTAAGCGGATTATATTTTGGGGCAGTCCGTCCATCTTGTTGACCATTTGCGTAAATTCTGGAGTTTTTTGTTTGATAATTCAGATTCTATATGGAGCTAAATTATAGGCTATATAGAAATATTTTCACATTATTGCAAGAAATATTTGATGATATAATTGTGCAATATCAAGTGAGTTCAAGATGGTATTATGTTCGAAAGCCTGGTTACAAACCGAGTACAGAGATCTGATACTGAATATATAGTAAATTATTAGCATTTGAAAACTGCAAGTTGCGACTAAATTGCGTATTTCGAAATTAGTTCATGGTAGAATTTTTTAAACTCTATACTTTATTAGCACATTCATATATATCTATGTAACCATATCCGTGAAATTCTGGAGCCAAATCTATTACAAGCAATATGCCAGGCCCTATCGACATCTATCCGATTGTGGCTAGTGTGAACCAACTATCTTTGAATGGGGACATATTGTGAATAAGTAACTACATGGACATACTTGGTAATTATGATATTATTTGACGGTAGAATCCTGCAATATCTCGTACAGTACTAATACATAATAATGCATAGTGAGTTCTGCATGGCTAGATGTTCGAAAACTGGTTACAAACAGAGTACACAGATATTGGTACGTAAATTATTGGCATCTGACAGCTTTTGGTCGCTACTAAGTTGTGTATTATAAAATTACTTTACAGTGGAAATTTTTTAATCAATATTATATTAGCGTATTTATATATCTACCTGACATTTTGGAGCCAAACTTATTACAGACAGTAGGCTACCGAAAACCATGGATCTGCCAAAACATGTGCAAATTTTTGCCATGGAATTGTGTGCTACGAAATTACTTCATGGTAGACATTTTTAAGCTTGATACTTTATTAGCGTATTCATATACCGATCTGTCAAGATTTAAGCCAATTTTCGGTATGTAATTGCAGACTATGGAATTATTTCATTGTAGAATTTGTTTTAATTATGACTATAGCTAGCAATGATATGATATCATATTGTTTACAGCTGAAAGTAATTTAGGCTAAATTATATTTTTTAAACTCAAGTTTATATGGGTGAAAGTCTGGGGCCGAGCATAACCTACAGACAATAGGGCAGTGAAGACTGTGAAATTTATACACTATCTCGAATGTTCAGCCCAGTGTTTTATGCTATAATACATAAGGGAAATGAAACAGACACCGTACCTGGTATTGTCGTCATAATATATTAAACCTTTACTGTCTAAATTTGGTGAAGAATATTAAAATATTTAGATATTGAATGTCCATTTGCAGGCCAAGAGAAGCCTGTTTTTGCAGGTTTGCCACTTGAATCTGGAATGACTGTCTCGAGAGTCATTCCATTGGTACATTATCAAGAACTGTCTCCTCGTGGCATGCAATTTGACATGGCTCAAGATCACTGTAAGGGTCGGTTTGGCCAGCTATGCCATGAGGCGGTTAAAATACAATAAGAGATGATGATAGGCCTATGAATATTTTAAAACTAATTTGACTAGATGCTATTGGTGCTTATAGCGGCAGCACAGTTAAATTAGTTTCAAAATATTCAAAAGAATGTTTATTAAATAGTAAATACATACAATTCGCACAGCTTACAGACTTTTCAGCATTCCTAATAGCCATAGCTACGTCATTCATTACGTATTTTGACTGTGACATCAGCCTACATGTGACATAATTGATTGTGACCTCAACACTTGAGTGATAGGTTGGATAACTTATACCTTCTTTCCATAAGAAAATTGGTCCATTGCGATTGAGTCTACATGCGTCTGGCAGGGCAATGCTAACTATCTGAATGCTCTTGCTAAAATATGTGGTCACTTATTAGAAGTGGTTGGACCACACATTGCTAAGTGGTATTGGCTGTTTAATGATCAAATTTGTTCATGACAATTTCAAAGGTGGGGTCCATTTCTAGATAATCTCTGTCCATTCTTTCGGCATGTTGGGATCAATTTATATACTTTGATTCACGACTTCCCAGAAGCCCACTTTCAAGGTAACTATACCGGTAAGGTGTTGAATATCCTGAAACTAATTTTACTGGGTGCTTTTGCTGCATATGCTCGTAACACTGGTCGGTCAAAGTGCCTGGTCAGATTAATTTCAAAATATTCAACAGAATGTTGATTAAAAAGTAAAAACATAAAATTTGTACACTTGACGGACTATTCAATATTCACGATGGAGCTAGAGACGTTAATCACTAAGCATTCTTACTATGACGCCTGTGAAGCTTTTATAGGATGCAATTGATAATAGTAAAAAAACATACAACGCCCAGGAAAATTAGTTTCAAATTTTCAACACAATGTTGATTAAATACTAAGGCCATACAATTCGTATAATTCCCAGTCAAATTAGTATCAACATATTCAACAGAATGTTGAATATTGTCTGTATGTCCACATGTTGGATCTGTCAATAAAGATTGTTTGCTTGCTTAGTTTTTTAACACACTGGCAACGCGATGATCATCATTTCCCCGGTCAGGGATTGAACCGTCATCCTGCAATTCCGCATAGCATCAGCAACCCAGACATCTTTCTACTGGACCACCACACCAAGACAAGAATTGGATATACTGAATCGCTGCCGAATTCATATGAGACTATCTTTTGAATGCACACCGTATGGTGTATTCTATGCCCTCACCCATTCTCCATCGCGACACTGTCAATAGTTGATTGATTGATCGATTGATTGATTGATTGATTGATTAAATCCCGGGGATTAAATCGTAGACATAAAATTTGTACACTTGATGGATTATTCAATGTTCCTGATGACGCTATTTACATCATTCATCACGTATTTTGATCGTGACGTCATCCTACATATGACGTAAATAATTATGACGTCATATGCTTGGTTGAAAGATCAGATCCATTCATTATCATAGAGATATCCTATGCCCATTTGGAGACCAAGAGACCGTTGTTTTTTTGGCACTTTACCATTGGAATGATATACTCAGTTATCGATCCAGTCATTCCAGTGATAAGTTTTCGAAAAGGCCTACCTGTTAGATGTAAATGGTAGTTTCTCAAGTTTACTACAGAAGCCATTTTGGCCAGTTTGATCGGGACGAGTGTTGAAGTGGAGGTTAAGAGATGTACGTGGGTAAAGTTGGACAGATTTATTTCTGATGCAAATATACAGTCAGCAATTAGTCCAGCTCACCAGCTAGTAGTGCAACTAGCCCCGATAGTGCAGGTATGCGTTTAATGTGCACGAGAAATCTAGACAATATATCTTAAATCTACGATTCCAATCTAAATAGAGACGCTCTCGTTAATAAAAATATATATATATATATATATTATATATATATATCGCTCTCGTTAGTGTTAGGAGATCTGGCGAGAACGTCATGAATGACCACAATCCCTGGTGAAAAATGGCAGCACCGGCAATGGACCTTTCCAGTCTTAGCTATGCCCCGCTCACCTCTAGCTAAGCTCCACCCACACTTCGCAGTGTTGGGATCAATCGATCCCCGAGAATGCCATGACTATCAATTTCCTAAAATCTATACAGGTATCGAGCTAGAATAGCCAAGTTTAGTCGGTAACATGCCCGGCTTCAGCAATTGGATCATGATCAGCAACCTCAGTGTAAAATTGATGCTGGGGGAATATAGTGATGCGGATATAATGTTGCTGTATAGTATTACCTAGCGTACTGCTTCCTAGAGTTTTTATATAGAAACAAAACATAGTAACTAGGATGGCTACTTGCCATATACACAACTAACTAATACAGTGCTAACGATATATCACAGGTCATAGGACCTCACGGTGCTGTTAGTTTAGAGCACATGGAAATAAAGATAATATTTACAGTATGAAACAGAAAGTATAAAATGTGGTCTTAAGGCCGAGACGGTACCTATTAGTCATCAGTGCCTATTACGGAAATAATAAATGTTGCAATAGTATAATAATTACTTGAGTACCTATTGGTCATTGGTATGGTAAGAGTTCGCAAATCACTGCAATTGATACGCTACGGTTGTGTAGCGCGAGATGGCGCGATCTTTAATGCAGGGAAGATTTCAGCAGGCAGACTGTTGATGTGTTGATGCGGCTCACTCTCAAGACAGTGAAGAAGAACGGTTAGAAAAATGTCCACTGGATCGTCAGATTAACTGATACATAATTTAAACAGTTGTTCTAAAGTTTCCGTCCGGCACTGGTTGTTTGAAAGTTGCCCATTAACAATGAGGGCTACAGTTATGATTTAAATATACATGTACAATAACTGGGTACATGGTGCGAGATACGTCACATAGCACTTGCTTCGCACCGAGCAGAGTCCCACCAGACTGTGGTCTAAAAGTTAATTAACACATGCGACATGCAGGGTGGAAGATTGATACCACTTTTCAGCATGGTCGGAAGATCCAGCGAGTTATCCACAAAGAATCACCATCAGTTCTACATCCTGTAGAATCACATCAGGCCCGCAAGGCCCATCCACAGGAAACTCCTCTGAGAAAGTTCCAGAAAGCGAGTTATATTAGTTTATTGCCCCCAGATGGTCGTCCGGGAGCTTCCAGAATTCTGTATCGTGGATAAGTCTTAAGACTGCCCACCGACACAAGAGATGTCAATTCCGAGAGGCACCGCAGTGGTGATGGTACCACCGTCGGTTAGCAGTTGTCCCACATCTTGCACTGCGCTGGTCCAGCAGTCTTCCTGACTGTGTCGGCTTCCCGCCAATGATGCACTCGATTCTCATTTTTTCATCCCATTTATACTACTCGTGACGTCAGAGGCAGGTGCTTCAGCCAATCAGAGGGCGAGCAGTAGCCAATCAGCGTGCAGCTAGAAATGGTGGCGTGGCTATCATGTGAACAGCACATTCCCCATTCAGTTAATGCATACACGCGATTATGACATCAAAGCAGTATTTTGAAGATAAGTCAACCAGGAGTTTTAATGATAACTCGGCCATTTCTGGTCCGATTTCAACAAAGTAAAAAGTTCTGTATCCTCGTTTCATTCTAGTCCTGAATGATACCAAGCACGACAAGTACCAATTCGATACACTATAAGCATACACGCTCTCCCAATCCTGACACGTGTTGCCAGGGAAGCTCTGACAATGTGCGCTACGTGTTCTTACGGACTTAGCCGTTTTTAGCGAAAACCTCTCTCATAGGGCTTTATACACGAATACTATCCTACACAGGGGTGGGCGTTCCCGAAGCGAATCCGGAATGGTCAGCCCACACCCAGCTTAGCTGGGATGGCCCGTACCTGTCCGGTCAATCCCCCTCCTAGTTTGACACCCGTGACAAACTATCAACGCATCGTAGATCGAACGCATGGGAGCACGCTAGGCAGGAATTATAGACTTCCCGAGTAGGCGCATAGCTGAGAGGGTCGTAACGCGAGAGACGTGTGGTTATAAGAAAAGAGCACATAGAGGTGCAAATGAGTTTGGGAGGGAGGCATACTTTTAGTTTTCATTTTTGACCTGGAATTATTTTTTGCGGATGACCACACCCGAAGGTTTTAGGGTGAGTCGGTCATGCCCAATATGGAAAGATTTAATTTTAATCCTCCTGGAGTCTGATCACATATTCCCCCCATAGGAAGGAGGTAAATATAAATATAAGAAGGAAGGATAGTAGCTTTCATCCCCACTCGGCGGAAAATCGAGTCTTCGATCAACATTAAAATCTGGAACTACTTATTCCCATGGAAGCTCACCTTTTAATTAGCATGAAGCAGTTTTTCAGCTTGGATGCTTATAAAATCACCTTTTCAAAGTTCAGGCTGGAACGCCCGAAGGGATCAGGGAGAGCGTGATGACGTCAGTGCCCATGGCCCCGACACACCACCTCTTGCCTCCTCCATGCCGTTCCGAGATCTCATGTTGACTCGCCATGCAGTAAGTGCACGATGAGTGACGACGCTGGTTAGCATCTGGTCCCGGGGTAACGGACCTTGAACGAGACTGCCCTGCAGGAAACAAAAACCAGCTCCTAAGGCCGGTGGAACTCAATCGTTCCAGTGGGGCCATGCGACTATTGCCGCGAACATTAAACACAATGGTCTCATCCCAAGAGTTGTGTCACCAGTATGCCTGTCCATAGCACATTCGTGATCTATGGACTTACAAGATTTGAATTGGTGACCTAAAAATATAAGTCTATACAAATGCGGTTACCTAACTAATTGAAAAATATGCCAGATAAAACTACAATTAGAGCATACGAAAATACAAGACATAGAGGCAGGTAGATGAACTTTTAAACATGGGGCTCCCGGAGGTACCACACAGACTCGTAGGTCCGCAGAGGTTTCTCCGCAAGGGAGGCTCCCATACACCAGACATAACTTTTTAACTTAATATAAGTTATTATACCTCTAAGCTGAAAGGAAGAAGGCTATCTCAGACGAAAAAGTGATGTGCCTCATGCGGGCAATACTCCTAGTGCTAGTTTGGGTGAGGAGTATTATCCTGGTGTGGACTGTCATTGCTGAATCCTTGCGAGAGGCAAGTGCCTCGTGCGGGCCTCCGTCTCGGGAACGTGTCGCCACGGCTTAAAGCGGGAGAAGAATATGAGGCAAAAATGGGCCCACTCTAACATTTCAAACAAAAATGCTGCAGTAAGAAAAAACCATACCTAGTGAGATTATGACTATAGGGGTGCGTACTGTTTTACATGAAGACGGAATGGAAGATTCCTGATGGATTCCTTCATTACCATCTTATGTGATTGCTAATATGCTGAATTAGTAGTTGCCGCTTTATTTCTGCGGGCTTTCTGCTCTGCTTAATTCCTTTTTGTTGTTGTCAAACAAGAATTAGTTTAGGCCGCAACTGGCTGATGTCTACCTAGCTATTAGACACGACTGTCATGGAGAACAGATGCCCGAGGACATCCATACTGTAGACAGCGCTCATACATGTTACATAGCGGGATCTCCGAACTGGTTGAGAATCCGGACATTCTGCCTTGCAACAACATGAAACATTACAGGACATGGTTTACATTTCACGGAAGCATTATTAGGCCATATTTCCTATCGTTGTGGTGTGGGTAAGAGAGACGAATGCACACCGTAAATGTCCTTCCCGTAAGGGCGTGGCAGATTTGAATATCATGCCCAGACATGTTAACAGAATTCAGTGAGAATACGTATCTCGCCCGTCACCAGGTCCTATGGAACTAACCGTTTAACCTGTCATTAGGTTTATATACGAGTTTCCAGTTTTGCACTGCGGTGCGGGAGGGTTGTCAGTAAATAAAATAAGAATTAATACATGTGTTTTCGCAGTGCTTTCCTACATTGGCTTAAAGTACTATCTACTAAGTATCCGAAGATACACGGGAATGTGTATGTGATACCGCACCATAGCCATCTCCGCTCGGAAACCCCAATGGTTTCCCAGAGTCGGATCAGCCCTTGGTGCAGAACACTGCGGATAGGGACGTCCAAACAATTAAGAAGCCACAAGGCTAAGAGGAATATGAAGAGAGACAAAATCTTGGAGTTATGAGTCTTACCAGAGTGCGGGTCTAGATTATCGCACTGCCGGAAGAGAAGAATATATTACAGTGTTTAATGAAGAAAGTGTCTCTAATCATTTTGAATCTATCCTATCGAGCTGAATAGAAAAGGTTTTAGTCAGTAGCATGCCGGGCTAAACAGAGTTATAGCATGGACAGCGACCTCAGTGAAAAATTGTTGGTGGCGGCAGAAAATGCTGCATATATAAATATTGCTGCACTGCATTCCTATATTTTCTATACTTAAGCAAAACAATTTAATGGATGGCCACTGGCCATATACATACGTAATCTAACCAGAACAAATAATACGGTGGTAATGATTAAGATATATATAGTAATACAGGTTGACGAACCTACTATAGTGCGGTTAGCAACACATTGAGAAAAATGAAAATAACTATTTAACAAATACAGAAATGATAACTATTGGTCCTAAGACCGTTATGGTTCCTTTTAGTCATCAGAACCATTAGTATGGATACAAGATAATTAACAAAACCTATATAGAGAAATAATTAAATGGTGAAGTATAGTTACTTGAATACTTGGTAGTCATTCCCAAGTTAGGCTACCGTGTCACTGAAATTGACACGTAGATCTGTAGTCGACGTGAGATGATGCGCTCTCTGGAAGCTGGAAAGTTCCTGCAGGGTGGTTCCCACAAGCTGTTTTCCGCAAACAAGAGTTCCGCAAGAACACTCATGGCGGGAGTACATTGCTTAGTGCTGTAGGCCTAATAGAATGTCAAACGAGCAGTCAGTAAAAGATACGATAGTAGTATGTAGCGAAGAAAGTTCCCGTACACCGATGGCACGGATGGAAGGTGTAAACAACCCATCACAAGCGGCGGTTGTCAGAGGCACGTACACGATTGGTGCGGCATCATTTGAAATACCACTTTTAGGCATGGCCGGCAGATCCGGCGAGTCATCCATCAAAGAACATCCTGCCTCTACATCTGTAGACTCACATATTCAGGCAGCAAAGGCCTCACCGCGAGTTTGTGTTCCGGATGTAGATGTAGTAATCGTGAACGGTTATCGAAAGTTCCAAATTACTCCCGCAGATGGGAAGTTACAAAATTGTGTTAATGCGGTGGGTTGGAAACTGCACGCTACGGGATAAAAACCTGACTCATAGCGAAGAAAGACGCGTGTCGCGCTTGATAATAGTTGGTACAGCTCCAACCTGCTCTGGATCACTGGATCGCTTCTCCTCTTATGCTCTCCATGACGTCACAGGCGCAGGCTTCATCCAATCATCGTTCGAGCAACAGCCAATCAGTGCACAGCTATTAATAGCGTTGTCGAACGTTCTAGAACATTCTAGAAGCTTTACGTCCACGTGGTTTAGTCAGGGCAATATTTTGAAGATAATCAAAAAGAGTTTTTCCTGGATAACTCAGCTATTTCTCAACCGATTTTGAAATGGTTTACAGATTTAGAAAGCCCCTGGTCTTGATTAATGCCAGATTTGACGGGAACAGACAATCAATAAGAATTACAGAGTACCAGCTCGGTACACTATAAGCGCCATCCTGTCTTGGTCACAACTACGCGCTCCATAGAAACAGCGTCCTGGCGCGCGCATGCACATAATGCGTTTTAACGAACTTAGTCGTTTTTCGACACGCTCTCTCCCCCATAGGCCTATATACGCTTATAGCTCTACCCAGAGGGGCGTGTTCAGGAAACGAATCCTAGACGGGCGGCGCGTACCCAGCTTAGCTGGTACGGCTGGTATCCAACTGGTCGATCCGAACTACACCACCCCCTACTAGTTTGACATCCATCACAAACGACCACGCATGGCGGATTGACGCATGGACGTACGCTAGGCGGGAATCACAGACTTCCCCGGTAGGCACGTGGCCGGAGAGGAGTAGTGACGCATAGACGCGTATTCAGGAGACAGAGCACATAGGGGTGCCAAGAGAAGGGGGAGGCATACTTTTAGTTTTCAATTTTTGACCTGGAATTATTTTTCCAGGCCTTTCTTTTTTGTGTTCTTTTTATTATTAATATTACGGTGCGTGCTATAACTTTATTTAGTATATGACCCTAAACAATAGCTTGCATGGGTGTTCCCGTTAGTGCGGATAATCATAATCTCTGCAAAGAACACCCAAGCTCCAATGTACCACAATTTAAGTTTATAAATATATATAAAAATATAATAACAAAAAGATAAGGTATATAAATATTACCTGTTTAACATACCCTTATGAGGTATGTTTTTATTAATCACATGGAATTACTTGCATACCCCGGGTAAATAAATGGGCATGCAACACGTATCACCAAGTGTTATTATTATATATATCTAAAATATCTATTTGTGGCCCAGCCTTGCGGGTCCGCAATGGGCAGCTCTCGCTGACCCCCTATCCATCCTGACATCTAAGACAGGAAGAAAACTAATAAGAAAAATAAGATATATAATAATAACTTAAAACTGGTTTATCAGGCAGCCTCGGCACGGCTGAGACTGCATGATGGGATTGTGACGTTATTGCACTGCGGGAGGTTGTATTCTTTACGTCACACACGACGTCCTTACAACTTTTAGAGTCAGCAGTGCTCATTTTGTATGAGACACAACACTTAAAGTTTGCGACTGTGTAGGATAACCTCAGTCATCCTAGGGACGGGATTCAATTGATCTAACATATATAATAAGAAGAAAAGTATGTCAAAAATAAAGTAATGATTAACACATTTCCATGAATCGCCTATTAACATTCCTGCTGAATTACACATGATTACACCTCAGCAGCGAAATTTCCCCATCGAGTTTGGGTCCCACGACTAACGGTGGTAGGTCGCGGTGAATGCACTGTCATTGCTGAAATGCTCTCATCATTATTATTTTTGGCACTGTCCGAAACATCCGAAGTGATGGTGGCGGAAATATGGGTATCCATGATGTCCCTCACAGTTACCGCTGGTTCCAGGATATCCGTACGTGTAGCAGTGGCGGTACTAGTAGTTGCCAATGTTGCTGATGCGGTGGTGACGGGAGCTGACGTGATGATGTTGGTTGTAGCTGGCATGGTGGTAGCTGTAGTTGTCGTGGTGAAGGCGGGAAGCTGTACCGTCGGCTGTAGGCGTGGTGCGGGAACTGATATGGCAGGAGACGACATCATTCTGAACTTAGCGTACTTTAGCAGATGACTAGCAGTAATGTTCAGTATGGGATGGATATCCTGTGTGTGGGTGATCCGTTTCTTTCCGGCGTATGGACGTTCTGGCGTGGTTCCCTTCCTGACTGCTGGGTCAGAAAGGAGAGGAGGTGGATGCTGAATAACACAGGTCGGAGTTACGCTGATTGTCACAGGCTGCGATGGTCCCGGTCCTTCGTCTATGGTAAGCTCCGGTGGAGATGGAGACTGCGGATAACTGGAAACGTCTATCCCCGCAGGTGTCGTAATCACCACTGAGATTGGCTGACTGGCTGGTCTGTGCTTCTACGGTGGAGGGTGGGGTAACCATAGCTGACTGGCCAGTAACTGGTGCGGGAGCTGTTGCACTGGATTTTACGGGAGATTTCTGCTTCCTACTTTGCTTCAGGACCGGCGTGGATGAAGTGATAGGTACCGGCGTAACATTTCCAGATGCGACTGCGGGCAGAATTGCACGTCTGGCTGTCGGTACATTACTTGCTGTAGCTGCGGGAAGACGATGTCCAATGGGATATCTACACGTGGTGTTTTTCGTGCGGGCCATTTTCTCGGTCGGCAGAACCTTGACCGGGAGCCGAGATTCGAAGCGCGTGGCTAGAATGGCACGATCCTCATTCTCTTCCCCAGGAACTAACGTCACTTCCAACACACAATGATGATGCCGAAGCACGTGAGTGATCCCGTAGCGAGTAGAGGCACTGGCACATCACACAAAAGGCTGATTGAAAGAGATGATCCTTATTAATATGAAGGGTGCGGTCGGATTTCCTAGTGAAAGTTCTGGTACATGGCTCTCCGCTAGTCAAAAATGAGTTACACAGGAACCGCTTTGGATCTGGCACTGATTCTTCTTCGGAATCCGACAACGTGAGATCTTCAAGAAGTGACATCTCATTCCCGCATGGTAGTTAGTTGCGGGAACTTTATTCAAAACCTAATGCCCTATCTCTTCATTGTTTATAACTTTTCAGGCCAAATATAATAGTAAAATAATAATAAAAAGTAAAACAGCAGAATTTAGTTTGCGACACGAAAGAAGCCTAATGCTATGTCCTTCCCTGGTGTCGAGTTTTGATGGGAAGACAAAGTTTCAGAGCACGCTTCCTCCTTTTATACTATTTGGTGACGTCACAGGCAGCGGATGACCACACCTAAAAGGTTCTACAGGTGATTCGGTCATTCTTATGTGAATATTTCCTTGCTTTTCGCCTGGACGTCTTTGGAGTAATTCCTCCCATATGAGGGGAGTAGTTGGAACTATAGGAGGAATGGCTCATTAAACTTGTCTTTATTTCGCACATTTAACAGCCTCCGATCAACATAGAAACGTGGTACTACTTTGTCCTTGCGGCGCCTCACCTTTTAATTAGCGTAAGGCGGTTTTCCAGGTTGGATGCTTATAAACTTGCCTATTCGAATTTTAGGCTAGAGTGCCTGATGGGGTGCGTGGGACCCAGGTGACGTCAGCGGTAATCTCTTGGACTCACTCTCGCCACTCCTCCATCACGCTGTGGTAGTTGCGTTGTTGGGCGGCTCTTTTGTTTAAAGCATTTGATCCAACTCACTGGAAATAGTAGTAAATGTCACGTGGCTCTAAAAAGCACGTGGTTGATCGGAAACGTGCATGCTGTCTATGGCGACGGCCAAAATGCTATTGCTGAGATGTAGTCTGTTGCAGAGGCGAGAGATAAAAATTTATATGTTACATCAAGATCTTTATAATGTCCCGTATTCACGCGAGTTCTTTAACATGCGTCTTGGTAAGAGTCTGTAATAGGTAGTTCTCAGTCCGTGATGATTATAGACTGGAACTCATGGGAGAGAATTTTTTTTGAAATTCTCTGTGATTTTACTGCAGGATTTTTGATGCCGCTTTACCGGCCCATGCGCTAATGATTTGTAGCACGGTAGAGCAGTTGTGCTCTTAATCAAAAATTTAACAGTAAAGTTGCAAGTAATTTTTATGAGTGGTTTAAACAGTTCTATTCATGAGGTAGATCAACGTTACTGATCCCGTCAAGATAGCTGTGTTTTCCGAGTGGGAGGGCTGGCCAAGCATTCTCCTCGATGGGTAGAACTAGCTCCGTCCTAGCTTAGACCAAACACATTTGTACCATTTTTAGTAATGGCTAAATTACAGTACAACTCGCAAACATGTGTGTCACAATTTTTATGATTACAATGCCGTCGTTCGGAGATTGTGAATACAGTCAACCTGAGTGTCTGTGTTTCTGTCATGTTGGTGATTTGAATCTGTTATGTTTGACTGGCTCTCTGTGGATGGTACTTGCGCTGTGGTGAGGATGACGCATTTATGGCCACCGGGTGCGGGAGGTGGGAGGGAGAGGCGGCGTGAATGTCAACTTTATTGAACCCTGAGGGTATTTCGCTCTGTAATGGCCGAGCCCGTGGGCGGGGCAGAGTTACTTTAGAGTGAAGATGACCTGTTGGACGCTGTCGTAACTTTGATCAAACTATTGTCGATTTCATCTTTTCAGTAGTAAAATCCTACTTGTGACTGACGACAAGGTGGGCATCTTGCTCTCTTAATAATATTGACTGTTATTACGTGTAGATGACGTATGTAGTTTAGTTGTTTCCATACAACGTCGGGAGAAAGGGATAGGGGAGGAACATTGGACAAACGTCCTCTCGTGACGCGTACTGTAGATGGCTGTAGTGCATTCCTGATATCCATATGATCAGTTCTCCCATAACTGGATAAGAAGGTGTGTGTGGGAGATTTGTTGGCTGCTGTCTGTTGATGATAATGCTGTTGTCGAGATGTCCGGCTGTTGTATGATGCTAATCTTATAGGCGAAGTGGGCACATTCCAGTTTTCCACGCTGGTGAACGCCAAGTCTGTTGTTATTTACGGGAGATGGAGTCTGCGGGAGGTATCTCTCCTCCCGCAGTTTTGTGCAGGAGGAATTTGTCGCGGGAATTCTTATGTCTCTACTGGTAATTAATTAAGCCCAGTAGGTGCTGCTAAATGGTGTTGTTGCCGATGTTGAATGTCTCCATTATGCTGAGTATAACTGAGCAAGTATGTGATGTAGGCGCAAATGATGTATCCAGTCTTGAAGGTTCTGTGTGTGGTGTGATGTTCTGACTGCTCACGGGGGAGTATGGTAGGCCTATTGGATGGGGTGGCCTTTGGATAGGGGGATGTGGTCATCTCCCGTTACACAACGCTTGGTGTCCTGTCGTAGTTTTTAGACACCGGGAAAATTAGAGCTGAAAGTCTGCTGAACAGGCTGCTTCCCTGCCCACTGCGGGGTGTTATGTTGGTTGGTGCGGTGCGGGATGCCACCTCCTCTGTTGCAGCAGTCACTCTCATAGCTGAAGATTGACGGTCAACAGATGACGAGTGGAGTGTGAACTGGACTGGGCTGGTGATGTCCGAACTTGGTGTGTAGATAAGGGACGCCAGTTGGATGTGGGGTGTTGGTGCGGCAATGGAGATAGGTGCCGCTTGGGAGGGACTTGGTGAAGCGTTTTCGGGAGTTGGTCGGGTACACCTTGTTGTACGGTTCTGCGGTTCTAGACTCGCCAAGGCTTCATCCAGCCTCTTCACTTCCATGCTATTCAACAAATGTTCTACCCCACAGGAAGCATGGCTTGGGTCAGCCTCAGCTTCTGCTTGTGGTAACTCTATGATGTGGGCATATAATGAAGTCGGTGGGAGAGGGAAGAGATCAGAGGAATAACTTTTCCATCTGGTCCCTTGGACAAAACAAACACAAAATTCCTCAGATACGACTTCCCAGATCTAGTAGTCTCGCGCTGAGGAGGGAGAGGGTGGGTACGTATCTCATCATCATCGTCAGTGTTAGCCGCTGGTTCATCCACGTTCTGGCTTGGTAGAACTGGGGCTGAACTGGCACCGCAGTGCTCTGCGCTAACCATGGGAATACTAATTTCCGCAGAAATATCTGTCTGGGTACCGGTGTCATGAGAAACGCCCAGTCCGAGCTCTGGTGCTGGGTCATCACTGACACACGGTTTAAGTCGATCAAAGTGGATGACGGAGGTCAGGCCATCCGAAGCACGGATGCGGTAGGTCACGTCCGACGTATTACCTACTACCACATAGGGGCCTTTCCACTGGTAACTTAGTTTACTTGGCATGTTTGCAGACCGTCGTGAATCGTGTACCCAAACCATTTTTCCTGCTTCATATGGATCTCCATGCACTTTCCGGTCGTGCCATGTCTTTTGCCACCAGTGTGCAGTGGATAGTGTTTCTCTCACTAGCTCATGGGCTTGTTCTATCCTTTGCTGCAAGCGTTCGAGATAGAGAGATGGTAAATTTTTCTCCCCTGGTATCCGTGGCATGGCCAGGTCCAGGGGTAAGGCGATTTCACAGCCTAACGTTAGCTGAACAGGGGTGTAGCCCATGCTGAAATGTTCCGAAGTGCGGTAAGCTATTAGCACATATGGGAGCCATAGATCCCAATCTCTACAATCAAGGCGTATTTCCTTGGTAAGCACCTCCGCGAGAGTTCTGTTGAATCTCTCTACCATCCCGTCACTCCGGGGGTGGTACAGAGTTGTCCTTGTTTTGACGATATGGAATAACCTGCAGAGCTCTGATATGAGCCGGCTCTCAAAATTACTTCCATCGGAGTGCAGTTCATAAGGCATACCAAAGCGGCAGAACACATTGCTGGCCAAGACTTCCACTAGGGTGGATGCCTCTTGGTCCGGCAAAGCAAATGCTTCTATCCACTTCGTAAAATAATCTTGTAATACGAGGATATATTTATTTCCGTCATCCGTCGTATTCAAGGGTCCGAGCACGTCGATAGCCACTCGCTCCGACGGTGCACCAACAATCTTAATTTGAGATGGTGCGATATGGTGTTGGCCAACAGCGCGTCTTTGGTATGGGATACATTTGGCAACCCATGCCGTGACACTATCGTCAATCCCGACCCAGTGGAATCTCAGTTTGATACAGGCAACAGTCCTTTCCACGGCCAAATGTCTGGCGTTATCGTGTAGTTGTTTCAATATAAGTTCTCGATAACTTTCCGGAACTACCAAACGGTCATTAATGTACAGAACGTTATTTATTAATTGATATTCTTCGAACCATTGGTAATAATATTTAGCGGTGGGAGACAAAGGTGTCACCGATTCCTTAGGAGGACGTACCCCCTCCTGAATCCACGCATATATATTCCGTGTCTTCACGTTTGTTGTTTGGTGGTGTGCGATTTTCTCCGGATTCCACTGTGCGCACCTCAATTCGGGGAACTCCAGAGATGGCTGTGTTGACTGTGTCACGGTGTTGGCCTCTTCGTGTTCAGCCTTTGCGCCGATTCTGCTAAGGCGTTAGCATTTCCATGCAATTTGCTGGGATGGTGAACAACGTTAAAGTTATAGGCCTGCAGGAATTCCTGCCATCTCGCTACCTAGCCCTCCCGATTATTTAAGTTCCTGAGCCACCGTAGTGAGGCATGGTCTGTACGGAGTGTAAAAGCGTGCCCGTACAGGAAGTGTTTATAATACTTGACAAAATGGACCACCGCCAATAATTCTCGCTTGGTGGTTGCGTATCCTTTCTCCATTTTATTCAGAGTATGCGAACCATAACCCAACACCTGCTCTGTTCCATCTTCGGTGACCTGAGATAGAACTGCACTGATAGCGAAAGCTGGCGCATCAGTGTCTAAGATGAAATCGAGGTTTGGATTAGGGTCAGCAAGAATCAGGGCGGTCGTCAAGAGTTCCTTCAGCACCTGAAGGAGCCTTCACACTCACTCGTCCACTCAAGGGGTCGATCTTTCTCGGTGATCTGGTAGAGGGGTGAAGCAATCTTGCTGAAATGTCGGATATAATGGCGAGAGTACTGGCATAGGCTAAGAAAACTCTGTGTCTCCGTAACTGAAGAGGGCCGTGGCCAGTCTGCTACTGCCTTAGTTTTTGATGGCTGTGTAGCCACTCCATCACCGGATATGAAGTGTCCCAGGAACTCGACACTCTGTCTGAAGAGATGACATTTCTTTGGTTTGAGTTTCAAATTAGCCGTGTGGAATCTTGATAGCACGGTGTCTAAATTGACTAAGGTTTGCTCAAACGTGGGTCCGAAGACGATTACATCATCGATGTAACAGAGACCGATCTCCCATTGCAGGGTAGTCAATACCTGCTCAATTAGTCGTTCAAAAGTTCCTGGGGTGTTGCACAACTCATAGGGCATCTTGCGGAATTAGAAAAGACCGTCCCTACAAACGAATGCGGTCTTTTCCATATCAGCTTCATCCATGGCTACTTGCCAGTAACCGCAACCTAAATCAAGGGTACAAAACCACTTGGCTCCGGACAAGGAATCCAAGGCCTGATCTATTCATGGTAACGGATAAGCATCTTTAATGCTAAGATCATTAAGGCGGCGGTAGTTGATACAAAACTGCAAGGTTCCGTCCTTTTTGCCTGCTAGCACTATAGGGCTAGCCCATGGAGAAGCTGAGGGTTCGATAATACCCGTTCGCAACATGTCATTTACTTGTTGGTGTGCTTCCGCTTCTTTGTGAATGGGAAGACGTCGTACCGGTTGTCGTACGGGGAGATTATTGCCTGTATCGATGGAGTGTCGTACGAGATGAGTCTCTCCGAGATCTATATCTCCAGAGGAAAAACTATCGCAATATTTATGTAATAATTTCCGAATTTCGCGTTTTTGTGATTGCAATAATCCAATAGTGGCACGCAGATATAAATTGTGTAGATGCTCGGGTAAATCATCAGTCAGCGGTGGTGTTGTATCAGAAAGTGCAGGTGTTTCCAGTAAAATTATATTCACTAAATAGCTGCAGCGTACTCCGGGTTCCAGAGTAATAGGATCTGCGGTACCATTGTACACTCGAAAGGGTATTTTCCCTTTATCCGTAGTGTCTACTATTATACGGGGACTTGCGCATGGTGAGGCGATCATGTAATCAGGGTCGGGTTCCTGCATGGCGATGTGTGTGTTGCTTCCTAACTGTGGTGCGGTGGCCCATACGATTCATTCCTGACCCGGCTCAACCGTGGCAGTACTTGATAGTATTACTGCACATGTATCGTATAATGACAATGCTGGTCCGAGAGGTATCCGTCAGCCGTGTATGTCGAGTTCCTGTTGTTTGCAGTGTATGATGGCTTCGCTGGCACTGAAAAAGTCAGAGCCAAGTAGGGCGTCGTTATGAATGGAGGCGATGGCAACTCTCTGAATGAATTGCATTTCTCTATCTGTATAACTAAATTAACTACAGCGGCCACGGGTACATCTGCTCCCGTAGCCATCTGTAGGTAAATATTTGTAGGCTTAAGGGGGGGGCGCTTTTTATGAGGTGGGATGCTCTCATACAAGCGCTGGTTAAAAACGGTAATAAAAGCTCCGGTGTCGACGGTGGCGCTTGTAGAAACGCCACTAAACAGACAGGCACATTTGTAGATTACTTTACAATGAACCTGCGGAAGAGTTTCCAATGATGCTGTCCGCAATAATGACGGGGGAGCAGCATCACTCTGTATATATTCCTACTGTCTCCTTATTGCTGAGTGAGGAATGGGCCAGTTCGTCATCTCCGCTGGGGTGTAGGCTGCGGTGAAGACGGAGCTGGGGGTAGCAATGGTGGTGGCGTTGTTGTTGTTTCTGTGTGAGCAGTATTAGTATAGACAGCAGTGCGTATGGGATGACAGATACGTTCTACCTGTGCAAGCCATTTCTGACAATGCTTCATAGGATGTTTTGTTGAAGCACAAAAGAAGCAGCGTGGTTTGCATGGACGTGCGTTCTTCCGTCCATGTCGCCGCTTACGAATCCATGAGGCGGAATGAGTCATCTCTCCTGAATCGCTACTGTCTGTAGATGTGGAAGATGCTGCTGATTGGGGTGGTGTTCTGCATACCACCAGGGGGCACCGAGAATCTGGTGTCTTGGTGGCGGGACGTGGTGCTTTCAGAAACGTTGTTTCAGTGGAGGTACTACAACTTACTACTGCTGTTTTACAAAGAAAAGAAGGTTTGATGTGTACGGAAAAAGAGGGGGATGTCCTTGCTGCGGATGGGGGAGGCAACATAGGCATGGACATATTGGAAGCTGTGTATGTTGGTGTTGGTCTGAAAGCTGATTTCTGTGGATGATGGTTCATCACTGAACGTTGTCGCGTGAAAGTCGCAGTTGAGCCGGGCGAAGGATACGGGCACCGAAGTGGCTCTAGGTAATTTGGTACCCTTAGGAGTTTGATTGTTTCTCTGGTTGTGGTGTGGTGCAGTCCGTCACAGGCATTGTAGAGGGAGGTCGGTTAGGACACCGTTCCCTCCAATGTCCCAGCTGACCGCATCCAAAACAGATGTTCGGTGGCGGTGCGGTGCGGTGCGGGTAGTGTTTGTTGTCCTAAACTGTGTGGTAGTGAGGTTTGTGCTGAGTGTGGTGACTAATTTGGTGAGTGCGGAGATCTATTCTATCCGCTCTCGCATGTTGCTGTTGTTGTTGTTGTTGTTTTGCTGGTTTCCGTGCCCTGGGGCTCTGCTGTACCCACCTCTGCGGGCACGGCCCCTTCCTCCAGGCGCTTGATTCGGACTGGTCTTCTGCGTATCTGATACTGAGCTGTGTCGCCAAATTGCTCCATAAGTGCTCGTTCCAACTGTGTGTAAGTAGGAGTGCGATCCGTTCTCAGATCCGCAAGAACTTGCAGGGCTTTCCCCAAAAGTTTTCCTGCAAGATATTCACCCATCTGTCTGTCGTCCCAGTGGTTAGTCCGACTTATTTTTTCGAACAGGATTTTATAATTGGTCCAGTAATTTACCCCGCTAAATTCTGGGGGGGGGGGGGGAGGAGTAAGACTCGACCAAAACCGCGGGAAGAGTGTAGGGATTGAAATCCGGAGGGTGCGGATATCTGAGGGTTGGCGGATTGTACTGATGTTGGTCTTGGTGCCGGTGGTGGTGGTGTTGGTATATCCCGTTGATGCTGATGCCGAGGAACGAGGACTTGTGTACTCCAATTAACTGAGTCCGCCCCGGTGGTTGAGCCATAGACCGGCATGGGTCTATGAACGGAAGGTGGATTGCAGTGGAGAGTGCGCGGTCGTTTCTCCCACATTGAGGGCTGTTGTTCCTCATATGGCGGTGGCGCAAGTGGCTGACGGTTATGATATGTGGCATGACTAATATACTGGCGAAAAGGTGGTGCCGATTCCTCCAGATGACTCCGCGGTGTTCCCCTTGAATATAGCGTTTCGCTAGAAGGGGGCAGTGTGGGAGGTTGTCTATGTGGTGGATTATCATCCAGCCATACTGTCTCCGTAGATGACACAGGCGAACGATAGTAGTCTGAAGGGCTATAGATATGCCCATAGTCGGGTCTTTGTTGGAGTCGTCCATGATTCGGCCCTGAAGGTGCCATCACTAACAGGCGAAAACAGGTTATAGTGCGGAGTTGTTGATTCCGCTGAATTTCTGGCATAGTCGGTGAGCATGTGTGCTGAGAATCCGTCGTATGAGGCTACCTCTTGATCAAGGGAGTCCTCACTGAACGGAGATGGTATTGAACTGAGCTCACTATATGGTGTGGGCGTGAGTTCGCTGCACGTTATTATTGTTGTTCTTCGAGCCCCACATCGGGTGCACGACGAGTGACGATGCTGGTTAGCATCCGGTCTCGGGGTGACGGACCTTGAACGAGACTGCCCTGAGGGAAACAAAAACTGGCTCCTAAGGCCGGTGGAACTCAATCGTTCCGGTGGGGCCATGCAACCATTGCCGCGAACATTAAACACAATGGTCTCATCCCAAAAGTTTGTGTCACCAGTATGCCTGTCCATAGCAATTTCGTGATCTATGGACTTACAAGATTTGGTTTTGTGACCTAAAAATATAAGTATATACAAATGCGTTTACCTAACTAATTGAAAAATATGCCAAATAAAACTACAATTAGAGCATACCAAAATACAAGACATAGAGGCAGGTAGATGAACTTTTATACATGGGGCTCTCGGAGGTACCACACAGACTCGTAGGTCCGCAGAGGTATCCCCGCGAGTGAGGCTGCCATACACGAGACATAGCTTTTTAACTTAATACTAATTATTATACCCATAAGCTGAAAGGAAGAAGGCTAACCGCACTATGGTAGGTTCGTCAACCTGTATTACTATATATATCGTCAACCTGTATTACTATATATTAGATTACATATGTATATGGCCAGTGGCCATCCGTTAAATTGTTTTGCTTAAGTATAGAAAATATAGGAATGCAGTGCACGTAGGAAACACTATACAGCAACATTTATATATGCGAAAAAGTGATGTGCCTCACGCTGGCACTACTCCTAGTGCTAGTTGACCCGCTCTGAGGAGGGAGAGGGCGAATACGTATCCCGTCATCGTCTTCAGCATTAGTTATTTGTTCACCGGACTCCTGGCTTGGTAGGAGAGGGGGTCGAACTGGCACCGCGGTGCTCTGCACTAACATCGGGAATACTTGTTTCTGTAGAGACATCTGTCTGGGTACCGGTGTCACGTGGAACACCCAGTCCGAGCTCTGGCACTGGGTCATCACTGACACAAGGATTAAGTCGATTGAAGTGGATGACTGTGATCAGGCCATCTGAGGAGTGGATACGGTAGTTCACGTCCAACTTCTTACCTACTACCACATAGGGGCCTTTCCACTGGTAACTCAATTTACTCAGCACGTTTGCAGAACATCACGAATCGTGAACCCAAACCATCTTGCCCACCTCATACGGATCTCCATGCACGCACAAGCCATGCCACATTTTCTGACGCCGGTGTGCGGTTGATAATGTTGTTCTCACTAGCTCATGGGTCTGTCCTATCCACTGCATCATGAGCTCTACGTAGAGAGATGGTGAATTTTTCTCTCCTGGAATCCTGGTCATGCCCAGATCCAGGGGTAAGGCTAATTCACGGCCTAACATTAACCGAGCAGGGGTATAACCCATGCTGGAATATATCGAAGGGCGGTATACCATGAGCACATATGGGAGTCATAGATCCCAATCTCAACAATCAAGGCATGTTTCTTTAGTCAACATCTCTGCAAGAGTTCTATTAAATCTCTCCACCATCCCGTCACTCCTTGGATGATACAGGGTGGTGCGTGTTTTGACGATATGAAACAATTTGCAGAGCTTGGAGATCAGCTGGCTCTCAAAATTGCTTCCTTGGTCAGAGTGCAGTTCATCGGGCATACCAAACTGGCAGAACACATTGCTTGTCAGAACCTCCACTACTGTGGGTGCCTCTTGGTCTTGCAAAGCAAATGCCTCTACGATAATGCTCAGGGATCACTATCCAGTTATTAATGTAGAGAATCTCATCTTGTATATGACACTCTCAAAACTGCTGATAGTAGTATTTTGCCATTACGGAAAGTGGTGTAACAGATTCCTTAGGAGGATGTACCCCCTCCTGGGTCCACACGAATATGTTTCGTGTTTGCGCATCTCTTGCTTGTTGGTGAGCGACTGTCTCTGTGTTCCACTTTGTGCACCGCAATTCGGTGAACATCGGAGATGGCTGTGTAGTATGTGTGACGGTGGTGGTCACTTCTTGTTCATCCTTAACCCTGATTCTGCTCAAGGAATCGGCATTTCCATGCAGCTTCCCGGGTCTATGAACAACATTGAAGTTGAAGGACTGCACAGATTCCTGCCACCTTGCTACCTGGCCCTCCAGATTGTTTAGGTTTCTGAGCCAGCGTAGTGAGGCATGATCTGTACGTAGGGTAAATGGGCGCCCATACAGAAAGTGTTTATAGTACTTGATGAAATGTACCGCAGCTAACAAGTCCCTCTTAGTGGTCGCATAACGTTTCTCCGTCTTGTTCAGAGTATGTGAACCATAACCCAGTGCCTGCTCTGTTCCATCTTCTGTGACCTGAAATAGAACTGCACCAATGGCATAAGCCAATGCATCAGTGTCTAAGAAGAAATCGAGGTTAGGGTTAGGATGAGCAAGAATTTGGGTGGTCGTCAAGAGTTCCTTCAGTGCCCTGAAGGAACCTTCACACTCACTCGTCCACTCGAATGGTCGATCTTTTTCGGTGATCCTAAATAGTGGTGATGCAATCTCACTAAAGTGATGGATGTATTGACAATAGTACTGGCAAATACCAAGGAACCTCCGGGTGTCCATGGCTGAAGTGGGGGTCCGCCACTCTGCTACCGCTTTTGTTTTTTAAGGCTGAGTAGCCACTCCATCGCCGGATATGATGTGTCCCAGGAACTCGATGCTCTGTCGAAAGAGATGACACTTTTTCGGTTTGAGCTTTAATTTTTCCATTTGAAAACGCATCAGAACTTTGTCCATGTTGGACAAAGTCTGCCCAAACGAGGATCCAAAGGCGATTACAACGTCGATGTAACAGAGACAGATTTCCCATTGCAGGGTAGCTCATACCTGCTCAATGAGACGCTCGAACAATCCAGGAGCGTTGCACAATCTGTAGGGCATCTTGCGGAACTGGAAAAGACCTCTGCACACAAACGTGGTCTTCTCCATGTCAGCCTCATCCATGGCTACCTGCCAGTACCCACTAGCCAAATCAAGTGTACAAAACCACTTGGCTCCAGACAAGGAATCTAAGGCCTGATCTATTCTTGGTAATGGATACGTGTCTTTGATGCTTAGATCATTAAGGCAGTGGTAGTCTGTACAAAACCGCAAAGATCCATCCTTTTTGCCTGCTAGTACAATAGGACTCGCCCAGGGGGGATGCTGATGGCTTTATTATACCTGTCCGCAGCATGTCGTTTACTTGCTGATGTGCTTCCGCCTCCTTGTGAATGGGAAGATGTCAACTGGGTTGTCAATTAGATCAGTTGTTTCCAGTGTCGATGGAGTGTCGCACGAGATGAGTTTCTCTGAGGTCCATGTCTCCGGCCAAGAAACTATCATGATATTTGTATAAGAGCTTCTGTATATCTTGTTTGTGGGATTGCATTAACCCAACTGTGGCATGCAGATATATGGCATGTAAATGTTCCAGCAAATCACCAGAAGTTTTTGCTGCTGCTGGTGTGTGTGTGTGTGTGTGTGTGTGTGTGTGTGTGTGTGTGTGTGTGTGTGTGTGTGTGTGTGTGTGTGTGTGTGTGTGTGTGTGTGTGTGTGTGTGTGTGTGTGTGTGTGTGTGTGTGTGTGTGTGTGTGTGTGTGTGTGTGTGTGTGTGTGTGTGTGTGTGTGTGTGTGTGTGTGTGTGTGTGTGTGTGTGTGTGTGTGTGTGTGTGTGTGTGTGTGTGTGTGTGTGTGTGTGTGTGTGTGTGTGTGTGTGTGTGTGTGTGTGTGTGTGTGTGTGTGTGTGTGTGTGTGTGTGTGTGTGTGTGTGTGTGTGTGTGTGTGTGTGTGTGTGTGTGTGTGTGTGTGTGTGTGTGTGTGTGTGTGTGTGTGTGTGTGTGTGTGTGTGTGTGTGTGTGTGTGTGTGTGTGTGTGTGTGTGTGTGTGTGTGTGTGTGTGTGTGTGTGTGTGTGTGTGTGTGTGTGTGTGTGTGTGTGTGTGTGTGTGTGTGTGTGTGTGTGTGTGTGTGTGTGTGTGTGTGTGTGTGTGTGTGTGTGTGTGTGTGTGCGTGCGTGCGTGCGTGCGTGCGTGCGTGCGTGCGTGCGTGCGTGCGTGCGTGCGTGCGTGCGTGCGTGCGTGCGTGCGTGCGTGCGTGCGTGCGTGCGTGCGTGCGTGCGTGCGTGCGTGCGTGCGTGCGTGCGTGCGTGCGTGCGTGCGTGCGTGCGTGCGTGCGTGCGTGCGTGCGTGCGTGCGTGCGTGCGTGCGTGCGTGCGTGCGTGCGTGCGTGTGTGTGTGGATGTCTCCAATAATATCACATCCACCAGATGGCCACAACGAACTCCCGTTTCAAGAGTTATTGGGCCCGTTGTGCCATTGAATATCCTAAATGGTATGAGACCCTTATTGGTGGTGTCCATGATCATTCGGAGACTGGCGCATTGTGAGGCGATTATGTACTCAGGGTTGGGTTCCAGCATGGCTATGTGGGTGTTGGGTCCCAACTGTTGTGCAGTGGCCCATAAAATTTTCTCCTGTCCCAGCTCAACGGTGGCTGTAGATGCTAGAATCACTGCACAAGTGTCGTACAGCGATGATTCTGGTCCAAGGAGTATATGTCGGCCGTGTATGTCTAGTTCCTGTTGTCTGAAATGTATGACGGCTTCGCTGGCACTGAGGAAATCAGCACCAAGCAGGGCATCGTTTTGAATAGAGGCAATGACGACTCACTGGATGAATTGCATCTCCTCTATCAGCCATGGAAACATCGGCTCCCGTAGCCATCTGCAAAAATATGTTTGTAGGTTTAAGAAGTGGCTTCTTATGAGGTGGGATGCTCTCATACAAGCGCTTGTTAAAAACGGTGATGGAAGCTCCAGTGTCAACAGTGGCACTGGTGGAAACACCACTAAACAAACAAGCACACTTATATATCACTTTACGGTGTGCCTGTGGAAGAGTTTCCAATGATACTGTCTGAGGGAGGGCTTTTGGTGCTGTATCATCCTGTATATAGTCGGCTTGTTTCCGGATAACTTCCGTAAGTGCAGTTGGTGGCTGAGTGAGGAAAGGGCCAACCCGTCATCGCTGCTGCTGCGGGTGCTTAGGCTATGACGGAGCTGGGGGTAGCAATGGTGGTGGTGTTGATGCCGTTTCTGTGTATTGAGAGTTGGTGTATACAGCAGTGTGGATAGGATTGTCACGATCACGGATGAAGGCTGCCTGTGTGAGCTACTTGTGACAATGCATCATGGGATGTTTAGTTGATGCGCAGAAGAAGCAATGACGGCGTGTAGTTTTCCCATCCTTTGCGTGACGCTTCATCTTGTGGGTCCATGATGCCGAATGGTGGCTTCCATCCGATTCACTACTGGTGCTGCTGGATGTAGTAGATGATGCTGTAAGGATTTGTGAATTGCAAACCACCAAGGGACACCAGGTGTTAAGTGCCTTGGTGGTGGGTCATGGTGCTTGTATAAATGTTGCTCCGACCTACCACTGCCGTTTTACATAGAAAAGAAGGTTTGTTAGATGCGGATATCGCGGGGTCACAATTTTCGGCTGGGGGATGTCAGTGCTGCGGATGCACTATGCATTGTTGGTACCAACATATAAGAAGCCAGGTTGGTATGTGTGCATGCTGTTGTAGGAGAATGAATGGTTGTGTTCGCCGCATGATGTTGTCGTTCAGAGGTCACAGTTGAGCTGGGTTGTGAGAATGGGCACTGAACTGACTCTGTAATCGGTGCCCTCATTAGTTTAATTGGGTCTCAGGCCGTGGAGTATGTCGGTCAGCGGTTGGAGTTGTTGATGGAGGACGATTTGGACAGCGCCCTTTCCAGTGCCCGGCTGACCCCATCCAAAACATGTGTTCGGTGGCTGTGTGGAAATCATAGTGGTTGCTGTGCATGTTGGTGACTGCATTGCTACTGTTGTACTGAGGGTGGTGACTAAGTTAGTGAGTGCTGAGATTTGTTTGGTGATCTCCTCTAACCTATCATGCATGTTTTGCCTATTGTTATTGTTGTGCTGGTTCCCGCATCCTGGGGCGTTACTGTGGCCCCCGTGATGGGATTGGCCACACCCTCTTCCTCTAGACGCATGATTCTGACTGGTGGGTTGATCAGTTTGTGTCTGCTGGCCTGGTGCGTGTGTTGATGCTGATGCAGTGCTGTTGTCAGTAGTAGTGGCGACGTTCACATCGTTTACTTCATTAATGGGGTGCAGTTGTCAGCGACTATTCTTTTCCCACTCTGAGAAGTTCTCAATATGAACTGCGGTTACTGTCAGTTGTTGAAGACTATCGTGCTCTGCAAAGGAATAGTTTTTCTTTTAGGGCGGGTTCACCGCTCAATGCATCAATGAAGGTGAATATGGCTAGCCAACTCCGGAAGTGTTTCTCCCGAACGTCGATGCAAGTTCTTTAGTTGCAACCGCCTTGTTTCCCCGAGGGCCGTGTCACCGAATCTTTCTGACAATGGGATCTTCAACTCCGTGTATGTTGGTGTTTAGTCTGTACCCAAATCTGCCAGGAATTGTAGGGCTTTCGCAGACAGCTTTGTGGCCAGATACTCTCCCATTTGTCGATTTGTCCACCGGTTTGAGCGACATTATTTGGAACTGAACTTTATAGTTAGCCCAATCATTCTCCCCACTAAATTCGGGGTGGGGTGGGGGGGGGAGAGAATGATTCGGCCATGTCCACGAGGTGAAGTGATTGGCACGAATTCAGGTGGTGGTGCTTGGCAGACTGATGAAAACGTGGATGGTGGTCTGCATGTTGGTGGTGGTGTTGGTGTTGGTGGTGCTTCCCTGATGATGATGATGATGCCGTGTCCATGAGGGTGGTTCTCGTCGGTGGTGTTGTGTACAATATGTTGGCTCCATGGAATACCGCCCTGATGTGGGACCATAGACAGGTGTTGGTCTATGTACTGGTGGAGGCATGCTGTGTAGACGATGCAGACGCCCTACGGGTTCTTGTGACGAATGTTCCTCATACTGTGGTGGTGCAGGTGACTGACGGGGATGGTGTGTGCTGTGTGATGGTCTTCTGGGGTATTGTCCGAAGGGTGTTGCTGCATCCTCCGGCTTGTATCGCAGCACCGTGGGATAATATGGTGACGACGTAAGTAGTGGCGGAGATGCAGGATATGGTACATGAGTGTCCGGCCACTGGTCACCCAGTGATGACGTTGGCGAACAAAATGGCTGTGAAGGATAAGTTGTCCCCATAGGGGTCTGTGTCGTGGTCGTCCGTGATCTGGCATAGATGGTGGGTGCCTATTGCGGATATCTGACAAGGTTATATATTGAGGCCTGTGAGGCATCACGGAATGTCCCCTCGCTGATTGGCGAAAGCTTGTGTAAACGCGGTGCTAGTCGTCCCGCACTGGGGAAATTAGTTACATTGTCGGTGAGCACGTGAACAGTTCGTCCGTCATATGATGCTACTTACATGTCTAGGGAGAGATAACTGTCTGATGAAGGCGACTGAAACTCATGGGTGTTGAGAGTTGGGATGGGTTCGCTTCTCGTTCAAGCCCCACATCAGGCGCCACTTGTAGCTTGCGGAGGTACGCACTGATCCGCCATGTTGCTCCACTCTGCCACACCACATGTACAGGATGTGCAGGAGGGCTGGTTAGCTGCGGATCCTGTATCGCATCTCTCCGGAAGGTACAAAGACTGGCCTCTAGAGCCGGTGGAACATTCACATTCCAGTGGAGCCGAACGACCATTTCTGCCGAGATTGAACCTCACTGTCTCAACAGGTGTCACTGTACTTATAAGTCTGGACATGATGATATAATTAAACAGTCACAATTAATGACTATGCAAACAATGCTACTCGTTTGACAGTAATGAGCAAATAATACAGTACATAGAGCTACTTGGTGTACTTTTTACGTCGTCTCGGCGAAGGTACCACACAGATCCGTAAATCCGCAGAGGTATTCCCGCAAGGAGCCAACACAACATGGCTACTTGGTAGTTTAATATAAACTAATTACACCCCTAACACACACAAAATATTGTTGGTGCGAGAGGAAAGTGCCTCGCGCGGGCCTCCATCACATGAAAATGCCTTCAACGCCGAAGCGGAGGAAAAGTGTTGGCAAAAAAGGCCACTCTTTTGTTTAAACAAAAGCTAAGTGCTGGTCAATCCTAGTGAAGCCATAATTAATGTGATGCACACTGGTTTACGTGAAGATTGGACGGGTGATTACCGAAGAATTCACAGGTCACCGCTTTATTTATGCAGGCTTTCTGCTACATTCTAACCTACCATTTGGTTATTAGATATGATTCCAAGCTTTGGCCACAAGTGGCAGGGATTCCTACCTACCTTTAGACACATATATCTAAATGGCGAAGATGCCCAGCTTCCCGAAGGTCGCCCCGCCTAGCATCTACCTCAGAAAGATAGCATGCATACATGTTATGGAGCAACAGCTTCCGAATCATATGACGATCCGGTCACCATTGTCCCGCAACCACATATAACATAAGTAGGACAATTTACAGTTCATGAAAGCAATTTAGAAAGCGCAATATCATTTATGGTGGAGAGTGAGAGACGGATATCCATCGCTAGTGGCCTTCCCGTGAGGGCGTGGTGGGTTCTAAGACCTCACTCAGATACTACAATGAATTGGATGGAGATCTGCATCTCATCCGTCACCGAGTGTTTATGGGATTAACATTTTACCTGTCATTAGGGTTAAGTTCCAGAATGCCCAGAGATACACTGCAGGCCTGTGTTACGTAATAAATGATATAATTTCTTTTAGCAGTGCTTCCTAAATTGGCGGGGTGAATCTAAAGTAACTGGTATCCAAAGATACAGGGGGAGGTGTACGTAACTCAGCACTTTAGTTATCACCGCTCAGAAACCCCAATAGTTTCCCAGAATCGGATCCTGCTAACATGTCCAAACAATTATTAAGCCATGCGGCTGGAGGAGCGTAGAAAGAGGCAATCACTCAATATTAATAAGAGGCCCTAAGGTAATTGGCCAATTTTACACAACCTAGCCGGTGCGTGGTGTTACATATCAACTACAACCGAAAAAGAGGCGTACACTATGCGTCTCTTATGGAGAGATTGTCCCTAACTACTTTAAACCTATCATATCGAGCTGGAATAGCCAGGTTTAGTCGGTAACATGTCAGGCTCGAGCAAATGGAGCATGATCAGCGACCTCAGTGTAAAATTGATGCTGGGGGAATATAGTGATGCGGATATAATGTTGCTGTATAGTATTACGAGCGTACTGCGTCCTAGAGTTTTCTTATATAGAAACAAAACATAATAACTAGGATGGCTACTTACCATATACACAACTAACTAATACAGTGTTAAAGATACATCACATGTCATAGGCTCTAACGGTGCTGTTAGTTGAGAGCACACAGAAATAAAGATAATATGTACAGTATGAAACAGAAAGTATTAAAAAATGTGGTCTTAAGACTGGGACGGCACCTAGTAATCATCAGTGCCTATTACAGAAATAATAAATGTTGCAATAGTATAGTTACTTGAGTACCTATTGGTCATCGGTATGGTAAGAGTTCGTAAATCACTGCAATTGATACACTATGGTTGTGCAGCACGAGATGGCGAGATCTTGAATGCAGGGAAGATTTCCACAGGCATACTGTTGATGTGGCTCACTCTCAAGACGGTGAAGAAGAACGGTTAGAAAGATGTCGACTGGATAGTCAGATTAACTAATTTTAACAGTTGTTGTAAAGTTTCAGTCCGGCGACGGTAGTTTGAAAGTTGCCCATTAACAATGAGGGGCTACAGTTATGATTTAAATATGCATGTACAATAACTGGATACATGGTGCGGGATACGTCGCCCCACCAGACTCTGGTCTAAAAGTTAATTAACACACGCGACATGCAGAGCGAAAGTTTGATACCACTTTTCAGCGTGGTCGGATGATCCCGCGAGTTATCCACAAAGAATCACCATCAGCTCGACATCCTGTAGAATCACATCGGGCCCGCAAGGCCCATCTGCAGGAAACTCCTCTGAGCAAGTTCCGGAAAGCGAGTTCTTATATTAGTTTATTGCCCCTGGATGGCCGTCCGGGAGCTTCCAAAATTCTGTATCGCAGATAAGTCTTAAGACTGCCCACCGGCGCAGGAGATCTCAATTCCAAGAGGCACCGCAGTGTTGTTGGTACCACCGTCGGTTAGCAGTTGTCCCACGTCTTGCACTGCACTGGTCCAGCAGTCTTCCTGACTGTGTCAGCTTCCCGCCAATGATGCTCTCAATTCTCATTTTGTTGTCCCTTTTATACTGATCGTGACGTCAGAGGCAGGCGCTTCAGTCAATCAGAGGGTGAGCAGTAGCCAATCAGCGTGCAGCTAGAAGTGGCGACGTGGCTATCACGTGAACAGCACATTCCCCATTCAGTTAATACATACACGCGATTACGACGTCAAAGCAATATGTTCAAGATAATTTAAACAGGAGCTTTAATGATAACTCGGCTATTTCTGCTCCGATTTCAACAAAGTAAAAAGTTCTGTAATCCTCGTTTCATTCTGGTCCTGGTCGATACCAAGAACGACGAGAATAGTGCGATTTAAGAAAATCACAAGTACCAATTCGATACACTATAAGCATACACTCTCTTCCAATCCTGACACGTGTTGCCAGGGAAGCTCTGATGCGCGCACATGCGCTCGTTCTTACAGACTTAGCCGTTTTTAATGAAAACCTCTCTCATAGGGCTTTATACACGCATACTATCATACTCAGGGGGACGTGCCCGGAGCGAATCCGGAATGGTCGTCCCACACTCAGCTTAGCTGGTTATGGCCCGTACCCATCCGGTCGATCCGTGCTACACTTCCCAATCGTTTTACACTGGTACCCATTTATACTCATGAGTGGAGTGAAGGAGATTGCCTATGTTTCCACCTTATCTTCCACCCGATCGCCTGACAATAGATGGCTGGGCAATTTATCTTGGAAAGTTTTTTAAAGCAAATATAAATAGGAACTAAGGTCTAATCAAATTATTTTCACTGCAAACCCACCACCCCCGATCCGACACTCCACCGACGCCCATGGGTTCGCTCTCTCAGTCTCTCACTCGCTCGCTCGCTTACTCTTACACGCATGCACGCACACAATTTCCAATTGACTAGAACCAGGCATCAGAGGATAATATTGCCCACTATAATGTAAATTGTGAATAAGTACAAGGGACAAAAGAATACATAAGGTCACTCAACATTGCTCTAACATTTAAACCTGGATCATATGACCTTTCTTCCCCTGCATTTCGGTGTCAGCGTATATTAAACGCGCATACGCAAAACCACACATAAGGTTTTAGCCAGCAATCTAAACACTGAGGCGTGGCTTCTTTCTCGATCTCGTATCAAGTGAAATCTCGCGAGACAGGAATACTAGGCCAGCCCAAATCTAACGGAGATCTACATCATTATCCACAGGAGTCTGCCGTTTTAGATACGAAAACGCGAAATCAAAAAATACGAAAACACGATAGCACTATATACTACTATATATAATATACAATGTATATTATATATACTAGTAACAAAAATTATTGTCTTTAATAAAACTGGTCACTTGGTAAAAAGGCACAATTTTATATTTAGAAACTCTAATGTTGAAAATGTACAATCGTATCGCTATCTAGGCATTGTAGTTACACCATCAGGTAGCCTTAAACTGGCATGTGAGAGTCTCGTCAAACAAGCTCCGAAAGCCCTTTTTAAACTGAAAGCTCTAAATGTAAGAAACAACATCATAACACCATATAGACTTTTCAACTCATTGATCCTTCCAATGACATCATATTGTAGTGAGGTTTGGAGTCCATTCTATCTTAAAGGCATCAATGAGCATAATTTCATGCATATTGGTGACAATGTCCTTCTGAAAAAGTCTCGATCAACTTTTGCAAATACTTGCTAGGGGTGAATAGGCGAACTACGCATGCTGTAGTTCAGGGTGAATTTTGTCAGTATGCCCTACTCACTACATTGCTCTCTCACTCAGCAAAATACTGGATGAGGTTATGTGCACTTGACTCCGAAACACCAGTCTTTAAATCCTATATGGATTCATACTTATCTTCAGACAAAACTAACTGGGCCTCCTGGATGAAAGTCTTATGGACTAATTTTGAACTTGTAAATACATGGTCCAGTCAAGGTGTACATTGTAAAGCCGATGCACACAGACTTCTCAAAGATGCTATGGAGGTTCGATATCGCTCAAATTTGCATTCCCATATTAATAGGGATGTTTTGCATCCACCCACCCACTCTGGACATGGTTCCAAATTGAGATGTTATCGAACCTTCAAGCATACCTTCTGTATGGAGAATTACCTATTAGCTGAGCAAAACTTTATCAGACGAAGCCAATTTTCCAAACTCAGAGTCAGTGCACATAACCTCCAAATTGAATTGGGTAGGCATACAACTCCAAAGACTCCAGTGGAAAAAAGACTATGTACCCTTTGCAGCATGCAAGCAGTTGAGGACGAAAAACATTTTATCCTCCACTGTGCATACTACAATACTGAGCGAGCATCATTAATCAACTCGCTCAGCTCATTCCTAGATCTGAGTAATCTCAATGATGATGATAAATTTGAGGTAATTATGTTCTATGGTAATGGGGGCACTGAGGTATGCAAATTTGTCCTTAGTTTTGTGAACAACTGCATCACAAAAAGGCAAGACCTCAGTGCCTCTGTTAGTATGGGTATTTAGGTCCCGGAAACCTTGGTTTAAATTTCAAAGTTCCAGCCCATGCACAGCCATGACAGTGACTGATAATGCCACTGCTACATCTGTATATCCCTTGTAGACAAATAATAAATGCCTGCTATGCTGTGCAGTGTTTGAAATCATGTAGTCATGTAAGGGCTGAGTGTGTCTGCCGGCATGTGGTGCATGATTTCGATCACTGCCCAGTTATGATCGATATGGCCCCGGGACTCCATTGTGCCTTTACGGTAGCAAACACAAATTTTATGCTCAGACCTTAGTTATGATTATATTGCTTATCATTGTCAACATTCAAATACAGTGTGTGCGTGCGTGCGTGTATATGTGTATGTATGTATATATATATATATATATATATATATATATATATATATATATATATATATATATATATATATATATATATATATATATATATATATATATATATATATATATATATATATATATATATATATATATATATATATATATATATATATATATATATATATATATATATATATATATATAATTGTATAAATTAATCACATTATTTTAGTTATATGTTATATTATTTACTATATCTGTTTTAATTGTAATGTTTTCATATTGGTTTGTACTGTTTAGGCTATACCTCTATGTGTAAGATTTTGTGCTAATAAATTATTCTGATATAGTAGTAGGGTAGACTGGGGCAAGACGCCCACCCGAATCAAACAATCGAGTTAACTCCCTTTTCAATATGGCCGACGCTCAAGGCACGTTTTATACAGGCTGCTGAAATTTTCAAGAAATATTATTTTGTTACCATTATAAGTGTGTGAGTGTACACATGTCATGCTGCATGTAACATAATTTTTATGGCTATAATATGGAATGCGGTGTGTTACAACAAGGCTTCATCTTCTAGCCTAACAAACGATAAAAGTAGTGTGTGTAAACTGTTTGTGATTTATGGCGGGATTAGATCTCTTCCAGCATTGCATATTATGAGGTTAATGAGTAGGTGTTGCTTTAAGAGAGTATATATCTTTGTTGACTTTAACCTCTTGAAGATTTATAATATATTTTGAAATATTGTTCGGCATTTTATAGTACTGTTTCAGTTTTATTATCTTCACTATAATTCTAAATGCATCTCCCCCCCCCCTCCCCCCTTCTATATTATGGTTGACATGAAATCTACACCATGCTTCAAAACAATTAAAAGTCACTGTGATAAATTGGATAAGCAAATTCAGCAAACTGAGCTGATCAGTAAAACAAATGTTGAATAGGAGGCTTGATTATCAAAATGTCATTTGTTGGTGTTAGCGTTCTACTGTTATTAAATCTACAAGCACCAGGACTACACCCCGCCTTCCTACCTCATAGCGTGTTATAGTTACCCAATAACTGTATAGCCTAAATGTAATCTGTAATATACCTTAAAATTGCTAGTTTTCATACATCATGCGACAACTTGGCCTGGAGGTAGAGCTGGCGACTGCTGCCCAAGGGATCCTAGGTTCGAATCCTACCCACTCCTGATGAGGTCCCAAAATGCCGAAACTAGTTCGCTGGATGAGTCGCATGGTGTACAAAAACCTAATTCTTAAAATAGCTAGTAGGCCTAATAGGACAGTGCATCCCACACAACAAATTATTGGTGACACCAATAGTGAATGGTCACTATACTTAAGTTTAATAGGAATTTTATTCTGCGCGATGGATGCGTACGTACAAGAAGAAGACCAATCATGGTGGGTATGGTGATGCTGGCTTGGCTGCTGCACTTAATGCCATCACTGAGGGAACTAGCGTGAAACAAGCAAGCAGAACATTCTGTGTACCATGTCATACATTACGCTGCCATCGAGATAAAAAAAAGTCAGATGTCCAGGCGTGTCTAAATTAGGAAGATATGGACCAATTTTGCCTGTATCATATGAGCACGAATTAGTCAACCACATCCAAGATATGGAAAAATCCTTGTTTGGTCTTACCACGGTTGATGTACGAAAACTAGCATATGAACTGGCAGATCAGTCTAACATTAAGCATCCTTTTAACGTGGAAACGAAAATGGCTGGAGAAGAGTGGCTGCGAGGTTTCCTAGGCCGTCACTCACAATTATCTATACGGTCCCCACAAGGAACCAGCATTTGTCGAGCTATCGGTTTCAATAGGCCTAAGGTACAACACTTCTTTAACGTGTACAAGAGTGTACTAGATAAATCACGGTTGTGTGTTGCTCGCGCGTGGAACATGGACGAGACAGGTGTAACGAATGTCCAGAAGTCTGTGAAAATTATAGCTACAAAATGGGCAAAATGACAAGTGCCGAGAGAGGATCTACCACTACAGTAATTTGTGCTATGAGTGACGGTGGACAAAATATTCCTCCAATGATGATATTCCCCAGAAAACGGATGGTAGATAATTTAATGAACGGCACACCAGCTGGTGCCATTGGCCGTGTAAGTGATAACGGGTGGACAAACAGTCAATTATTCGTACATTGGTTACAGCATGTTGCAGCATTTACGAAGTGTAGCAAAGAAGATCCTCATGTTGTGATTGTAGCTCGCGGGGGTGGTGTTGTCGGGCCATTCCGGTGTCTGATGTCTCCTAAGGCCGGTGGAACGCAATCGACCATTGTCGCGAACATTAAACACAACGGTCTCATCCCAAGAGTTTGTGTCGAGCGGGAGAAGAGTAGTAGTAATAAGGGGCCCACACTAATATTTAACCAAGATGCTGGAAAGAAAAGACCATACCTAGTGAGATTATGGCTATAAGGTTGCGCGCTGTTTTACGTGAAGAGGGGACGAACGATTCCTGAAGGATTCCCACGTCACCGTCTTATGTAATTATCAGTATGCTGAATTAGTAGTTGCTGCTTTATTTATGCGGGCCTTCTTCTATGCTTACACTTGATGGTTAGTTTTTACAGACAAGAATTAGTTTAGGCCGCAAATGGCGGGTGTCTACCTAACTGTCAGATACAGCTGTCATTGAGAACGGATGCCCTAAGACATCAATACTGAAGACAGCGCTCATGCATGTTATTTAGCAAGACCTCCGAACTGGATAAGAATCCGGACATCTTGCTCCATAACCACATAAAACGTCACAGGACACTGGTTACTTTTCACAAAAGCATTCTTAGGCAACTGATCGATCGTTGCGGTGGGGTTAAGAGAGACGAATACCCACCATAAATGTCCTTCCCATGTGGGCGTGGCAGATCTGAATATTATGCCCTGACATTCTTATGGAATTCGGTGTGGATGCGCATCTCGCCCATCACCAGGTCCTATGGAACTAACCGTTTAACCTGTCGTTAGGTTTAAACACAAGTTGCCCGGCTTTGCACTGCGGTGCGTGCGGATTGTTCAGCAGATTAAAGAAAATAATAATTAAGACATGTTTGCGGAGTGCTTTCCTACTTTGGCAAAGGTGCTAACTATTAAGTATCTGAGGATACGAGGGGATGTGTGTAATACCACACCTTGGCCATCACCGCTCGGAAACCCCAATAGTTTCCCAGGGTCGGATCAGCTCATGGTGCAGATAGGGACATCCAAACAATTAAGAAGCCATAAGGCTTAGTGGAACATGAAGAGAGACAATAACTTAGAAATATGAGGCCCTTTAGGTATTTTTGGCCAATCTTACACAACCTTGCCGGAGTGCAGGGCTAAATTATCGCAACTACCGGGAAAGAGGCGTACACTACGGGTTTCCTAACGAAGAAATTGTCTCTAATCATATTAAACCTATCCTATCGAGCTGAATAGAAAAGGTTTTAGTCAGTAGCATGCTGGGCTAAACAGAGTTATAGCATGGGCAGTGACCTCATTGAAAAATTGTTGGTGGCGGGAGAAAGTGCTGCATATATAAGTGTTGCTGTATAGTGTTTCCTACGTGCACTGCAGTCCCATATTTTCCACAATTAGACAAAACATATGAACTGATGGCCACTGCCCAAATATATAAACTAACCAGAATAATCAATACAGTGTAAAATGATCAGAATTATATATCTTTAGTACAGGTTAAGGAACCTACTACAGTGCGATTAGCAAAAACACCTTACAGAAAATGAGAATAACTATAAACATATACAAAAATTATAACTAGCAGTCCTAAGACCGTTACGGTACCTTTTAGTCATCAGGACAGTTTATACGGGTACGATATAATTAGCAAAAATACATTTAACAGAATAATTAAAATGTTAGGTATAGTTACTTGAATAATCGGTAGCCATTCTTAAGTCTGGGCTATCGTGTTACTGAAATTGATACGTCACTCTTAGGTGTACGTGAGTTGATGCATTCTCAGGAACCTGGAAAGTTCGCGCATGCTGGTTTCCGCAAACGGGATTCCTGCAAGTAGCTCATGATGGAAGCGAATCAAACTCAGGACTGTAATCACAATATAGAATGTCTAATGAGTAGTCAGCAAGAGATACAATAACATTGCTGCTGTGACGAAAGTTCCCGTACACCGATGGTACGGATGGAAGTTGACAACAACCCGATCATAAGTGGGGGTTGTTAGATGCAGATGAAGATACGAAACTAAGCTTAACCGTGCGGGGTACATCAGCCAGCTCTGAAGATGTACCAGGCAAAGTTTCCTTGCTGCAGTCGAAAAGTTTAGATGAACCTGCACGACATCAGTGCGGGTCCGGTTAAATAACCACTTTTTGGTGTGGTCGGCTGATCCGGTGAGGCATCCACCAAAGAACATCGCTGCCTCTACATCTGTAGAATCACATTTTCAGGCCAGAAAGGCCTCACCGCAAGTTCGTGTTCCGAATTAGCTCTTGATATATTCGTGAACAATATCTAAAAAGTTCCAAAAATGCTCCCGCAAACATGGGAGTTACAAAATTGCTTTAGTGCGGTGGGTTGGATTACTGCTAGCTACGGGAGAAAAACTGACAGAAAGCGAAGTTATCTGTGTATGCCTGTCGAGACGATAGTAGCTGTCACAGGTCCAACCTATTCGGCCCCTGGCCGAGGATGGTCTCGAACGCTGGATCGCGTCTCCTTTTATACTACTCGTGACGTCACAGGTGCAGGCTCCAACCAATCATCGGTCGAGCAACAGCCAATCAGCGCATAGCTAATAATAACGCAGTTGAATGTTCTAGAACATTCTAGAAGTTCTGTGTCCGCGTAGTTATGACGTCACGGAAATATTTTGAAGATAATTAAAAGGGGTTTTCCGTGGATAACTCAGCCATTTCTTACCCGATTTTGAAATGGTTCTGATTAATGTTAGATTCGGCGGAAACAGGTGTAGTAACTTATCTACGTATAAAAGGTTACTCACCCAACAGAGGTCTCGAATCGGCCCATGGAACCAGCGGCAGAGGTGCGCAGTTCAAGTTCCAAGGTACGACTGCTGGACATCCGTAGAAACGGCGGGAATCAGCTAGCCCGGCAGCCGCGAAACACGAACTGCGGAATTGTGGGATACCGCCAGCACCACACAGGTAATTAAAAAGGATTACATTGTACCGTCTTGGTACACTAAAAGCGTCATCCCATCTTGGTCATAAACTATGTGCTCTGCCGAAAATAGCATCCAAGCTTGCGCATGCGCACTATGCGCTTTAACGAACTTAGTAATTTTTATAATGCGATCTCTCCCATAGGCCCACATATGCTTATGCTTCTACACAGGGGGGCGTGTTCAGGGAGCGAATCCAGGATGGGCGGCGCATACCCAGCTTGGCTGGAACGGCCAGTACCCGTCCGGTCGATCCGAACTACACCACCCCCTCCTAGTTTGACATCCGTGGCAAACGATCATGCATTGCGGATCGACGCACAGACATACGCTAGGTGGGACTTCCCAGGGAGGCACGCAGCCGGAGAGGAGTAGTGATGCAATAGACGCGTATTCAAGAGACAGAGCACATAGAGGTGCCAAAGAGGAGAGGGAAGGCATTAGTTTTCAATTTTTGACCTTTTTTTTTTTTTAATATTTTGGTGCGTGCTGCAACTTTATTTAGTCAATGGTCCTAAACAATAGCTCGCATGGGTGTTCTCTTTGGGTGCGGATAATTATTATCTCCGCAGAGAACACCCAAGCTCCAACGTACCACAATTTAAGTTTAAAATATAGAATAATATAAAATATATATGTATATATAAAATATATAATTTCCACATAACATACCCTTACAGGGTGTCTAGGATTTTACACCCGAATTACTTGCACACCCCGGGTAAATAAAGGGGTATGCAACATGTGTCTTTGATTTAAAATATATTTGTGGTCCGTTATAGCGGGTCCGCAACGGGCAGCTCTCGCTGACCCCATAGCCGTCCTGACATCTAAGACAGGAAGAAAAATAATAAGAAAAATGGAACATAATAATAATAACTCAAAAGTTAGTTTATCAGGCAGTGCACTGCAGGATGTTGTATTCTTTACGTCGCACATGACGTTCTTACAGCACCGGAGTCCGCAGTGCTCATTTTGTGTGGGACACAGCTGGGCACTGAAGTACGGCAGGAGATGACATCTTCCGAGACTTAGCGTATTTCAAAAAACGATTTGCGGTAAAATTGGACACAGGCTGAATGTCCTGCGTGTGAGCGATACGTCCCTTTCCCACGTATGGTCGTTCGGGCGTAGTTCCCTTCCTGATGGCTGAATCAGAAAGACTGGGAGGAAGATGCTGGATAACACGAGTTGGAGTAATGCTAATCGACACCTTCTGGAACGGTCCTGGTCCCTCGTCTATGGTCAGGTCCGGAGGGGATGGTGACCACGGGTAACTTGGAATTTCCATTCCCACAGGTGTCGTGATGACTACCGATATCGGCTGACTGGCTGAAATTGCTTCAGACACTACAGGTGCGGGTGTAGTGGCTGTAGTTTGATGGCTGATTACTGATGCGGGTGCTGCCAGACTGGATTCTGCGGAGGGCTTACGCTTCTTGCTCTGCTTCAGGACCGGTGTAGATGTGGTGACTGGTAGTGGCATAAAGCTCCCTGACGTGGCTGTGGGTAGGATTTCATATCTTGCTACTGGTATGTTGCTCATGGTAGCCGCGGGAGGACGATGACTAACGGGATGTCTACGGGTAGTATTTTTCGTGCGGGCCATCTTCTCGGTCGGGAGAATTTTGACTGGAAACCGAGATTCGAAATGCGTGGCTAAAACGTCACGATCCTCGTTTTCTTCCCCAGGAACTAATGTCACTTCTAACACATGGTGATGATGATGGAGCGCATGGGTCACTCCGTAGCCAGTGGCGGTATAGAGATACTGACACGTCACGCAGAAGGCAGACTTGAGGAGATGATCCTTCTTAACATGAAGTGTGCGGTCGTAAAAGTTCTGGTACAGGGTTCTCCGCTAGGTAATAACGAGCTGCACAGGAATTTTTTTGAAACTGGTACCGATTCTTCCTCAGACGAATCCGTCAACGCTAAATCTTCGAGGAGTGACATCTCACTCCCCCATGGTAGGTGGCTGCGGGAACATTATTCAAAACCTAAAGCCCTATCTCTACATTTTCTTAACTTTCCAGGCCAAGTATAGTAATAATGAACTAATAATAAAAACAGCAGAATTTAGTTTTCGACACGAAAGAAGCCTAGTGCTATCTGTTCTTCCCTGATGTCGAGTTTTGACGGGAAGACGAAGTTTCAGAGTCCGCTTCCTCATTTTATACTATTTGGTGACGTCATAGGCGGTGGATGACCACACCTGGAAGTTTTAACAGGTGATTCGGTCAGCCCTATATGGAAAGTTTCTCTCTCCTACTCTAGACGTCAAAGGATTAATTCTTCCCGTATAAAGGGAGTACTTTTAATTATAGGAGGAATGGATCGTTAACTTTGTCCTAATTTAGCGCATTTAACAGCCTCCGATCAACATAAAAACTTGGTACTACTTTTTCTTTGAGGAGCCTCACCTTTTAATTAGCGTGAGGCGGTTTTTCAGATTGGATGCTTATAACTTGCTTGTTTTAATTTTAGGCTGGAGCGCCCGATGAGGTGTGTTGGAGCCTGGTGACGTCAGCAGTAATTACCCCCGACTCACCCTCGCCACTCCTCCATCACGCTGTGGTAGTCGCGTATTTGGGCAGCTCTTGTGTTTAAAGCGTTTGATCCAATTTACTGGAAATATCAGTAAAAGTCACGTGGCTCTTAAACGCACGTGGTTGATCCGAAACATATGTGCTGTTCATGGCGATGGCCGAAATACTGTTGCTGAGGTGTAGGCTTTTGTAGATGCGAGATATGGAAATATATATATGTTATATCATGAATCTTTATAATATAATGTCCCTTATTTGCGCGAGTTCTTAAACATGCATCTTGGTATATGTCGGTAATAGGTAGTTCTCAGCCCGTGTTGATTATGAACTGGAATGCAGGGAAGAGAATTTTTTTAATTCTCTTTGTAATTATACTGTTAGATTTTTTATGCCGCTTTACCGTCCCGTGCGCTAATGATTTGTAGCACTGTAGAGCAGTTGTGTTCTTAATCAAAAATATAACAGTAAAGTTGTAAGTAATTTGATGTGTGGTTTAAACATATCTATTCAGGCGGTAGATCAACGTTACTGATGCCGACAAGATAGCTTCCGAGCGGGAGGGCTGCCAAGCATTCTCCTCAATGGGTAGACCTATCTATGTCCGGGCCTAGACCAGACACATTAATACCATTTAATAATGGTTAAATTACAGTACAACTCGGAGACCTGTGGGTGTCACAGTTGTTACAATTTACAATACCGTCATTTGGAGATTGTGAATACGGTCAACCTGAGTGTCTATGTTTCTGACATGTTGGTGATTTGAATCGGATACACGTGGCTGGTTATCTGTGGATGATACTCGCGCTGTGGTGAAGGTGACGTTTTTATGGCAGCCAGGTGTGGGAATGGGGGAGGCGTCATGATGTCAACTTTATCGAACCTTGAGGGTATTTCGCTCTGTAATGGCCGAGCCCGTGGGTGGGACAGAGTTAGTTTAGAGCACAGATGACCTGTCGGATGCTGTCGTAACTTTGATCAATCCATTATCAAATTCAACTTTTCGGTCGCAAAATTCTACTCGTGACTGATGACAATGCGGGCATCTTGCTCTCTTAATAATTTTGACTGTTATTACGTGTATTATGTATGTAGATTTTGGCTGTTTCCGTACGACGTCGGGGAAAAAGGGAAGGGGAGGAACATTGGACAAACGTTCCTCCCACGACGCGTACTGTAGATGGCTGTAGTGCACTCCTTATATCCATATGATCACTTCTCCCGTAACTAGATAAGAAGGTGTGTGCGGGAGATTTGTTGGCTGTTGTTTGTTGACGATGATGTTGTTGTTGGGAAGTCCGGGCTGCTGTATGATGCCAATGTTAAAGCGAAGTGGGTGCATTCCAGTTTTTCCATGCTGGTGAACGCCAAGTCTGTTGTTATTGCGGGAGGTGGGGGTTTGCAGGAGATATTATTTCTCCCGCATCTTGTGCGGGTGGAACTGTTGCGGGAATTTGTATGTCTCTATCGGGAATTAATGAATACCGGTAGATGCTGCTAAATGATGTTGTTGCCGGTGTTGAATGGCTCTGCTATGCTGAGTTTAACCGAGTATGTATGTGATGTATGCGCAATAACGAATTGACGTATCCAGCCTTGAGGGCAGGTGTGCTCGGTATGTGATGACGTTCTGTCTGTGGTGTGATGTCCTGACTGCTCATGGGGGAGTATGGTAGGCCGAATGGATGGGGTGGCCTTTGGACAGGGGGATGTGGTCATCTCCCGTTACACGACGGTTGGTGTCCTGTCGTAGTTTTTAGACACCGGGAAAATTCGAGCCGAGAATCTGCTGAACAGGTGCTTCCCTGCCCACCACGGGGGGTAATGTTGCGGGATGCCACCTCCTCTGTTGCAGCAGTCTCTCATATCTGAAGATTGATGGTCAACAGACGACGAGTGGAGTGTGAAATGGACTGGGCCGGTGATGTCCAATCTTGGTGTATAGATAGGGGATGCGAATTGGAGTGATGGCGGGGTTGGGACTATGGGAGAGGGTGTCCCTTGGAGGGAGCGTGGTTTGGCATTACACCCTTTGGCCTTCCCGGTGTGTTCCCTGTCACCGCCACGATGGACAGACGCCCAGTTCCCCACACAGGATGCAGCCTAGGCTAGGTGCATTCCCGTACGTGCCTGAGATAAAGACCTGTCCAAGTTAGGGGGGGGGGACATAATCCGGGACAGAGTCAAGATGCACAATGACGACTCCCGAGCCGAGCGAACACAGTACTGGGCGCCAATGAAGGTCGTCTTGGCATGGGCACAAGCCCAGCTGGACCATACCAAGGAGGCGATGCCCACCAGACGCATCGCAGCTAAGGCCCTCGCATAGATCATACTTCGACATCATTTTAGCTGAGAGGCCCTGCACAGATCGTACCAGACAGGTCATCCATCCCACGGGTACCTGGGTGCCAGACTGCTCCACCCATCTGGCAAGTGACAGGTCACACCGTCTCACACACATACCCTCCTGCTTCCCAAAGAATCAGTTTTCATGACCTCTGATCACAGGAGACATGACTCGCAATACGAATGCTTGCCATGGCCCGACTGTACATTGAGCCATCTTGACCACTCTTAACCAGGAACAGGTTGATGAACTGACATGATCAAGATGACCGGCCGGCAACCCAGTCGATAGCGATCACCATCTGAGCTCACGCTCAGGAGCAACTGACGGTCTGATCCGTATCTTTCTACCAACAAAATACGAACTTTGACCGTTTTCCCCGGCCTTGCCTGCAGGCCATCCCTAGCAAACACAGGGGACTTCTAGTTCGCTAGAGATGTCCTGGGTGTGGACTGTAATCCACGTACCACGCATGTCCACTTACTGAGATAGGATGAACCCAAGCCTCAGCAGCCAGAACATGACGCGGACTAGACGGTACCACACTAGGATGTTAATTCATCCTTTGTTAGACGTGGAGGCCTTCAGTATCTCCTCTGCACTATAATTCCCTTTTTTATGTGTCCCCGGACCCTCGCGGGCCCACTGCCGCCTGTTATCGTGAACCTTCGAGGAGCCTATCCCTCTCAGTCCGCGATTTTGGGAATTGGTCATGTACACCTTGTTGTACGGTTTTGCGGTTCTGGACATGTCAAGGCCTCATCTAGCCTCTTCACTTCCATGCTATTCATCATATGTTCCACCCCATGGGAAGCATGGCTTGGGTCAGCCTAAGCCTCTATGATGGGGGGCATAGCATGAAGTGGGTGGGAATGGGAAGAGATCGGAGGAACAACCTTTCCATCCGGTCCCTTGGACAAAACAAACACAAAGTTCTCCAGATACGACTTCCCAGATCGAGTAGACCCATGCTGAGGAGGGAGAGGGTGAGTACGTATCTCGTCATCGTCGTCAGCGTTAGCCGCTTGTTCACCCGCATTCTGGCTTGGTAGAAGTGGGGTCGAACTGACACCGCGGTGCTCTGTGCTAACCATGGGAATACTAGTTTCCGTAGAAATATCTGTCTGAGTTGATGCTGGGTCGTCACTGACACATGGCTTAAGTCGATCGAAGTGGATGACTGAGGTCAGGCCATCCGAAGCACGGATATGGTATGTCACGTCCGACGTCTTACCTACTACCACATAGGGGCCGTTCCACTGGTAACTCAGTTTACTTGGCACATTTGCAGACCGTCACGAACCATGTATCCAAACCAGCCTTCCTGCTTCATACGGATCCCCATGCACCCTCAAGTCATGCCACGTCTTTTGTCTTGAATGTACTGAAGTGCGGTAACCCATGAGTACATATGGGAGCCGTAGGTCCCAATCTCTATAATCAAGGCGTATTTCCTTTCTAAGCATCTCCGTGAGAGTTCTGTTGAATCTCTCTACCATCCCGTCACTCAGGGGGGGGGGTATGGAGTCGTCCTTGTTTTGACGATATGGAACATTTTGCAGAGCTCTGATATGAGCCGGCTCTCAAAATTACTTCCTTGATCGGAGTGCAACTCATAAGGCATACCAAATTGGCAGAACACATTGCTTTCCAGGACCTCTGCTATGGTGGATGCCTCTTGGTCCAGCAAAGCAAATGCTTCTACCCACTTCGCAAAGTAATCTTGTAATACGAGGATGTATTTATTTCCGTCATCCATCATATTCAATGGTCCGAGCACGTCGATAGCCACTCACTCCCACGGTACACCAACAATCTTAATTTGAGATGGTGCGATATGGTGTTGGCCAACAGCGCGTCTTTGGCATGGGATACATTTGGCAACCCATGCCTTGACACTATCGCGAATCCCGATCCAGTGGAATCTCAATTTGATATGGGCAACAGTCCTTTCCATGGCCAGATGTCCGGCGTTATCATGCAGTTGTTTTAATATAAGATCATGATAACTTTCTGGGACTACCAGATGGTCATTAATATACAGAACGTTATTTATTAATCGACATTCTTCGAACCATTGGTAATAATATTTTGTCGTGGTGGAAAGTGGTGTTACCAATTCCTTGGGAGGATGTAACCCCTCCTGGATGCACGCGTATATATTTCATGTCTGTACGTCTGTTGTTTGGTGGTGTGCGATTTTCTTCGGATTCCACTCTGTGCACCTCAATTCGGGGAACTCCGGTGATGGCTATGTTGACTGTGTCACGGTGGCGGCCTCTTCGTGTTCAGCCTCCACGCCAATTCTACTGAGGGCGTCAGCATTCCCATGCAATTTGCCGGGATGGTGAACAACGTTGAAGTTATAGGCCTGCAGGGATTCCTGCCATCTCGCTACCTGGCCCTCCAGACTTTTCAGGTTCCTGAGCCAGCGTAGTGAGGCATGGTCTGTACGGAGTGTAAAAGTGTGCCCGTACAGAAAGTGTTTATAATACTTGATGAAGTGTACCACTGCTAACAATTCTCGCTTGGTGGTTGCATATCTTCTCTCCGTTTTATTTAGAGTACGCAAACCATAACCCAATACCTGCTCCGTTCCATCTTTTGTGACCTGAGATTGAACTGCGCCTATAGCATAAGCTGACGCATCAGTATCTAAGATGAAATCGAGGTTTGGATTAGGATGAGCAAGAATCGGGGCGGTCGTCAAGAGTTCCTTCAATGCCCTGAAGGAGCCTTCACACTCACTCGTCCACTCGAATGGTCGATCTTTTTCAGTGATCTTGTAGAGGGGTGACGCAATCTCGCTGAAATGTCGGATGTAACGGCAATAAGCCAAGAAAACTCCATGTCTCCGTAACTGAAGAGGGCTTTGGACACTCTGCTACTGCCTTAGTTTTTGACGGCTGAGTAGCCACTACATTACCGGATATGACGTGTCCCAGGAACTCAACGCTCTGTCTAAAGCGATGACATTTCTTGGGTTTGACTTTCAAATTGGCCATGCGGAAGCAGGAAAGCACGGTGTCCAAATTTATTAAGGTTTGCTCAAACGTTGGCCCGAAGACTATTACGTCATCAATGTAACAGAGACAGATTTCCCATTGGAGGGCGGTTAATACCTGCTCAATGAGTCGTTCAAAAGTTACGGGAGCGTTGCACACCCCGGAGGGCATCTTGCGGAATTGGAAAAGGCCATCCCTACAAACGAATGCGGTCTTTTCCATGTCAGCCTTATCCATGGCTACTTGCCAGTAACCACTAGCTAAGTCAAGGGTACAAAACCACTCGGCTCCGGACAAGGAATCCAAGGCCTGATCTATCCGAGGTAACGGATAAGCATCCTTGATGCTAAGATCATTAAGGCGGCAAGGTTCCGTCTTTTTTGCATGCTAGTACTATTGGGCTAGCCCATGGAGATGCTGAGGGTTCAATAATACCGGTCCGCACCATGTCATTCACTTATTGGTGTGCTTCCGCTTCCTTATGAATGGGAAGACGTCATACCAGTTGACGTATGGGATGATTGCCTGCGTCGATGGAGTGTCGTATGAGATGAGTCTCTCTGAGATCCATGTCTCCGGAGGAAAAACTATCGCGATATTTGTGCAGTAACTTCCGAATTTCATATTTATGTGATTGCTGTAATCCAACTGTGGCACGTAGATATAAATCATGTAAATGTTCTGGTAAATCATCAGTTCATATGCTGTGGTGTGTCAGTAGGTGTAGGTGATTCCAATGAGATTATGTCCACTAAATGGCCGCAGTGTACTCCTGGTTCCAGAGTGATGTGGTCTGCGGTACCATTGAACACTCTAAAGGGTATATTTTCCTTATTAGTAGAGTCTACTATCATGCGGGGACTTGTGCATTGTGAGGCGATCATGTAATCAGGATCCCGTTCCAGCATAGCGATGTGTATGTTGCTTCCTAACTGTGGTGTGGTAACCCATAAGATTTGCTCTTGTCCCAGCTCAACTGTGGCTGTACTGGACAATATTACAGCACACGTGTCATATAATGATGATGCCGGTCCAAGAGGTATTCGTCGGCCATCTATGTCGAGTTCCTGTTGTTTGCAATGTATGATGGCTTCGCTGGCACTGAGGAAATCAGAGCCATGGAGGGAATCGTTGTGAATAGAGGCGATGACAACTCGCTGTATGAATTGCATCTCCTCTATTTGGATGACTAAATTGACTACACCGGCTACGGGCACATCAGCTCCCGTAGCCGTCTGTAGGTAAATGTTTGTAGTTTTAAGGGGAGGCTTCTTATGAGGTGGGATGCTCTCATATAAGCGCTTGTTAAATACCGTGATTGAAGTGCCAGTATCGACGGTGGCACTGGTGGAAACGCCACTAAACAGACAGGCACATTTGTATATTACTTTGCGGTGTGCCCGTGGAAGAGTTTCCAATGACGCCGTCTGTGACAATGGTGTCGGAGCGGAATCACTCTGTATGTAATCTGACTGTTTCCGAATTACATCTTTTAATGTGGTGGATGGCTGAGTGAGGAAGGGGCCAGTCCATCGTCTCTGCTGCTGTGAGGGCTGCGGTGAAGGCGGGGCTGGGGGTAGCAATGATGATGGAGATGTTGCTGTTTCAGGGTACGCAGTATTAGTGTAGACAGTGGTGCATACAGGATGACGGATAAGCTCTACCTGCGCAAGCCATTTCTTGCAATGCTTCATTGGATGTTTTGGTGAAGCACAGAAGAAACAGTGATGCCGCCAGGGATGTGTTTTTCTCCATCTAAGTCGGTGCTTGCGAAGCCATGAGGCGGAGTGAACTGTTTCTCTCGAGTCGCCACTGTCTGTGGATGCGGGAGATGATGTTGTGTGGGGCGGTGTTTTGCATACCACCAAGGGACACCGAGAATTCAGTGTCTTGGTGGCGGGACGTGGTGCTTGCAAAAACGTTGTTTCAGCGGAGGTGCTACAACCTACCACTGCCGTTTTACACAGGACAGAAGGCTTGTTATGTGTGGAGAAAGAGGGGGATGGCGATGCTGCGGATGTGGGAGGCATCGTAGGCATTGACATATGTGAAGCGTTTGGTGTAGGTGTAAAAGCTGAATTTGGTGGGTAATTTCTGGCCACCGAACGTTGTCGGACGAAGGCCGTAGTTGAGCCGGGAAGCAGATATGGGCACCGAGGTGACTCTCTGTTCAGTGCCCTCAAGAGTTTGACGGCTTCTCCAGTTGTTGTGTGCTGCGGCCAGGGGCAGGCGTTGTGCATGGGGGTCAGTTAGGATACCGATCCCCCAATGGCCTGGCTGACCACATCCATAACATGTGTTTGGTGGCGGTGCGGTGTTGGTAGTGTTCGTTGTCCTAAAGTGGGTGGTGGCGAGGTTTGTGCCGAGTGTTGTCACTAAATTAGTTAATGTGGAGATCTGTTTGTTGATCTCATCTATGCATTCCTTCATGTTGCCATTGTTGTTTTTGTGCTGGTTCCCACGCCCAGGGGCCCCGTTATAGCTTCCTTTATGGGCATGCCCCCTTCCTCCAGGCGCTTGATTCTGATTGGAAATTTGTACAACTGGTTGTGGTGATGTTTGTGCTGTTGATGTTGATGATCTGGGGGGAGCACTAGTGGGCGTGGCGATAGCTGCACCCTTTGGGGGAGTTGGCGTCGGCTACTCTTTTCCCGCTCCAGAAAGTTTTCTATATGGACCGCGGTTGCCGTTAATTGGGCCAAACTACCGTGGTCGCCAAGAAATAACTTTTCTTTCAGGGCGGGTTCACCACTCAATGCATCGATGAAAGTGTCAAGATGCAGATGGATTACGCCTTCTGTGTTGGTGCTCGGATATGCGCGGGTGACTAGCCTTCTGATTCGGCTAGCTAATTCTGGGAGAGTTTCCCATGCGCGTCGTCGAAGATTTTTGAGTTGAAGACGACTTGTTTTTCTGAGAGCTGTGTCGCCAAATTGATCCGTCAATGCTCGTTCCAATTGGGTATAGGTGGATGAGTAGTCAGTCCCGAGATCCACAAGAACTTGAAGGGCTTTTCCGGAAAGCTTTGTGGCGAGATATTCACCCATTTGCTGATCGTTCCAGCGGTTAGTCCGACTTATTATCTCGAACTGTATTTTGTAGTTGGTCCAGTCATTTTCCCCACTAAATTCGAGAGGGAGAATGACTCGGCCAAGACGACGGGAAGAATGAAGTGGTTGAAACCTGGGTGGTGGTGGTATCTGTGAGACTGACGAGTATTCTGAGGCTGGTCGTTGTGCAGGTGGTGGTGGTGGTGTTTCCCGTCGATGCTGATGCCGAGGAGCGAGAACATGTGTACTCCAATTTAATGAATCCTGCCCTGTTGTAGAACCATAGACCGGCATGGGTCTATGGACGGGAAGTGGAATATTATGAAGATTACGCGGACATTCTTCCCAGGGTGAGGACTGATAATCCTCATATGGTGGTGGTGCAGTCGGCTGGCAGTTGTGGTGTGTAGCATGACTGATGTACTGTCGAAAAGGTGGTGCCAATTCCTCCCGATGATGCTGCGGTGTTCCCCTTGAGTATAGGGTTGCGATAGATGGGGCGGTGCAGGAGGTTGTCTGTAATATGGATTGTCACCCGGCCATATGGTCTCCGTAGATGACACGGGTGAACGATAGTAGTCTGAAGGATTATGTATATGCCCGTAATCGGGTCTTTGTTGTGATCGTCCACGATTCGGCCCTGATGAAGTTGGCCTGTCGCGGACACCCGATATGGTTCTAAACTCTGTTCCCGCATGTGAGGCATCCCGAAAGGTGCCGTCACTGACAGGCGAAAACAGGTTATATTGCGGTGTTGTTGATCCTGCAGGTGAATTTCTGGTATAGTCGGTGAGCATGTGAGCTGTGACTCCATCGTATGATGCTACCTCGAGGGAGTCGTCGCTAAATGGAGACGGTATAGAACTAAGATCACTATACGGTGTGGGCGTGAGTTCGCTACGTGTTAACAATGATGTTCTTCGGGCCCTACATTGGGTTGCACTTGTAGCTCGCGGGGTAGTGTCAGGCTGTTCTGGTGTCTGATGTCGACTCGCCGCGCTGCAAGTGCACGACGAATGATGACGTTGGTTAGCTTCCAGTCTCGGGGTAACGGATCCTGTACAATACTGCCCTACGGGTAACAGAGACTGGCTCCTAAGGCCGGTGGAACTCAAGCATTCCGGTGGGGCCATGCAACCATTGTCGCGAACATTAAACACAACGGTCTCATCTCAAGAGTTTGTGTCCATAGCAATTTCGTGATCTATGGACTTACAAGATTTGATTCGGTGACCTAATTAAAAATAAGTCTATACAATTATTCTAGCTAAACAGACTGTCAAGTATGCTAGATAAAAATAATGAGCATACGAAAATACAAGACATAGAGACAGCCTGATGAACTTTTAAACGTGGGGCTCCCAGAGGTACCACACAGACTCATAGTTCCACAGAGGTATCACCGCAAGGGAGGCTCCCATACACGAGACTTAACTAATTAACTTAATATAAGCTATTATACCTCTAAGCTGAAAGGAAAGAAAATTATCTTTGTAGTGACGGAAAATCATGTGCCTCACGAGGGCACCACTCCTAGTGCTAGTTTGGGTGAGGCGTATTATCCTCGCGTGGACCTTCATCACTGAATCCTTGCGAGAGGCAAGTGCCTCGCGCGGGCCTCCGTCATGGGAAAATGTTGCCACTGCTTAAAGCGGGAGAAGAGTAGTAGTAAGAAGGGGCCCACTCTAATATTTAACCAAAATGCTGGAAAGAAAAGACCATACCTAGTGAGATTATGACTATATGGTTGCATGCTGTTTTACGTGAAGACGGGATGAACGATTCCCGAAGGATTCCCACGTCACCGTCTTATGTAATTCTCAGTATGCTGAATTAGTAGTTGCCGCTTTATTTTTGCAGGCCTTCTTCTATGCTTACACTTGATGGTTAGTTATTACAGACAAGAATTAGTTAGGCCACAGATGGCGGGTGTCCACCTAGCTGTTAGATACGGCTGTCATTGAGAACGGATGCCCTAAGACATCAATACTGAAGACAGCGCTCATACATGTTACTTAGCAAGACCTCTGAACTGGATAAGAATCCAGACATCTTGCTCCGTAACCACATAAAACGTCACAGGACACTGGTTACTTTTCACAAAAGCATTCTTAGGCAACTGATCTATCGTTACGGTGGGGGTAAGAGAGATGAATACCCACCATAAATGTCCTTCCCATGAGGGCGTGGCAGATCTGAATATCATGCCCAGACATTGTTATGGAATTCGGTGGGGATGTGCATCTCGCCTATCACCAGGTCCTATGGAACTAACCGTCTAACCTGTCGCTAGGTTTAAACACAAGTTGCCCAGCTTTGCACTGCGGTGCGTGCGGATTGTTCAGCAGATTAAAGAAAATAATAATTAAGACATGTTTGCGCAGTGCTTTCCTACTTTGGCAAAGGTGCTAACTACTAAGTATCCGAGGATACGAGAGAATGTGTGTAATACCACACCTTGGCCATCACCGCTCGGAAACCCCAATAGTTTCCCAGGGTCGGATCAGCTCATGGTGCAGATAGGGACATCCAAACAATTAAGAAGCCATAAGGCTTAGTGGAACATGAAAAGAGACAATAACTTAGAAATATGAGGCCCTTTAGGTATTTTTGGCCAATCTTACACAACCTTGCCGGAGTGTCGGGCTAAATTATAGCAACTACCAGGAAAGATGCATACACTACGGGTTTCCTAACGAAGGAATTGTCTCTAATCACATTAAACCTTTCCTATCGAACTGAATAGAAAAGGTTTTAGTCAGTAGCATGCAGGGCTAAACAGAGTTATAGCACGGGCAGCGACCTCGGTGAAAAATTGTTAGTGGCGGGAGAAAGTGCTGCATATATAAGTGTTGCTGTATAGTGTTTCCTACGTGCACTGCAGTCCCATATTTTCTACAATTAAACAAAACATATGAACTGATGGCCACTGGCCATATATATAAGCTAACCAGAATAATCAATACAGTGTAAAATGATCAGAATTATATATCTTTAGTACAGGTTAAGGAACCTACTACGGTGCGGTTAGCAAAAACACCTTACAGAAAATGAGAATAACTATAAATATATACAGAAATTATAACTAGCAGTCCTAAGACCGTTACGGTACCTTTTAGTCATCGGGACCGTTTATACGGGTACGATATAATTAGCAAAAATACATTTAACTGAATAATTAAAATGTTAGGTATAGTTACTTGAATAATCGGTCGCCATTCTTAAGTCCGGGCTATCGTGTTACTGAAATTGATACGTCACTCTTAGGTGTACTTGAGTTGATGCATTCTCAGGAACCTGGAAATTCCTGCAGGCTGGTTTCTGCAAACCGGATTCCCGCAAGCAGCTCATGACGGAAGCGGATCAAACTCAGGACTGTAATCACAATATAGAATGTCTAACGAGTAGTCAGCAAGAGATACAATAATATTGCTGCTGTGACGAAAGTTCCCATACACCGATGGTACGGATGGAAGTTGACAACAACCCAATCATAAGCGGGGGTTGTTAGATGCAGATGAAGATACGAAACTAAGCTTAACCGTGTGGGGTACGTCAGCCAGCTCTGAAGACGTACCAGGCAAAGTTTACTTGCTGCGGTCGAAAAGGTTAGATGAACCTGCACGACAACCACTTTTTGGCGTGGCCGGCAGATCCGGCGAGTCATCCACCAAAGAACATCGCTGCCACTACATCTGTAGAATCACATTTTCAGGCCGGAAAGGCCTCACCGCAAGTTCGTGTTCCGAATTAGCTCTTGATATATTCGTGAACAATATCTAAAACGTTCCAAAAATGCTCCCGCAAGCACGGATTTACAAATTTTCTTTAGTGTGGTGGGTTGGATTACTGCTAGCTATGGGAGAAAAACCGACAGAAAGCGAAGTGATCTGTGTATGCCTGTCGAGACGATAGTAGCTGTCACAGGTCCAACCTATTCGGCCCCTGGCCGAGGATGGTCTCGAACGCTGGATCGCGTCTCCTTTTATACTACTCGTGACGTCACAGGCGCAGGCTCCAACCAATCATCGGTCGAGCAACAGCCAATCAGCGCGTAGCTAATAATAACGCAGTCGAATGTTCTAGAACATTCTAGAAGTTCTGAGTCCACGTGGTTATGACGTCACGGCAATATTTTGAAGATAATCAAAAGGGGTTTTCCGTGGATAACTCAGCCATTTCAGATTTGGAAAGCCCGTCGAATTCTGGTCCTGATTAATGCCAGATTCGGCGGGAAGACGTAATTAAAAAGGATTACATTGTACCGTCTTGGTACACTAAAAGCGTCATCCCATCTTGGTTGTAAACTACGTGCTCTGCCGAAAATAGCATCCAAGGTTGCGCATGTGCACTATTCGCTTTAACGAACTTAGTCGTTTTTATAACGCGATCTCTCCCATAGGCCCATATACGCTTATGGCTCTACCCAGGGGGGCACGTTCAGGGAACGAATCCAGGACGGGCGGCGCATACCCAGCTTGGCCGGTACGGCCGGTACCCGGCCGGTCGATCCGAACTACACCATTCTTGATGGACATCACAGCCATAAGACGCTCAAAGCAGTGTTGTTTGCTAGAGATAATGGTGTCATAATGATAACTTTGCCTCCACATTGCACGCACAAATTCCAACTCCTCGATAGAACCCTCTTTAAAGCATTAAGGTGTAGATACAATCGTGCAGCGGATAACTGGATGACGTCACACTACAGGGAAAGGAATTACATTTTATGACATTGCAGGTATATTTTCACAAGCCTACAACAAATGTGCAACAGTTGAGAAAGCTGTAAACCGGTTCCAAACATGTGGACTTTGGCCATTCAATGATGCCATTTTTTCAGATGAAGACTTTGCTGCTACAGCAGTCACTGAAGAGGCTGAACCAGTTAATGTTTTTGTGGATTCAGTCTCCATTCCAGAGACCATTGCTACAAACGTAGCTGATTCACCGTCTACTACTACCATTAGTTATGACTCAGTTAATATACCGCCCATTATCACACGTTCCATTCATGACGTTTTAGCAACCACGGTCATTGACCCCACCATAGTACATTCACCACTAAATCCATCGCCTATAGAATTGAACCCAGTTAATCTGCCAACTAGTAGTATGGCCTCTGATCCTAGTCCAGTAGATACAGCCCAGATTCTGTTAATGAATGATTCTGGCTTAAATGCTTCACCTGTGCATGTCACAGATCCTAACTTAGCTGCTTCAGCATGTCTCCTATCACCTAGTGGCCTTTGCCTCGTAAATACGAAACCCATTCAAACAACTACTAAGGTCAATCCAGTCACTCCAATTCAAACTGTCAATCATGCAAACATCACTGCTTCCCAAAATGTTAAATGTCTTGCATCTATGCCAACATGGCGACGTAAACATGTCGACCACCCTGGTTTATCCCGTGCCAAAGAAATTATAAATGAGATATCCCCACCGAGAAGAATAGCTACACCTAGAAAAAGACAACGAAAAGCTGAGTCAGCAGCTATATTGGCATCAACCCCTTATAAGGAATCCCTAGAAAATGAACGAGAGTCAAAGGTTGAACCAAAACGGTTAAAGCTATCTATTAAAGGCAAACAACCTGTTAAAAAGGTCAATAATAAGAATCATAAGAGAACAACAGTAAGTGGTAGCTACTCACTGCTTCCACAGATTCCTAGTACATCTGGGAATGTTAGGAAGAAGGTCATCAAACAAAATGCCAAGAAAGCCCCCTTGAAACAAATATCTGATGACTCTGAAAACTCGCCCTGCTCGGTGTGCAACCACAGATATTTGAAACCACCATGTGACACTTGGTTTCAATGTATTAAATGTAAATCATGGCTGCATGATTGGTGTGGTCCGGATGAGAGTGATATGTGTTAGGACTGCCTGCAAGATTAGGCATAAGTTAAATCTGTTTACGTAGTTACCTCGTTAGTTGTTATATTCATTTGCTTTCACGCATCTAAAAAGTTCCAAAAATAAAACATAAGAATGTTAATTTTAGTTGAAAATATGACATATAACCTATCTATGTTTAAGAGTTGTTTTCGCTATAACTTTACATGAGAATCCATGATTGCTCCATACCTGAGGCAAAACGCCCCCTAGGGGGCATCTTGCCCCATGTCTGAGGCAAAACGCCCCCTAACAGAAAAGTAAACTATTGCAATTTTCTAGATGAAAGAATATACTCTTGAGGATGTACTTTGCTACATATGTACTACAATATCATGCTATCAAATCGCCGACTTTGTTTCAGAAAATCACCCGCTGATCGCACAAATACATCCCATTATCGTTAGAGGGGGCGTTATGCCCCAGTCTACCCTATATAGTGCTACATTCTCGGCCCAAAGCTACGGCTCTATGTGTATATAAAAAATCAAACAAATTTGGTGAGTTACCCATATGATTGTGGAGTGCAAAATTACATTTACATTTGGCTCCGGCCCCGGGGTAGGTTGTGGTGGGGTCAAAAGTTCAAAGCGGTAAATGTGGGGGATTTGCGATGATACATCATCGACCAATCAATCTAGTTCATAGATGTGAATCCATTGTAATCTTTAATTTCAGTATGGATGAGAAATACTGCTTGGGAACACAAGATTATATATGCACATCATTTTCCATGAATGTATGTTCCGTTGGACTAATGCTAATGGCTATCGGACTAATGGGTTGTCAGACTATTGTGCTGTCTGACTAATGGGCTGTCAGAAGATTGGGCCGTTACCCAAACATATTATATAGCGTGATAATAACACATGATACTGAATGCCAGTGAATGGCAAACTGTGTAAAAGTTGTGGTCATGTAACGGAAACTGGTAAAAATGTTATATTTTCGCCCATGCATTAAGTCAGCGTAGATGACAGTTAACTTCGCTGTCAGATATTGATGATTTTGTGATAGTTAAACTCTTCAAGATGTTCAACCCGACGTAGATAAGGCTAAAATGATATTCATAAAAGCATGTACCAGAGTGACAGTCAGCTGTCAAACTCGTATCGTATCTGCCGCGTTAATGAGGTGGGCATAAAGCGATGACGTATTAGACGGAAGTTGTATGCTGCTGGACATACGCAAAATGCTATGTAAGTTACTTTATCAATGTGGAGTGCATGAGGACATTTAGGTGGGGAGGGGGGGGGGGGGGTTGGTCTGGGCGTAAAGAAATTGATTGCAATGCAACTCCTCCGAAAATATTGTCTAACGGAATTCAACCAAATTTAGTATGGGAGTTAGACAAAAACCAATGTGGAGTGGATGAGCACATTAACTTGTGGCCCCCGTCCCCAGGGGGTGGGGGTGGTTTCAAAAGGTCATGAAATTGATTGTAATGCAATGCCTCTGACACTGTTGAACACAAATCAACCAAATTTGGTGTGAGTTACCCATATGATTGTGGAGTGCAAAATGACATTTACATTTGGCTGCGGCCCCGGGGTAGGTTGTGGGGTGGGGTCAAAATTTCAAAGCGGTGAATGTGGGGGATTTGCGATGATACATCATCGACCAATCAATCTAGTTCATAGATGTGAATCCATTGTATCCTTTAATTTTAGTATGGATGAGAAATACTGCTTGGGAACACAAGATTATATATACACATCATTTTCCATGAATGTATGTTCCGTTGGACTAATGCTAAGTCAGCGTAGATGACAGTTAACTTCGCTGTCAGATATTGATGATTTTGTGATAGTTAAACTCTTCAAGATGTTCAACCGGACGTAGATAAGTCTAAAATGATATTCATAAAAGCATGTACCAGAGTGACAGTCAGCTGTCAAACCCGTATCGTATCTGCCACGTTAATGAGGTGCGCATAAAGCGATGACGTGTTAGACGGAAGTTATATGCTGTTGGACATGCGCAAAATATACATACACCAGGGGTCAAAAGGTCAAATCACTTGTACCGTAACTCCTCTGAAACCGTTAGATGAAACTCAACCAAATTTGATTTGTGAGTTACCCATGTGATTCCGGAGTGCAATAGGCCATTTACATTTGCATCCGCCCCCAGGGGACTGGGGATGGGTAAAATTCTAACCTGCAGAAATTCATTGTAACGCATCTCCTCCGAAACCGTTGTACAGAATTCAACGAAATTTGGTATGTGAGACCCATATCAACGTGGAATACATGAACACATTTACATTTGGCCCCAGCCCCAGTGGTTGGTGGGGGGTGGGGAGGGGTTGTCAATAGGTCAGAAAATTTATCATAAAGAAACTCCTCCGAAACCATTAGACGGAACTCAACCAAATTTGATATATGAGTTATCCATATGATTGCGGAGTGCAAATTGCAAAAGGACATTTACATTTGGCTCCGCCCCCCCCCCCCGGGGGCTGGGGTCAAAAGTGGATGAACACATTTATATTTGGTCCCGCCCCATTTTGGTGGGGGATGGGGTCGAGGTCAAGAAATTAATTGTAATGCAACTCCTCCGAAACTGTTTGACGGAATTCAACCAAATTTAGTATGTAAGTTACCTATATCAATGTGGAGTGCATGAGGGACATTTAGGTGGGTGTGTGGTCCGGGTGTAAAAAAATTGATTGCAATGCAACTCCTCCGAAAACATTGTCTAACGGAATTCAACCAAATTTAGTATGTGAGTTAGAGAAAAGCCAATGTGGAGTGAATGAGCACATTTACATGTGGCCCCGTCCCCTGGGGGTGGGGGATGGGTTCAAAAGGTCATGAAATTGATTGTAATGCAACGCTTCTGACACTGTTGGACAAAAATCTACCAAAATTGGTGAGTTACCCATATGATTGTGGAGTGCAAAATTACATTTACATTTGGCTCCGGCCCCGGGGTAGGTTGTGGTGGGGTCAAAAGTTCAAAGCGGTGAATGTGGGGGATTTGCGATGATACATCATCGACCAATAAATCTAGTTCATAGATGTGAATCCATTGTAATCTTTAATTTCAGTATGGATGAGAAATACTGCTTGGGAACACAAGATTATATATGCACATCATTTTCCATGAATGTATGTTCCGTTGGACTAATGCTAATGGCTATCGGACTAATGGGTTGTCAGACGATTGTGCTGCCGGACTAATGGGCTGTCAGAAGATTGGGCCGTTACCCAAAAATATTATATAGCGTGATAATAACACATGATACTGAATGCCAGTGAATGGCAAACTGTGTAAAAGTTGTGGTCGTGTAACGGAAACCGGTAAAAATGTTATATTTTCGTCCATGCATTAAGTCAGGGTAGATGACAGTTAACTTCGCTGTCAGATATTGATGATTTTGTGATAGTTAAACTCTTCAGGATGTTCAACCGGACGTAGATAAGGCTAAAATGATATTCATAAAAGCATGTACCAGAGTGAGTCAGCTGTCAAACTCGTATCGTATCGTATCTGCCGCGTTAATGAGGTGCGCATAAAGCGATGAGGTGTTAGACGGAAGTTGTATGCTGTTGGACATGCGCAAAATATACATACATTCACTCGTTACCAACTAGCACGCAAAATACGATAACTTGCACGAACCACTTTCCGTATGCAAATAGGGATAAACGCGATCGCTTTACGGAAATTACCGAAAGGATTACCGACGACATTTTTAAGTTCGAGGTTTTATCGCGATCTATCAATGAGCGATGGCAATGAGTTACGTCATAGAGAACAGAGGCCGCGATTGGATAATTTATCCAGGAGGGGGCGGGGAGCATTCAGAGTCCCGCGTTTAAAATTGACGCGCTTTATATGTTCCGAGTCTCTCGTTACGTTAGTATTTATCTAAAGTAATTTACCAGTTTTCGTTATAAATTCAACATTCAAGCTTATTTATTTCATCAGGATTCAAGATTTAAAATTATTTATATATAATATACATACGTCACAATGGACCTTTCCACTTTATCCATACATAATATGTCTTTACTATGAAATAAGGATGCTGCTGAATATTTTCGAACGGTTCGGGTGTTCAACTACGTACGTTTTATTGTATTATCACATTATATCAACTTATACTCAATAATTTTCATGCAATATAGATGGGTTTTTGTGTGCTATTTCTTACGTATATTTATCAGTAAAAGCACCCGGTTCGGTTACATAGTACGTGACACACGCACTACTATTGTGTGGTTATAAGTTAACAGGTGGGCTAGTCTATGATGAAGAGCCGCAGTCTACTACTGCAGTAGTAGACTGCGGCTCTTCGTAGAGACTACAGGTGGGCATGCAGTCGGCAATACCAAACTTTTGTCCCAATAGAACAGTCTTCCGAACCAGGTTATAGAAGCAACAACCATGATATCATTTGAAACAAAATTAGATAAACTATGGGATAACCAACCCCTATACTATAACTATCTAGCTGGCAATATAAATCCCATGTTTTATTACCAAATTTAAAAAGGAAATTAGTAATCTGTCATTACAGGCTTTTAGCCTTCTCACAGAAATAGAATATGATTGATTGATTGATATTACCATCTAACCCATCAACACACGCATAGAACTTTACCCCTATATAGTCTATAAGGTGGTCCAATAATTAAGACAGGCTTTACATAGATATGTGGTTTGTAAAGTGGTCTAATAAGACAGACCTGACGCGTTACTGTTGAACATGGTGACTAAGTGTGCGTGATATATGAGATGGTCTAACAAGACAGGTTTTACAGTCTATAGTGTCTGGCCTAAGGTGGTCCAATAAGACAGGTTTTACTGCCTATTTATATTGACAAAGTGTATGTAAAGTGGTCTAATAATCTATAAGGTGGTCTAATAAGACAGTTTTACAGTCCATAGTGTCTGGTCTAAGGTGTTTCAATAAGACAGCTAGGTTTACTGTCTATGGGAACTAAGTGTGTATGGTGTAGGGTAGGGTATGGCAAGGCAGGGTAGGGTACAGTAATCTATGTCTAAGTCTAGGCTAATCCTAAATCCGTTAGACATACTAGTCTAAGCTATACTAGGCTATAGTCCAGTCTAGGCTAAGCTATACTAGTCTAGGCTAAGCTATGCTATACTAGTCAAAGCTATGTTATGCTGCACTAGTCCATGCTAAGCTATGCTAGACTAGTCTAAGCTAAGCTATACTACACTAGTCCAAGCTAAGCTATGCTATACTAGTCGCGGCTAAGCTATGCTATACTGGTCTACACTTAGCTGTATTGGTCTGGGCTAGGCTAGGCTATACTGGATGAAGCTAAGCTATACTGGGATAAGCTAAGCTATACCGGGCTAGGCTAAATTAAGCTATGATCGGCCAAGCTGGGATAAGGTACCCTATATTGGGCTAAACCAAGCTAAGCTCTACTGGAATAAGTTATGCTATGCTTGGATAAGCTAAGATAAACTAGACTAAGCTAAGTTATACTCGGCTAAGCTAAGCTTTCATTGGCTAAGCTAAGCTATGTTAAGCTAAATTAAACTAAGATGGGATAATCTAATTCATGCTATGCTAGTCTAGTCTAAGCCAAGCTATGTTAAGCTAAGCTAAGACAAGCTATGTAAGTCTAAGCTATGCTAAGATAGTCTAAGTTAGCATATGCTAAGCTAATATATGCTGGTCTAAGCTAAGCTATGCTAAACTATGCAAGCATAAGCTAAACTATGATAATCTATGTTAGTGTAAGCTATGCTTGTCTAATTTTAGCTAGTCTAAGCAAAGCTATGCCATGCAAATCTAAGCTATGCTAGTGTAGGCGATGCTATGCTATACTAGTCTATGCAATACCATGCTATACTAGTCTAGGCTATGCTATACTAGTCCACGCTAAGCTATACTATACTAGGCTAAGTTAAGCTATGCTATACTAGTCCAGGCTAAGCTATGCTATAATAGTCTAGACTAGGCTATGTTATACTAGTCTATGATAAGTTGTGCTAGACTAGTCTAAGCTAAGCTATACTACTCCACGATAAGCTATGCTACACTAGTCTAGGCTAAGCTATTCTATTCTAGTCTAGGATAAGCTATGATATACTAGTCCAAGCTAATCTATGCTCCACTGGTGTGGGCTAAGCTATGCTATACTGGGCAAAGCTAAGCTAAGCTATACTCGGATAAGCTAAGCTATACTGGACTCAGCTAAGTTAATCTATGATGAGCTAAGCTATAATGGGATAAACTAAGCTATACTAGACTAAGCTATGATAAACTAGGCTAAGCTAAGTTATATTCGGCTAAGCTAAGCTATCCTCAGTGAAGCTATGCTAAGCCTTGCTGGGATAAGCTAAGCTATATCGGGCTAGGCTAAGTTAAGCTATGATGGGCTAAGCTATGCTGGGATAAGCTAAGCTATAATGGGATAAACTAAGCTATACTAGGCTAAGCTAAGATAAAGTAGGCTAAACTGAGTTATACTTGGCTAGGCTAAGCTATCCTACGATAAGCTAAGCTAAGATATACTCAGCTAAGCTAAGATATACTCGGAAGATATACCCCAATAAGCTATGCTATAATAAGGTAAACTAATCTGTTCTAGTCTACGCTAAGCTAAGATATGCTAGTATAATCTAAGGTATGTTATGCTAAGCTATGCTAATCTAAGATAAGCTATGCTAATCTACACTTAGATATGCTAGTTTAAGGTATGCTAGTCTAAGCAAAGCTAGTCTAAGCTAAGTTATGTTACGATATGTTAGGGTAAGTTAAGCTAACATAGTCTAATCTAAGTCATGCTAAGCTATGATAGTCTAAGCTAAGCCAAGTTATGCTCAGCAAGGATTAGCTATGCTAGTCTAAGCTAAGCCAAGCAATGCTAATCTAAACTAAGCTATGCTAAGATTGTCTATGCTAACATATGCTAATCTAATCTATGCTGGTTTAAGCTAAGGTATGCTATGTTAGTATAAGCTAAGCTATGGTAATCCATGTTAGTCTAAGCTAAGCTATGCTAGTCTACGGTAAGCTAGTATAAATAAAGTTAAGATAGGCCATACTTAGTCCTCGGCCCGGCATTAGCTAGGCTTGAGTAAGCCATAGCTAGTTTTGGCTATGACTTACGTAGGCATAAGTTAGGTCTTATCTAAAATTGGCAAGGCCTTACACAGGCCATATCCAGACCTTTGCCAGGCTAAGGCCTAAGTAAGGCGAGCAAATGCCTATGTAAGGCTAGCTAAGGCCTAGTTAAGACTAAGTTAAGTTTATATAAGGCACATCTTGGGCCTAGGTAAGGCATGGCCAAGCTTAGCTAAGGCCGAGCTAATGCCACCTATGTACGTCCTACCCAAGCCTAGCTATGGCGTATGTAAGGCATAGCCAAACCTAGATAATGCCTCGCTAAGATGTACGTAAGACTGGTTACGGCCTAGCTAAGATCTAGGTACGGTGAGTCAAGCATAGCTAACGCCTAACCAAGCCTAACAAAGATCCAGCTAATAACTATGTAAGTCAAGCTAAGACCTAGGTAAGGTGTAGCTCAGCCTAGCTAAGGCCGAGCTAAGGCTTATATGCAGCGTAGTCAGGTATAGATTTAAGGCCTAGCCAAGCCTAACTAAGGTCAAGCTAAGGCTTAAGGAAGGACTAACTAATGGCTATATACGGCTAGGTAAGGCTAAGCTAAGTCTAGATATGGCATAGCTTAGGCCTAGATAAGGCATGGCCTAGCATAGCTAAGGTCAAGGTAGACCCCCAGCCACCTTACCATACCCTAGCCTACACTTCAGGACATTTGCTAAAGGAACCGGTTCGTTGAGAGGTAGAGAATATTTCACATACATGACGTACTCTGAAATCCCAACCATAACCCTAAACTAGCCTTATGTTTACACTAGCATAGCTTAGCTTAGATTAGCATGACATAGCTTTGCTTAAACTAGCATAGGTTAGACTAGCATAACTTAGCTTAGACTAGCATAGCTTATCTTAGATTTGCACGACAGCTTTATTTAGACTAGCTTAGACTAGTATAGCTTAGCTTAGACTAGGATAGATTAACATATCTGAGCTTAGAATAGCTTAGACTAGCATGGCTTATCTTAGACTAGCTTAGCATAGACTAGTGTAGCTTTGCTTTGACTAGCAAGATTACCATAGCTTACTTTAGATTAGCTTAGACAGGCATATCTTGGCATAGCTTAGCTTAGGCTATCTTAGCTTAGACTAGCATAGCTTAGCTTAGCATAACTTAGATTAAATTAGATTAGAATAGCTTAGACTAACATAGCATAATATAGCTTAGGTTAGACTAGCATAGTTTGTGACAGCTTTAATAACTTAGCATACCTTAGCATAGACAAGTATAGCATAGCTTAGCGTGGACTATTATAGCATAGATTAACCGAGGCAAGGATAGCTTAGCCTAGACTAGTATAGTATAGCTTAGCCTAGAATAGTATAGCCCAATCTAGACTAGATTAGTGGACTAATAGACTAGACTAGTAGAATTCTCTAGGCAAGGATAGCTTAGCCTAGACTAGTATAGTATAGCTTAACCTAGACTAGTAAAGCCTGACAAAACATCAATTCCAATTCCCAATTCCAATTCCCTCCAGCCATACACTACAGCTCAGAAATAAGTTAACATGTTTTCAAAACAAAACAAAACAATTTTGAAAACGATGTAAGAAATTCATTGTTGGAAAAATTTCATCTCCTCCAATTTCGTTTCATCCCATCTCACCTCAATGAAGTCTGCCTTATCTCGTCCCACTCTACTCTGTCAATGCATCCTACAATGTACCTCATCTCATTTCATTCCAGCACACCTTATTAACATCGCCAAACACCAACATCACCACATCACTGTAACTAACCTTTCATCACATCATCTCAGACCACACCATCTCAGCTCTCCATACAAATACATTACCTGCTCATCCTAACTCAATCTTATCTCATCCCATCTTAGCTCATCCCATCCCATGTAATGAAATTACCAATAATTTCCTTTTCCCATCTTTTATACATGTTAATTTGATTTTGTTTCAGATATATTGGCATTGCTCAGAATCATTCAGATATCTGATACTTGCTGCTCTCCAGTGCTGCTCTCTCAAAGATATTTGATACTTTATTATTCAATATATATCTTTTTATCATTTATTAAACAGTACCTATACTAATTTGTTAATTGTCTGTCATTCAGCTAGGCTCTACAGTACTTGAGTGCTAATCATATTAATAAATTTTCCTAATATTAATTTAGAATATTACTGTAAATTAATTTATAACTATTAGAACTTAAGAGTAGGTCTGTATAATAGTAGGCTCTATAGCACATTTATTAATTTTTCAAGACATTTATTAATAAAAAATTCATTAAATAACCTGCAGTAGGCTATTGTCTCGAGTAAACATTTGTAAAGTAATAATAGTATTTGCCTGAATAGGTTAAATTAGATTATTTGTCTGTGCTAGACATTTTAATATTAATATTTTTCAGTAGCTCTGTTTTCTGAGATTTAGTTTCTTTATAGTATATTATTAAGAAACTCTGTAACGCAAACTTAAAATGGTTGGAAGCGATTCTGTTTTTGTTACAGGTCTACTAGATAAGCAAGTCAACAAAGATGTAAAGGCTGCCATCGTGGGAACGTCGATCGTGAAGCATCAGCATAAGTATCTTCCGGCACATTTCTCTGTTTTGTCATTTCCGGGGAAGAAGATCGAGTACATCAGCGACCAGGTAGCTGATGCAGCGATCGACGCAGATATCCTATACATTCACGCAGGTATGACAAACTTCAGTAAATATTCATTTAAGTAATTCTGATGTTACATGTATGAACTGTTGCTATGAAGGAATCAAGACTAAATATAATCTAAGCTATGATAGGCTAAGATAAGCTTTGCTAGTCTAAGCTAATCTATGCTGGTCTGAGCTAACCTATGCTAAGCAGTGCTAAGCTGATCTGAGCTAAGCAGTGCTAAGCTGGTCTGAGCTAAGCTATATTAAGCTATGCTAGTCTAAGATAAGCTATGGTAATTTATGCTAGTCGTTTGTATAAGCTATGCTCAGCTAAGTTTGTATAAGCAATGCTAATGTAATAAGGCTATGCTATGCTAAAGCTAACCTATGCTAAGCTTATATAAGCTGGTATAATCTATTTTTAAGCTAGACTAGTCTAAGCTAATATGTGTTGTTCTAAGATAAGCTATCTAAGTAATCTATCTTAGTATAAGCTATGCTCCTATTGGATTTTCATCGTCCTTTGTCCATCGTTTCTAGGTGGTCTCCTTTCATTCCTTCCTGGTGAAGATGGGAGCCTTAGAGGACGAGTTGGAGTTCATGATTCTAAGTAGTCCTTAGAATTCGTTCCAATTTGGAGCACCAAGAAGTTGGGTGGATGGCGTCCGATCTCAATCTGAGGAGTTTTTTCCTCTTATCTTTTCTTCAATATTCTAGATGGAGGACTTATCTCAGTTTTCGCCAGTCTGAATCCGGGCATGCGATTCTTCTCCATAAAGATATTGGACGTTTTACTACTTGTTTTCATCCTCCCTATGTGCCGTCAATTCTGCCGTGGCAGGTATATTTTACAGTCATTCTATTTACCTTCATGTTTACATAATCTTTCTCACATTTAAGCTCATGAACTTAGAGGGAAGGCTCCCTCTTTCGCTGGCTCTTCTTTATTTGAGGTAATGCAAGTCGTATGATGGAAATCCGAGCCTTCTTTTACCTCCTTTTTATTTATAATATCAGAGCGCAGCGGCACTCCTTTTAGATATATCATGTTTTCTATTTAAAATGCTGAAGACCATTTACCAATCTCACTACTCCATTTCTGTTAAGCCTGTTTGTCTGCGTTTTTTCAGTGTTTTATTATTATTTATTTCTTTAAGTTTAAAGAAATCATTGTTTATTAATCACTGTGTGATTAATTAAGATGTACCATTTTGTTATGTTATTAACATTTGGTTAGGTTCTGTTTGATTTTTATCCTTGCTTATGGATTCTCAAATCTCCACCCACCTAAGTTCACAGTGGGGCACTGACCAAATCTACGGGTTTAGCTAGTAGTGATTAAACGGGCAAGATGTTTTTGTGGTGTAATAACAGACCCCCCTTTAGTGGGTTGGTCTGTAGTTTTATTAACCACTAAAAACATACTTACCGTTCAATCACCACGACCCGGCCTCAGCCACCCCGCATGGGAATGATTTGAGAATCTAGTCAGGATTTATGGCACTTAAATTTAGAAAAGTGAATCTGTTTCCCATTTAGGATCTATTGCGCAGACGTCACCAAGGAGCGAGTACAGATTGGTGCCAGTCTATACTGAGGCTTATGCTGGGGGGGGGGGGGGGGCGGGCCCTCACCAGTAGCCTGGTTAAGGGTATGCATGGTGATGATATAGGCATAAGGGAGTATGTAAGCGAGCATAAAAATTGTATTCTGGTAGCTAAATGCAGATATTTGATTTAGCAAGTCGTGATTGAACGGTAAGTATGTTTTTATAGTGGTTAATAAAACTACAGACCAACCCGCTATGTGTGTATTGGCAGTGTTAGTTTAGTGTTATGGGTTTTGAGAGTCACGTATTGACAGAGCAATGCAAGGTAAAATGCTGAGAGAAAGGTTCAGTATTGCTGACTACATATCATGCCCACCCGTTATAACCAAACTACAGGTAGCGTGTATATGCTGTCACGGAAACAGTGTCTTTTACTAATAAATACTTATAATATTTATAGTAAAAACTACGTCAGACTGCACTTTGTCGTTATATTGTTAAAACGGTGCATAAATTATTGAGTACAAGTCTATGACAATATAGATAATAGCGGGAGCTAAATTGCTCAAGTCTGGTAGTTGCATTAGTTACCATTATCGAGTACATGTTGACTGGGAAGCCGAAGTGTTTTAGGGGTGTGTATTGCCATGAACCTCGCGATACAATACGTATCATGATACACCCATCCCGATACAATACATATCACGATACAGCCTGGACACCAAATATTTTATGCATTTCAGGGGAGATAACTCTAGCAAATATCGACAGATCTCGACAAAACGAGATCATGACACATCGTCTCCAGCTAATATGTGCAGTGGAGCAAAAATTTCAAATGTACATTAAGAAGTTTTTGAAAGACGGCCCGGACACGGATTTGCTGACAGACAGACATGCACCATCACATAATACGACCCATTTTTGTCTCGTCTGCGAAGCACAAAGCGAGACAGGTATCACCTTTCCGATGGCGATACATGGTTATCTGTAATCTTAGGAACCAGCATGATGATGTTGGGGTCACAAGGTCAAAGGTCAAGGTCACTGTGACAAACAGGAGACAGGCGAGACATTTAATTCCACGGAATTATTGTTTTTCCAAAAAGACGGGCGGGTAAAAATAATTAATGGATGAGCCATATCACACGTTTGCATTCTTGTTAATAATATATGCAAATATAACACTTATTAATTTCTTATACAGGAGGCAATGATGTCGCTAGTGGGGAGAGTATTTCTCGGTCTGTAGAGCGCTATTCAACATTCGTCTCTAATCTGCATGAACTGAATCCACATTTGCGCGTTGTCATCTCCGAAATTCTACCCCGACGTGAAAGTCGCCTTAATGGACCTTCATTTGGATTGCTAGCTTCTGATTACAACCGCCGCTGTCAGACCCTCAACGAAGAAATCAGCTGTCTCTCTTGGAAATTCCCTTTTGTCTCAATCCTTCAGCATTCAGAATTTAAGTGGCACTGGTTGAGCCAGGATGGCGTTCATCTGTCCTACAAAGGAAATGCCAAGCTTGCTAAGTCATTCTCCAATCATGTTGAACAGATGGCTACAACGTTTACGCCAACATCAGCTATTCCGGTTTCAGGTGAGTATTTATATATAAAATGTATTCCTTTATTATCCATGCAGTTTTTGCTTTGGCTCTGGATAGAAGCAAGGACGCCCTATTCTATCCTTTGAAGCATCAGTCCTGACACGCCTATCATTGTCACTTGATTTGCAATGTCATTAGTGTTGCGCAATACGTTTGCATCGATCACTACTTTTTCCTATATTTTGTTAACTCTTGCCTAAGTTTTATGTTTAGCTATCAAAGCATGAATGTATTTCAATTGGCATTTAATTCTATAAGCACTGGAATCTAGAGCATACTCTCTAATATGACAATAAAAGACTTAACCTCGAAGCCGACCATTATTCCATAGCAAAACTTCTCAACTTATATTTCTAGGATAGGACCGTACACTAGAATAAAAATGACTGCGTGTGATTTAAATAAATCCAGATCGGATCAAATTCTGTATCGAGGGATATCGCAGAAACTACTGGTCTGATTTGGCTCAAATTTTAATACAAGAAAGAATCTGACTGTACACTAGGATAAGTGTTTTACCTTGATTGACAAAGGGCCCAGGTGCTATAAGAGGTAAAGGGCATCTGGTGCGTTATTGCTGGAAAATTATGCCATTTATTGGCAAAATCCTGCACCATCAAGGTAAAACAATCCGATAATGTTTTACAATGTGATAAAAATGGTAGGAAGATGGTGTGCAATCTCTGATTGCACTGTTATATTTCTGTATTTATTGTCTCATCTGCGAAGAATTCTTACATTATACTATTCCCATCACAAATAGGTTTAGCAGCAGTTATAAATAGCAGTATAACAAATATATTGCCATTGAAAGGTAAATTAATGTAATGTCATGTTATAATAACTCCATTCTGTCCCCGAAAATCCTGTCACTGCAAGTCCTACAGCTTGAGAGAGAAATTATTTGAAACTTGACAAGATGATTGCGTACACCACCCAAAGATGTGTCTAATGTTAACATTTTTGTTATCAGTCCATCTCATCTGTCAGTAGGTACATACGTACATCCATCCCCAAAAATCTTAGCATTGCAACCTTTAAAATTTGCGAGAATTGTTTGAAATTTGACAGATTGATTGTACTCCGCTCAAAGATATGCCTAGGGTAAAAAACTGCATCGGCCCATCTGTACATCTACCCCGTACATCCTGAAAAGCTTGTCATACACTCATGTTGCACATATTGGGGATCTACTCATGTTGGGGCACAGGTATGTCAGTCTCTAGCTGACCCTTTGTTAAATAATGAAATTTACTAATGCTCTCTTTTTGTTTTGCAGGTTGGGTTGACACACGTGATATCGGTATCAATATGTATAAATAATATAAAGAAATGGTGTATTAAATTAAGTATTTCAATGATGATTCATTGACATAGCGTATGTATTTTAAGGAGATATTAGAGCTAATCTATTAATAACTTTTGGAACTACAATCAAACCTGTCTATAATATACTTAATTTTTGTGATGTTTGCGTTTCTTTAAGATGGGTGATCTTATATTAAAGCAAAAGTTGATGATATGGCTATGAATGTTATATATCAATAATATGTAAAATTTTAGTAAACTAATCAGACTGAAAGATGTTTCTGTGTAAACCAGTAATAACTTCCAGCTAAACTAATTTCAAGGACTTTGGGATCAGACGCCTCACTGGCAGTGGTGAAGCTAACCATAAGATCATTCTACCACTTATCTTGACTCTGGCGTATTTCTGCTGGCATTGAGCTATAAGGATATTTCAGGCGCTGGCTGATGTGATCATTTTGAAATAACTTAAGATAATTTGCTATTTCAATTTCAATGTTATTTTAGAAGCTTGAATTTGTTTTGGCCACACCAATTTTATATTTTGGCTTATGGGCGAGCCTACCTTCTTTTTTGAGAAAGTAAAATAAAAATTGATTTGTAATTTTTGCCCACATGAAACGTCCATATATACATTGTTAATCTGGTAAACGCAATGACTGGTAATGCTGATAACATCAACATGAGTGTCAAGATCTTACGCTCTCATATTCCTTTGCTTTCACATAGATTACTAAGACTGAAAAGCAACTAGCTCAAGATAATCAACAAATGTTATAAATTGCAAAGAAAGATAAGTGAAAGCTGTATATTTTAGTCAGATATTACTTATTTTATTCCCCCTTTCATCTTCCTTCATCAAAAGGTACTTACACAATTTTTTTTAAATTCATATGTTTATTTTTGTTCGCTCCTCTGCTTTTCCAAACAATTCCGCCCATAAGCAAAATAATTAAGTTGGTGGTCCCTTAGTTATATTTTATTTTATCCTTTGAACCATGAAGCTAAAGAATCTCAATCAGATATCTAAGTAAGCTGTTAAATATTTTGAAACTAATTCAACTGAAATTGTTGTCATAGTGTCAAAATATTCAATAGAATATTTCTTATGTTGTAAATGATTTCTCATTTTGTCTTTCCCGTTCAGAGTTTATTTCATATTGGTGTATACGAAACTAACCTTTATTAATTATATCAATATGAATATTACGTTTATTTTAGTTTAAAATGTATATTTTATTCTATTACTCAAATTTACTTTGTCATAAGGTGGTCTACAATATATTTGGCGTACGCTCGATAACTTCATGTATCGTGCATGGATTCAGTTCAAATTTCGGAAATAAAAGCCTCTTCAGACTTTGGCTGGCATTGTGTACGGGCAAAATTTGGCTGTATTCACCAGAGTTATCTCCCTTGATTTGTTGAAAGCCCGTGAAGGGTTCCTCAGCAATTTCAATGGAGGGATATGACCTGTCACTCAAGTATATGATGTTATAATCTATTACATCACATGTAGGCTGGCTTTCCAAACAAAATGCATAATGACGTGTCTAGTTGTATGAATTGTATGTCTACTATTTAATAAACATAATTAGATTCAAAATAGTCAACAGCATACCTGTATAGTTACCTTGAAAATGGGATTATGAGAATTGAGGGTTCAAAGGATATAAATCGATGTGTAGAAAATATGGATGTGGCATAGCTAGAAATGCATCCCTATATTAGCCCGCATGAATTTGGGTCAAATTTCAAATTGCATGAAACATTTACTGAGATTACCCAGGAACTAAATTTGACTGTAATCACTGTAATTATCGTCCTTGATTTCTTGAAAAATCACAAAATATTTGATTCTTACTTGATAACTTATTAGCATGCATGGGTTCAGTCCAAATTTCAGACATTTCTCTGCATGAAACCATGACTGGCATTGTTTACGGTTAAAATTTGTCTGTGGGCGCCTGAGTTATCCCTCTTGATTTCTTGAAAAATTGTTAAATATTTAGATTGCAAAAATAATGGGGTGGTTTTGGTCAGGGATGTGTGATCAGAACTGGCCTTTTATTTCTTTAGCACCATTGCGTGCAAGTAATTATTATATATAATATATCCTGATATGTTGTGACCACTTCATGAAATGTTCAGTTACAGTTATTAATTTTTTAGTTTTTGTTCATTTTAGTTGTAATTTTCAATTGTTACCCATTCTCTTTTCTTTTCACATAAGTTTTAACACTTCAGAGGTTGCATAAGAACTAATATAAGAATATCATATTTTGGAAAGTTCTGGCTATTATTTTTAAGGCAATTGTCTGAAAGCTAATGTATTAGGGAGCGATACATCAGTTATATTGTTTGTACAATTCAGGCAAGTTTTCAGCTACCTTGAAACAAATTTTCTAATGACTTATTGAAGATGTAAATTATATTTTTATTCCAAATTGAATGGTAAAAGAGCAACCTCTGGGCATGTATCCTTTTGTGCATGTCTGCGGATTCTTTACCAGTTGATAAGATACACGCTGACTATGCAGTATGAACTATTATGTTAAAGATATCCATTCACTTTGTATATTAAAAACTCCAGTGTACTTGTGAACTGATAGGGTGAGCCGCACTGATGACTCCTAAAAGGAAGAAACATGCCATTTACGTTGCACCCAAACCTTTGAAATTTTAGTAGATAAGCCTGCAGTAACAGTTATTATGTAATCATCTATTAATTTGCCAAGGGCCTTGGTTATTGTTAATGCAGGTCATGGTTCTATATCTTTACCATACCTTCCCTCTAATCTTTTGTTTTAGCTAATAAAAACAGCAAAGTATTAGCTGTAATCTCGTATTTTGTCAAGCTTCAAGATACTCCACACAAAAGTAAAATTTACAGATGCAGCACAAGCCTGTCGAGGCCACAGGTCAAGTCATGGGCGTAAATCCTTGGGAGGGGGGATGTATATATCAGCCAGATTCAGCACAAGCCTATTGAGGCCACAGGTCAGATCATGGGCGTAAATCCTTGGGGGGATATATTCACACACCCCCCCACCCCCATTTTTTTCCGGGGGAAGAACCCCCGAACCCACTGCTAATGTCCCCTCCCCCAAATCATCCCCCCAAATATTACTTTAAATCTACACCACTGGGTCAAGTTCACTGTGACCTTAACATAAAACTATTCATTTTGGCTAAATTTGTTGGTTTAGCTCAACATATTGTCTTATATCTGAGGATTGGTTCATCCTACTTGAATTTAACTTGGTCGCATGTTTACTTATATTCAGTACAATGATACAGAAGTCAAGATCATTGTAACATTTGTATAAAATAGACTTTAACAGTTTCACTCTGGTTAGCTCGCCTGGCCCCTATTTCAGAATTGGCCAAATTATTAGAACTAAGCATCGTCATATAGTTACCGTAACCTAGAGGAGCAGTACAGACATTCAGACTTCCGAGGTCAAGGTCATTGTGATCGCGATACAAAGCTAGATTTGCATTTGGAAATGCAATATGCCAAGATTTTCTCCAATATCATGTTAGTGTAACACGGATGATGTCTTATATTTACTATTTCTTATTCTATATATGTGTTAGATATCCAATCCGTATTAAATGTAATCGCCTTCCTTATTATTTGTTTATATATATATATGTTATATTTTTACCAATTGTTAACTTTATTCATTAAATTTATTAATATTATTCTACTAGTTTGTGAAGTTTGTTCGAGATGTCGACTCCCATCCTTAATTGTCTGTTAGCCGGGTGGTAATAGGATATTCATTGATTCATTCATCCAACCGTTCCTCTCTTATCATTCATTCATTCATTCACACACTTACATATATACACATGCATTCATTCATTCATCATTTATTTATTCTCTTATATAGGGCTTAATTATTCGGCGGTGAAGGAAAAGTAAAATCCTGGGCTCACTGCTTTTCAGTTCTGCTGACATTGTCGCACGCTGCATCATGGGGAACATAGCTTTCCAGTCCTTCTGGAAGCTATGGATTCGTAGATCAAAGATGCCCTTGATAAAGAGGCTACGTTTATACAATGCAACCTGTGTATCCTTGATGCTGTATAACTGTAACAGCTGGGCAGCTCCAAAGGCAGCTCTAGACAAACGTGATGCCTGCCACCGCAAACACCTCCGCACCATCACTGGACACCGATGGTCAGAGAGCATAATTTCCAATGATGCACTAAACAAGATGTGCAATACATTGTCGCTGTGATGCTGTTTGTAAAAGTCACCCAGCATAGATGGTCCATGTTTGGCCATGTGCTAAGGATGCCAGAAGACAAGCCTTGGAATTCTCCCTACTGGGAGCCAGCAAATTTGTTCAAGAAACTCAATTTTCCCATAGAAAGTGTCCATTGCAGACCAAGAGATTATTTTTGAAAATTTATCACTGAGATGACCGGCTTGCTTATCGAGCCAGTCATTTGACTGGTAAGTTCTCAAAAATAGTATTCTCTTGGCTTGCAAATGGACCTTTCTGAAGACCACTGTAGAAGCCGCTTTGCCTGGCGTGAGTGTTAAAGGATTAATAGTGCATTCAACACATAGGACAAATTCCTTTATCCATTCAATCGATCATCTCAATCATTCATTGATTTTCAGTCACCCATACAAGAACCCAAGCATTCTTCTGCGTGTCATTCAATCAGCCATTCATTCATCATTTATTCATTTTGGGGTTAATACTGCAGTCAAAACATTTGATAATTTCCATCATTGTACACACTCACAACTGCCGGTTGTTACAAGCCAGCCCTAGATGAGATTAATGTCGGCGCCACTCAAGAGGGAATTTTGACACACATGTTCTACTGTTGACGACTAGCTTACTGTCGGTGCAAGAGAGAATTTCCAACACAAGAAGAAGAAGATTGCACATAATGGTTAAGAACAGAACTCACTTTCCTTGTTATATCAAGTCCACTAGAATTAAGGGCAAGGACAGCCACAACATGCATACATCTATTGTTTAGGCCTGTGGGATATTGAGGTGCATCTGAAGCTAGTGCACTGTTGAGTGGACAGTACTTAGTGTGAATGTGGGTTGACGATCGTATATAGGCGCACTCAGTACATTTCTTTGGGTGGGGAATTCTACAGAAATATGCTGATGAAGGAGATGTACGAACGGCCTCGTTGATTAGCCAGGAGTGTTGATCAGTGTATTTAGACCCAAGAATCGGCTAATCATGCCTCATCTGTGACCTGTTGTGTGGCCTCCATTAACAAACATGTGTCCATCAGAATGATGCTGGCCCTCGAATTAAACAAACAATTGTTTAAAGAAAAAAGTAAATTGCTTTGCTCACGCATTTATTTACCAGTGTAATTTTCATACTAATTATACGGGGTAAGATAAAAAGGCCAATTGCATATATGTATCCCTTTTACGATGACGGCTTCAATATTAAGGTTTTGCATTCTCCGTATAGACCACACACTAAATTGTAAAGCATGTCTTATTGGACTGACCAACTTATCTACCACACACTCGATCAAAATGTAGGTGTGTGAGAGAGGTATGGCGAGGGGAGAGTGAGGAGAGTGTGATAGAGAGTTGAGGAGAGAGAGCATACTTAGGTCTTAGCCAGGCTTGACTAGGCCTTACTTAGAGCTTAGCTAAGACTGTCTAGGTCTTACCTAGTCTTAGCTTTGCCTTACATAGGTATTAGATAGGCTTGGGTAGGTCTAACAAGCCTTCCCTAGGTGTGGCCTGACATTTGTTAGGCCTTAGCCAGGCTTGACTAGGCCTTAGCCAAGTTTTGCTAGGCCTTACCTCTGCCATAGCCAAGCTTCGCTAGGCCTTAGCCAGGCTTACATCGCCTTTAGCTAGGCTGGGCTAAGCCTTATTCTGTCTTGGTTAGGCCTTATCTAGTCCTGGATAGGGCTTAGCTAGATTTTAGCAAGCCTGTAGGCTAAGACCTAGCCAAGCCTAACTAAGGCCTAGGTACGGACTGGCTAATGCTTACATATGTCTAGGTAATACCTATCCAAGCTTAGACAAGGTCTATCCAAGCCTAGATAAGGCCTAGCCAAGCCTGGCTAAGGTCTAGCTGACGCATAGCTCAATGCCTAGTCAAGCTTGAGTAATGCCTAGCTAAGCCTGTCTATGACTTAGGTATGGCCTAGTCAAGCCTGGCTAATGCCTAGTCAAGCCTGGCTAATGCCTAGTCAAGCCTGGCTAATGCCTAGTCAAGCCTGGCTAATGCCAAGTTATGGCCTATATAAGACTAGCTACGGCTCATGTAAAACCTAGACTATAGCCTTGTTAAGGCCTATGGTCTAAGTAAGGTCTAGTCAAGCCTGTCTAAGGCCTACCCTACGCTACGCTACCATCTCCTATCCTAACGGATAGCTTCAGCTATGCCAAATTTTCATTTAGAAAACCTGACACTTCGTCATATATCTTATTGGACCACCTTTAGCCCACATACACATAGTCGCCATAGACACTAAAACAAATCTTATTGGGACACCTTATAGATCAAATACACTTATTCACCGGACAATAAAACCTGTTGTATTGGACCACCTTAGACCAGACACTATAGACAGTAAAATGTCTTATTAGACCACTATAGAATACATACACATACAAACCAGATTGTAAAACCTGTCTTATTAGACCACCTTATAGGCCACAAAACCTTAGAGCAGACATGACAGACTAAAACCGGTCTTATTAGAGAACCTTATAGAGGTCATACACTTAGTTGCCATAGACAGTAAAACCTGTCTTATTGGACCACCTTACGGTTAAATTTATCATCAGACTGCCTAAAGGCCGTATTATAGTGGTAGCAATGCATGGGGAGATGCTGGGGAAAAAAGTTCACTATTGCCGACTGTATGGCATGCTCGCCCGAGCTATTATCGACAAAATATCGCAGTAAAGGTAGTGACGCTGTCACGGAAACGTATGTACTTTTACTGATAAGTAGGCCCACTTTCAAAAATATTTAAAGCAAAAATTACATCTATGTTGTTCCGTTTTAGCATTATCTACAAATAGTTCGTTATCTAATTACAGTTGAGAGTTCTCGTTATATTGATAAATATGCGTGAAAATTACTGAGTACAAATCGCTGACAAGGTATAAGTAAAGTCAAAATTCCAAAGTCCAATAGTTGCGTGAGTACGCATGCGTCTGGTGTAGCCAATCAGTATCAGGTCCATTTATCCCTATTTGCATACGGAAAGTGGTTCGTGCAAGTTATCGTATGCAACTAGCACTTGCCATGTTTAGATTGATCGTAGTACGTCGGCTTGTTCTCGTCGGAACATTTGTGGGATTATCTACTAAACTGGAGCCACAATGTCTTCAAAGACATTTTTTATCATTTTCATATTGGTTGCGTCGGTGCCATCTGTATTCAGCATGGTGATCGAGGTATGTTATTAGAGATACAAAACCTGTGGATGAGTACACGTAGGCAAGCGAACTGTGTGGCGCGTGCGCGTGTGTCTAAGACTGAATTATCTCAAATTTTACCAAATCCTGGCGAGAGGTTGTCTTTGTGCTGCTCATTGCTACTGCTACTGGTTCTATTGTTGGTGCTGCTGCTATTGCTACTACTACTACTACTACTATTACTTGTCAAAGTAATAAACGAACCGCCACCCCCCACCCCTATCGTCCTATCGCACGGCCTCTCCCTCCCGCTAACTCTCTGTATCAAACAGCGAAGCCCCCCCCCCCACCTAGATTTGCCTGGAGCTTAGAAAGACATGTAAATTAATACATAAAGCGGCCCATACACGCTCAATATTATTGAAGTAAATATTCTGTCAAACCACTGCTGCCACACATGATTAAATAATATTGCACAATAATATATAAGCGATACTCTTGAAGCCAGGCACTGTTGACGTAAGCTCTGCTACATGATCTGTAGGCCTACAGAGTAGCGCGTGATTGAAAAAAATCTACATCGATGTTTCAGTCAATTTCCGCGAAATACTAACCTCGCGCGTAATCCGTTAATACATTGCATGTAGGCCTACTGCCGGCATGTTAATATTAGATAATTTGCATCCATAGTTAACCTTCAAAACCCATCTGAAGCAATTTCACTGCAACAAATCAGCTTATGGGCCATGGATTGACCAAAGGTAATCCAAAACCGGGGTGGATATATGTGGTATTAGCAATACTAAAATTGAGTGAATGGACTCCCGATTCGTTGTTATTTGAGTGTGACTCGATGGAATTTGTATACGGTCTGGTTGTAATAAATTGAATTGAATGAATTGAATAGAAAGGGCTGATTGACATGCAACCACAACCACCACAACCAACAACAACGACGACGAGACCACGACTACAACGACGACAACAACAACAACAACAACAACAATAACAACAACATCCTATCATATATTCGCCGTTTTTCTCACATGGTGAAGAATCTTAGGATCTTCCGGTTTCCTTTATGGATCACGCCCAAAGTTGTGTACTCCTAGGGTACGGTCGCACACTTTCTTCCGTTAAAGGTGCATAATTATTCACACCAGAATGACTGAAAATTAAGATGTTAAAGCTGTATACTTTTGCTTGAGTTGAAACTTGGATCTATATCGCAAGGCACTTGTCTTACTGAATCCGGCTTTTGACTGAATTTGTATCGCCTATCGCTTTGGTCCTACCATCGCTCCATATCGGGAAGAGGGTTTTGCATTCGGGTTTGTCTGTCTGCCTGTTTGTCTGCCAGCCTAGATGCCCGCCTGCTGATCCATGTGCATGCCTGTATAGTTGGACATAGGCCTACCCTTTAATAGAAATGGTGTAACCGTATGCATCGAACCTCTGTAGTGTCGATATCATAGGCCTATAGAAAATTGTGTATGAAAGAGACGACTGTCATGTAATATTTAGGCTACCTTTGTGTTGAAAAAAATCTTTATAGCAAGAAAACCCAATATCGTATGTTTAAACGCATGTTTACTTTAACCGACGACCCAATAGTCTTCACGCAGAAACGAACTCCTTTACAAAAAGGCTTGCAACCCCCCCCCCACCCCTACAATTTCGATGAAATAGCTAGTACGGCTGCTGCTGCTGCTGCTGCTGCTGCTACTACTACTACTACTGCTACTACTACTACCACTACTACTACTACTACTACTACTACTACTACTACTACTACTACTACTACTACTTGTCAAAGTAATAAACGGTAATCAAAGAAAGGAAACGAAACACCACTATTTTTGGAAAATCCGACGCTGACGCAGCCGGACAAACTTCACGCAGGAACGAACACGTTTAAAAAAGCTTGCAAACCCCCCATACAAGTCCGATGAAATAGCTAGTACTACTGCTACCGCTGCTACTACTGCTACTACTACTACTACTACTACTACTACTACTACTACTACTACTACTACTACTACTACTACTACTACAACTTTATTTTTCTTCTTTTTTGATCATCTTGCGGAAAACCTTCAATGTCAAAAAATATATAAAAGACTGACAAAATTACACATTACATTAACACCATAAACAGACCTCAAAAGAAATGAGACTTTCACAAATTCATCAGTCCTTGTCATAAATAATATCATTGAAAATATATGCTCAATAAAAATATATACTACCCTAATACAATAAACGCCATACATACATTATTATGACCAGTTTCTGAATAGGCCCGGGTAATTGATTTTATAGCCGACAAAACGCAAGTATTTAAATGCAAACGTGTTGTCAGCAGGACAGCAAACGCTAGTAAATATCGCCACTGCAAATTAATCTTTCTCTACTACGCGAGAACGTTTCCGAAAATGTTCGTGATCGCTTGCGCCTGGGTAAACAAAAACAAACACCGCTGCTATTTTTTTAAATGGTCTCCATTTACATTGAGATACATATATTACCCCAGATTGTTTGCAATTCATACAAAGCAATAATCTTAATATAATACTGGCCATTAAAAAAAACCCGAAACGATTGGAAGCAGCGGTTAGATAAGGCGGCTCCAATCAAGAAATGCCCGTATTTAAGCATTAATATATGTATACATTAAAAATCTATTCTTAAAATGGTACACAAAATGATACAGATGGGATCTAAAACATTACATTATTTCTATACTCGGCAAACTAAGCACATTTTTAATGGTGACGTTTTTAAAACCATTCCATGGCGAAGCAGGGCAAAAACCGGTCTCTTCAGTGTTATTGAGGAATGCTAATTTCAATTTGGAGGCCAAGAGAAGACCATTTTTGAAAACTTACCAGTTCAATGACTGCATCAGTAGTATAGGGGTATCTGTGCGTTATTGTTCTTCCCAGCAGGGGGTCTTCGAGAACAATGGGTTTTTCACGAGAACAAAAGAAAAGCTTGCGGAATGGAATGTTGAGAACAATGGCACACAGAACGCCACGCATTCTAGAGAACAATGACGTCTATAACGCCACGTTTTTCTCGATAACAATGACGCACAGCCGCACACGTATATTCACTCTGGAATGTTCTATTATTTTGAATTAGTTAACCCTTAAAAGTGTAAAAGTAGTGTATTTTACGTTTAAACGTAGTGGCCCCTCCCCCCTCCGTGGTTATCTACCGTTGTAAAAATAATAGAGTTTGATGAGTGATAATAGTAGAGAGTAATGTAAAATAATAGAGTTTAAGAGGTGGTCTGATAATGGAGGTCGGAGGAGGGGGAGGAGTTTGAGGATGAATGCGATGCTGGCCGGCCTTCGCCTGGCGCTGTTCTCTATGCATATTTAAGCGCTCCTGTCTAGTTCGCTGTCACTATTTGTGCTTTTATAAAGAAATGTATAGAGATTTTAAGAGAATAATTCTTAAAAAACATTTTATATTAACGAGGAGTAAATTGCGTTAAAGACATAACAAAATGGCAGATAATTTAAGCGCCGATATTAAAGAATGTGAAGATGCTGTTAATGTGATTCTGCAGCAGATGCGTGACGATGATGCTGCAAGATTAAACGTGGATCTATCCAAATCGCCTGATTAAGATGTGGATCACCTTTTAAATCTGGGTTCTATGTTGTATGAACCCAACTTTTCAATTCCGCACGTATCTGATGAACATTGAACGACGTAGCATTACGCGAAGTCATTCCTGATCTGTCTGATACCGATGCTGATTTTTTCAATTATTTGAACGATTTATACGATTATGATGTAATCATACCTGGGCAACCTGCTTCTATCGATGATCAAACCATACATACTATAACCGAACAATCTATTCCTGATCTGAGTACCGTACCATCATCATTTGTTAATTATCCTCATAACGTATGTGACGTAATTGATTCTAATTATTCGACCGATGTACGTGATGGACACGATCTAAATTTAATTGACGTTGGGCCTTCCGCTAATGACCTATCTCAGGATTTAGTATGCCTTCTTAATGATCACGATGTAAATTTATTCGACGATGCATCCCTTCTTGACTTGCTTGTGCCTTCATCTAATGACCCATCTCAGGATTTAGCATGCCTTCCTAATGATTCTGACTTAAATTTATTTGATAACGCGCCAGTTCCTGTATGTATTGTGTCTTCATCTAATGACATATCACTGGATTTAGTATGCCTTCCTAATGATTACGACCTAAATTTATTTGATAACGCGCCAGTTCCTGTACGTATTGAGCCTTCTACTAATGACATATCACCGGATTTATCATGCCTTCCTAACGATTCTGACCTAAATTTATTTGATGCTATGCCAGTTTCAGACTGTATTGTGCCTTCAGCTAATGACATATCGCTGGATTTATCATGTCTTCCTAATGATACTGACCTAAATTTACGTGATGATGTATCGGTCTGTATCGTGCCTACGACTAATGACTTATCTCTGGATATAGCATACCTTCCTAACGATTCCGCTTATTGCATCGATGATCCTACTCATCAACCTCTTATTAACACGTGTGCAAATCATTCGTCAGATGAAATTAGTCACATCACTGATGAAATCAGTCGATGTATATCAGAAAATATAGTGCTTACAGATGATCTACTTAATTGTTATTTGCAATGCGTTCACCGTGAGCACGCACAAATCGGAGGGTCAGTAGTTGATTATACAGACTATATATATATATATGTGGTGACTGTTCGCAAATACCGCAGGAAAAAGTTTCATCGCGAAGGTACTGAATATAATGTATCTTTTAAAAGTTATCCTATAGCCGATACACCACTTTCTCATTCTGAGTTCGTGTCAGGCGTCTTTCAATCTTTGCTCGATACGTATAGCGAATATAGTAATGTTCAGTCGAATGATCACGTGAGGATCGAGTTGATTCACCCTTCTTTGGAAATGCCGATAGCGATGGATTTTAGGCTATGGAATGAAATTACACCTGACATAATTTTAGAATCAGTGGAAAAAGTCATTCAGTCAAATACTGATTGTAGGTTATCAGAGGGTTTTGAATTTCACGTTTTTCGTGTAGAGGACTACAACTCGGGTGGGCGAAATGATACTCTCATAGGTGCGATCGATTCTAGACATTTAAATTTATTAAATTTACATTCATCCGATTTAGATGCGTACATGCGTATAAAAAAAATAGTTTTAGGAATAAAATTTATTGAGAAAATGAACAAATTAATCTCTGCAAAAGAATGGAATAATTTGATACGTAATAAAACATATTTGGTGCCTATGGCGCATGAATAGCATACAGCTTGTAGTATTCCTGTACGCAAAATTAATAGTACTGATTGGAGCAAATTTCAGGAACATTTTCGCAATCAATTTTCTATTCAGGTCTACTCAGAGTCAACGCATGAACGCCTATTCGGTTGCACTTCCCCGAGTTTACCGTGCATAAATCTTATGCATTCAGAACATGATAATCATTTATCCTTAATCACGTCTATGGCTGCATTTCTTATGGTACGTAGTTACTGTACGCGGTGTAATGCGTCATACTCTAATGATCACTCATGCACTGCGCGCTGTCGTAGTTGTCAGACACTTTATTCTGATAAAGGATCTTGCACTTCTACAGACGCTACGCATAAGATAATGTGTACTGATTGTCATCGTAAGTTTTATAACCGTCAATGTATGTCGAACCACCTCTCTAATGGGACCTGCGAAATGGTTACGGCGTGCCCCAACTGTTTCAGTCGCATACGTAAAGATGACGATGAACACGTATGCGGTATGACAAAATGTCATGCGTGTAAAGAAAAGTATGTTATTACTGAAAATCATACATGTTATCATAAAGTAATTGAAGAACCTATTATGTCATTATCCCACGCACGCTCTATGCATACGAATGCCGACAATTGTAGTTACGAATGTTTTCAAAAATACATCATTTACGATACAGAAACATATTTATCGCCTATCGACAGTAGCAATACTAGTATTCTAGCCGAGCATAAAGTCAATCTCGTGGTTGCCAACATATGTTGTAATGCGTGCCTCGAGCAACCGCTCGAAGACGATTGCTCTACATGTCATCGAGGCACGAATTATGGATATGTTCGCTTTCACGGGTTAGACGTGGTGGATCAGTTCGTTAGCTGGCTGACACGTGTTAAGGCTGCGCATGTCGGTAAACAAATCGCTAGAAAATATGTTTTCTCTGACTACTTGGTGATCGCTCACAATGCTCGTGCCTATGATTCTCTTTTACTCCTTGAATGCATTTGCAAAACCACTAATACGCATCTTAAACCTTCAAATATTATCATGCGCGGTCATTCAGTTCTCTCATTTGATGTAGGTACTATTCGATTTATCGATTCCATCAACTTTTTTCCCCTTTCATTAGGTAAGGTGGGCGATGCTTTTAATCTTTCTGTTCGAAAGGGGGCATTTCCCCATCAGCTCAACACAACTCAATATTGGGGTACGGTAATACCCTTTCCCGAGAGGGAGATATTCTTTCCACAAAATATGAATGCGAATGAATTAATCGAATTTGATCGCTGGTACAATGAGCAGATATCTAGACATGAGCGCTACGATGTCGATAAAAATCTCATCGAATATTGTAATGATGACGTAACTGTCTTACGTTTAGCCATGTCTAGATTTAAGACTTTATTTTCTGAATCGACGGATGGTCAAAACCCATTCGTAACAGGGATAACGCTAGCCGGAGCGTGTAATGTGGCCTATCGCGCTTTATGGCTTCGACCTGAGAGCGTACAGACTTTACCCGATTTATCACTAAGAGCAAAACGTGTTTTTGGTGTAGAATGGATGGAATGGGTCAGTCAATGCGAGGGTCGCCAAATGGCGGTGAACAGAAAATATGCGGACATTATGTGGATGGAATTGATGTATCTGAAAATATTCTTTACGAGTTCTTAGGTTGTAAATTCAATGGACATGAGTCTGCTTGTTGCGGTGATAAGCGTGATACGACATATACACCATATGGCGATCAGACATATGAAGAAGCATATTCCGCGCTTCAATGTCGCATTTCTTTATTTGAATCGCGTGGATATACGGTGAGAATTATGTGGGAATGCGACTTTAAGAAACAAGTCGCTGATTCCTCCGAGCTAAATGATTTTATCACCGAATTGGACTTAGCACACCCAATATCACCACGTGATGCGCTATTCGGTGGTGGTACATCCGTGATTCGTTTATTTATGGAAGCGGATGAGCATACCACACTCGAATATTTAGACTGTGTTTCCATGTATCCTTCAGTGATGAAACAATGTTGTTTTCCAGAAGGCGCATATATGGTTCTAAGAGGCGATGACTTGAGTGATAAGACGGTGCATGACTTCTTTGGTCTTATTAAATGCAAAGTCCTTCCACCTCGTGATTTATACTTTCCCGTGCTACCTGCTCGAATAAATTCATGACTCATGTTTGTACTATGCGACGAATGCGCAAAAAATGAACAATATTCTGTATGCGAACAGATGGAAGAACAGCGCAGTTTATGCGGAACATGGACTACTCCAGAGTTACAGTTAGCTATACACAATGGTTATGTCATTAAAAAAATGTATGAAGTATGGCATTATCACGCGTCATCGCAATATGAGCCGCATGGTGACGATGGGTTATTTTCAGAATACATTAACCATTTTCTGAAAATTAAACAGGAAAGTAGCGGTTATCCTGATTGTGTCAGTAGTGAGAGTGAAAAGGCGAATTACGTGGCTGACTATTATAAACATGAAGGAATACAGCTCGACCCTGCCAAAATATCGTATAACCCGGGTTTACGCTTTGTCGCTAAATCCTGTTTGAATATTTTGTGGGGACGATTTTCTCTTCGTGATCATAAAAAGAATAGCCTGATATCAACACGTAAAGGTCTACTCTCCCTTCTGAATGATAAAAGTAAAACTGTAGGCTCCATTACATTCCTGAATGATAGTCTTCTAATGTACTCCTATTCGGTCAATGACGAGTACGTTCAGTCACCATTAAATACCAACTGTATTCTTGCATCTTTCGTGACAGCCTATGGCCGAATAAAACTGTACAAAGTCTTGTCCTTACTCGGACGCCGCGTAGCCTATCACGATACGGAGTCGGTGGTATTTAGTACACGTGAAGGTGAGCCGACCATTCAAGAACGAAGTGGGTATCTAAGTTCTTGGACGAGTGAAATCCCCTCCGATTACGAATTAACAAGTTTTTGCGCACTCGGTCCAAAAAACTACAGTTATGAAACGAAGTGTCGAAGCGATCCATCGATCGTTAAACAGGTGACGAAGGTTAAAGGTTTAACGCTCGGTACCCAACAATCAAAACAAGTTAATTTTGATACAATAAAAAAATCCATTGAACAAATTATAAACGATGGTGGAATTACGGATAGTAATAGTGTACTATTAAGCTATCCATCAAAGATCACGCGCACCGATCATTTTAGAATTCTTTCAGTAAATAGCAGTAAGATTTTCAGACCCGTCTTTAAAAACGTATTTTGAAACTGGGAGATTTATCATCAGTACCATACGGTTACACTAGTGTAATATAAATAGCAACAGTGCACTTCTTTCAGTCAGTACGTAAACAATGTCGGTGTCATCCATGTCCGCCGAAGCCGCACTAGCTGCTCACGCTATGATATCAAATATTGCTAGTCTGTGTAATGCTGATAAGGATAAGATGTGTACGTTGATTATGAGGAGCATGCGGTTCACTTTAAGAGATGACAAAATTAATGCTGGAAGAATTATACTCATGTCTGAAATTAGCAAGGGTTTATTAACCGAATATGGGATAGACATAGTGCATTGGGTTCGCGTATTATTGCTGCGAAGCTACATTAATCGATGTCTTTCTCATTCATAACTTATGCCTAGTTATCGCACGCATTACAAGCCTTATATTACCGCAAAAATATTATGACTGAAAGTTGTTGTCATCCACAATGAACTTACAGTCAGATAGTTTTCAAAATATTTTGTGCATCCAGCGATAATACGCAGCGACTTTAGTGTATCGAGTCTCTCAGCCGTGTAATGGTTAACAGTTGGTCGTGCGTGTTATTGCTCATAAAGTGTGCGACGGTAGAAGACGTTGTCTTGTACCGGGCGAATATGTACGTTATTGATCGAACAAATGCGCTCCATAAATTCAAATTAAGCGCGTCTATGTACGTCATTGTAATGCACGTGCTCCTCTGTACGCCATAGTATGCATGGTATTTACGTCAGATGTCATTCAATCCGTGTGCGGCTGTTCGTTATTGTTACTAATGATATATAAATGCATCAGTTTCACGCTATGATTATTCGTTCTCCACGATGTCGTCTGATCCTTGCTTTAAATATTTAAATCGCTCAGCGTTTTGGTGTGATCTTGGTAATTCGCATAAAGCGCGAACAATACGTTTTGGCAAAAAGTGGTGTATCGATCTACGGCAGTTTCATCCTGACGGTTATCCCACTAAACGTGGTTTATATATTAGTGTAGCAGCGTTTAAACAGCTGTTACAGATCATACCCGATCTTGAAGACGTGGTAAAACGTGCGCGCAAAAAAGAAGGCGTACTATTTACATATTCTTTGGACAATTCTGTTCATGTTTCTATCTGTGACGAATTTCCGTGTATTGACATACGCTATTTTTTCTGCTCTGACGCAGAACCACGTGCCACACGTTGCGGATTATACCTGCAAGACAACGAGTGGGAATTGTTGAAACAGAACTCGAGTAATTTGCTGGCAGCATTACCTAACTTTTACGCACCACCCAACGTGAGCGGTGACGAGTTGTTTAGCACGATACCTCAGTGCTTTTACGGTGTGAAAAAGCGAGAACATGAATAACATTCCAACCACTAGTGATTCCGCAGAGATGTCTAATCACAATACGCTTACTACGGACGCTATATACCTCGATGAGGTTTTAAGCGATGACGAACTAAATCTCGTCGATGACGATACCGTCAAATTGTGTCACTATTGTAAAACTATGGGTCATCCACACCATTATTGCCCTACGGATCATGTGCAAATGATTAGTCAGAAATTATTCGCATCCATGCTGTGTGAAAAGATACATTCGTTGGTTGTGCGAGATTGTTACGGATGTCTAGTAAATCATCCGAGTCAACGTGAACATTCATGTTTAGGGATTGATGTTGACCTTAATCTAATTGACAATTTTGAACTGTATAATGAGGCAGCATTATTAGAAATGGACGAAGACGAATATTGCGCTCGACTAGCCTGCCATTACTATATATGCGAACATTGTACAGATCTGTACCATATGTGTATGACGGAATGGTATAGGTACATTGTGGATGTAATATATGAAAAACAGATGTTGGAGCCATAACTATAATTAATATTAATTTATTTAGTTTTATTTAAAATTAACCGCGTGTTTTTAAGCATTAAAACATGAGGATAATTTTTAATAAAATCAAATACGTATTTTATTTTTTTAAATAACATAATTAATTGTTTTATTTTGTCAAACGTAGCTTTGTAAAATATGATGTATTCGGTGTGTTTTTTCGTATCTTTGTAACGATATGTATTATTGATGTCTGTATTAATAAAAAAGTTTTAAAATCGGATTTCGCTTGTGCAGTACTAGCACCTAGCCCTCTATCTCTTTATCTGTAGCTAGCGACTCGCTATTCACTCCCCCGCCTCCTCCGCATGCATTGGTATGCCCGCTTTTCACTTGACAGAGGCACTTGACGGCGCGTGCCATCGCTATTCTTTAGAGAAGAATGGTCCAGGTGAATGAATGATAGAGTGAGCTGAATAGCGCATACTTAAATAAAACACCGTTAGACGGTTTTTGTTCAATTTCATGACAAAATATTCACTGAATATTGTGTTTATTTTTGTGACTATTTAAAGATGTTATGGATTCGTCGCACAAGTATCTGATGTCATAATCATACACTTAAATGTATATGACGACACAATTCTTAAACGTACATAGCATTTCTCCTACGTCACCAGTATCTGACGTCACAATCATAGTATTTCTCCTAATTTTATGATACAATTTTTAAATGGACATAGATTCCTCTTATGTCTCAAGTAACCGAGGTCGCAATCATAGTATTTCTCCTAATTTTACGTCACAATTCTTAAATGTACACAGCATTTCACCTACGAGTAGGCCTATCTGACGACGCAATTGTAGCATTTCTCCTAATTTTACGTCACAATTCTTAAATGGACACCACATTTCTCCTGCATTACGAGTATCTGACGTTGCAATCATAGCATTTCTCCTAATTTACGTGACATTCTTAAATGGACATATCATTTCTCTTATGTCACGAGTATCCGATGTCACAATTCGTAATGTTCGCTAACCATCAAGCATTGATAAGGTATTCACAGAAGAGTAACTACATATTACATCATAGTGACGGTTCACACGCGTCCACGTATGCCTAAGGTATATATATATATATATATATATATATATATATATATATATATATATATATATATATATATATATATATATATGCGCATGAGCGTATACCTTCTTAGTCATACGTGGACGCACATGTGACGACGCTATGGCATCAACGCTTGACTGCAATACGACGTTATGTCACCCATTTACTATGATTGTCTGCGGTCCAACACAGTGCGGTAAAACTGAGATGATAAAAGCACTAATAAAAGATCCCTATGCCATTACTCCCCCTCCACAGAGGATTGTGTACTGCCACAGTGCTTGGCAAGATGGGTATAACGATTTTGGCAAAAGAAGTTGAATTTAAAGAGGGTGTGAATGTTGAACTAGACAGAAGTTGCAGAACATTGGTGATGCTCGACGATTTGATGAATAAATGTGACGAGAATGTAGCTGACCTATTTACAAAACGTTCTCACCATGAGAATTGTAGCATAATATTTGTCGCACAAAATCTGTTTCACAAGTCTCGCAATCAACGCGACATCAGTTAACTGTCACTACATGGTATTGTTTAAGAATCCCCGTGATGCGTCATCCATTCGTTCTTTATCTAATCAGATGTACCCAGGCAATACAAAGAATTTGATCGAATCATATAAGGATGCTACACGTGAACCTCACTCATATCTACTCCTAGATTTGAAACAGGCGACACCTGACAATATCAGACTCCGTTCATATGTTCATCCGAAGGAAGGGTGCTACGTTTACATACCTAAGAAAAATGGCATCACGTAAAACGGAACGTCATTTACCTATGCTGCAATATTTGGCTAAAGTAAAGCCTTCAATCAGAAATGATGTAATCAAACAGTGTTCGAACGAATTGGTGGATGTACTATGCGAATCATGCCTAAACGTATTATGTGGGAATGTTCATCTCACTAAAATACGATACAAGCAGCTAAGTAAATACAAAGCGAAAATGTGTACGCTGACTAGTCGCGGTGTGCCATATGCACGTAAAAGAAAATTGCTACAAACAGGCGGATTTTTAGGTGCCTTATTACCAGCGGTGATCGGTACGCTAGCACCATTAATTAGTAAACTGTTCACGTGAAAAGATGGAACATACACGTAAAATGGCACTTGTTCCTCACGAATTGATAGGCAATTTAAATGAACAGAGTAAAATATCATTGCTACAGACAGATCCATCGATACGTAAAGCTATTAGTCTTGACAACGAGATATCCAATATATTAACCAGACATGATCTGACTGAAAATGAAAAAGCAAAATCATATTCGCAAGTATTGGATAAGTATAGGCATTACTATCAGCAAACGCAAGGACAACAACAACAATATAAACCATTACCTCTACAACCCATAACTAACTACGATGCACTGCCCGCACAAATACTTGAACGTACGATGAGGGGAATACAAAAAACGTACAAGACAAAAGCCAGTGGAGTAATTGATATTTTACGTTCGGTTCCTGAACGTTTTCACGTTAATGATTTGGGTGAAGTGACAATAGAGGGTACGTTTTTCCTAAAAAGTAATGTACTCGACCTGCTTACAAACGTAGTAGTGCATGGTCATAAACCTCTTATGGCTGGTATGCGTGATCAAGCGGAGGGAAAGTTTCTTAATCTGTTACGCGACCTAAACATACCCCGCAGATTTGTAGGGCAAGAGAAAACGATGAGACAGATATATAATGGTGCAGAAAAGCATGTCAGCGCCAGTGAGTACACGTCTACGCCCGCGAGCAAAAGAATACGTAGAAAGAGTTCTCTAGCGGACATCAGGAAGAAAAAGCGACATTCAATTCCGGTGTGGGTAAATTTAGATAAGTCATGAATGATGCTAAATTGGCGAAAGTATATTTTGATCCGAAACATTACGCGTCTTTTGGCGGGAAAGAAAAGCTATATAATGCGTTCAAAGGTAAAATACCTCGCAACTACATCGACAAATGGTTAAAACACCACGAAGTATATACCCTACACAGACCGTGGAGAACAACGTTTTACAGGCGAAAAATAAGAGTTTCAGCCGTTGATGAACTATGGCAGGCAGATCTATGTTCGATGGGCATGCTGGCAAAAGAGAACAACAATGTGTTATATTTGCTATGCGTAGTTGATGCCCTTTCAAAATATGCATGGGTGGAATGCATGTTTAGTAAAACGTCGTCAGCAGTCAAGACAGGGTTAGAATCAATATTGGAGCATACTGTGCGTCGCCCACACGCTATTCAAACAGACAAAGGGGGTGAGTTCGTAAACCGTGTAATGAACAAATATTTGAAAGATAATGGAATACATTTCTGTACTTCTCAAAATGAAATGAAAGCTGCAATGGTAGAGCGTTTTCAATGCACACTGAAGGGTCGAATATACAGATACATGACGCATAAAAATACACGAAAGTATATCGATGTATTACCCAGTTTAGTCTCAGCGTACAATAACACAACACATTCCAGTACGCGCATGGCTCCTACCGATGTCGACCGTAGTACGGAGTTAATCGTGTGGAGAAATATATATGGAAAGAAGATGAAGAAACGTTCCAAATCTAAAAACAGCCCTACTCAAGGCGACCATGTTAGAATATCACAAGCAAAAATGCCATTTGAAAAAGCATATCGCGGGCAATGGAGTCGCGAATTGTTTAAGGTGCGTGAGGTGCTTACAGACAAATATCCATACTTATATAGATTAGAAGACTTTGGAGGTGACCCGATTATGGGTACTTTTTATCGTGATGAGATACAGCAAGTGATAGAAGAAAATGATAAAGAGTATGCCGTGGGAAAAAATACTTAGAAGTAGAAAAAATAAAAAGGGACAACACGAGTATCTGGTAAAGTGGCTCGGTTACCCGAATAAGTTTAACACGTGGGTTAATGAACTAAGTGCTATACATCATTGGCAATGGCTGAATATATGGAGAGAAGATCGGATCAGAGCATGTGGCAAATGCTGGGTTCACAAGTACCGAAAGAAGAAATAGTATACCTAGCTCAAATTATAATAATTTATATCGTAATCATTACATGTATCGTGAATCTGAGTATACAAAATGGGCAATCAGGCATATGGATATCGCTTTTGAGTGGATGTCTAGGGTATATATTGCCTAGTCTGCACATAAAGACGTCCATACACCATTCGACTCAGAATGAATGAGGATCAGTTTTACATAACGCTTCCGAGCAATAGTAGTACCCAGTTCTTTCCAGACAATAAGATATCAGAGTTTCGAACACGTCTGCAAACTCCATTAACATTAGATAGCGAATGGGAAGTGGGCCTCTCGAGTGTGTTATATCCGAGGAGTTGGCTTACTATTGCGGAGGAAAGTTTTGTACAAATATACGCATTTACTAGGAAGAAGATAAAGAAGAAGAAAAAAGATAGCGTTGCGTCAGAAGAAATTAGCAAAGATGTCGCCAGCACGTCAGAAATAGAAAAGACCGGCTTTTCCACTAGTTTTAAAAGATGGTTTCGGTAATCCACGTACTGCCGATCGGGGAAAACGGTTACGAGATGCTTGGGGAAAAGATGTGCGAAATGATAAAACAAATAATAACGGTAAAAAACGTTTACGTAGAAGCGAAAATTATTATTATGTGCAAACTGAAGCTCCATTTATCAATGTACCGAAAGGGTACTTTGCCGTAAAAAATATGGTAGACTATCTAAATGGCCAGATAGAGAGCAAGACAAGATTTAGACACAAAAAAATACTTTTCAATTTTTACTTGCATCGCGCGAATCTAGTTTCTCTCACAGTTAAAGATAATTACGCTATACGTTTAGGTAGAGATGTAGCAAATTTAATCGGATTCGAAGGAGGAAAAATACATATGGGACCTATAGACTTTAAAGAATCATTTCGTTCATATACTGCGACGTAGTCTCACACAGCGTGGTAGGCAATACTTCCGCACCGCTACTCAGAGTGATACCCGTTTCTAGTACAGATGGAGGAAAAGATATATGTCAGTGGACGTTTCCTGATATTCAATACCGTACTGTGTCAAAGAACTACATCGATACTATTGGAATACTTATAATGGATAGAACTGGCGCCAATGTCCCATTCAAGGATGGAGAATCGCCGAGTGTACTCTGTTTGCATTTCAGACGACGACGACAATGATAATGAGAGGGACGTTAAGAGGGACGATTAGAGGAAGAACGAACGCACCAGCGCTGGCTCGTTACTACGCGAGTCAAGCGGGTCATGGACGTATTCCAGTTTTGTAGGCGCACGATACCAATCAGGACATGGACTCGGTAATATCTTAGGTGGTCTATTACGTTCAGCAATACCTTTCGCAAAAATGTGGCTAAATCTGTAGGTAAACAAGCTCTTAGTGCTAGAATCGGACTAGCTGAGGACGTAATGGCTGGAAAAAATGTTGAAACAGCATTAAAATCGAGAGCAGGTGGTGTTGCCAGGTCTTTGATACCGGAAGCTGTAAAAGCGGGTCGAGGTGGTTTAAGACCACCTCAACCTAAACGTAAAAAGAGGAATAATACACGTAATGCTCAGTCAATGCGTGCGATACGGAAGAGGAAGGGTCGCAATAGATGTCAGAGAAAACAAGCTGATATCTTTAATTAACAAACAACATGGAACTTAATCAGATCTGCGAGTGCTCGAAGAGCGAATTAGACATTTTTCAGATGTGTCCCATAGTGACGACATTGGAGTCTGCAAAATGGGAACAGTTTCAGCCTGTATCTAGTTTATCAGATAGTGGACCGCTCGAGTTTTACGTCTGGGTCTGCTGATAGATATTTAGATCTTACACAATCTTATCTTTCGATTAAAGTTAAGCTAGTAAAGCTAGATTGAAATGGTGATGAAAAGACACTCGAAGCGAATGACCTGATAGCTCCTGCGAATAATCTTGTGCATATGATGTTCTCACAAGTGTATTTTTTTTTGAATGGAAAGCGTGTCAGCGACTCGAACGAAAATTATGCTTACCGCTCGTACATCGAGACGTTACTAAATTATGGCAGCGATGCCGCATCCTCGCATCTACAACTTGCTGGATGGAAAATAGATGATGCCGGCGAATTTGATAATATCGCCGATACTAACTTAGGTTTTCAAGCACGTAGAAGAATGCTGGAGCAGAGTAAAATGGTGCAATTAATAGGCCGCATACACAGCGCTATGTTTCTGCAGGACCGATTCCTGCTTGGTTCCGTTGATTTAAGAGTACGCCTACAGAGGAGTAAAGATGCGTTCGCCATTATGGCCGCGGAAGGAGTGAATCCTAAATTGAAACTAATGTCGGCTAACTTATTTGTATGCAAAGTTATCCCATCATCAGATCTGCTAGTGGCGCACGCCATTACTCTGAGACAGACAAGCGCGAAATATCCTATTCGCAGGGTAGTGTGTAAGACTTTTACAGCACCTAGCAGTGTTATGAGCATCGATAGAGATAATATATATATATTGGTCAGCTACCTGCTAGACTATTATTTGCTTTTGTACCTAATGATGCCTATAATGGTGTGGTGCATAAAAATCCATTCAAGTTTGATAACAATAACACTACCTACGCTACATGTTATATAAATGGAGAAGAGGTTACAACATCGCCAATACATCCTTCGTTTAGCGACGACATTTACTCGGACGCTTATTTCTCACTATTCAGCGGTACTGGGGCGGTATTCAAAGACCATGGCTACCTGATAAATAAGACTCAGTTCAGACATGGAACCACATTGTTCGCATGGGATTTTACGCCAGATCTAGCTGATTCAGAGTATCGCTACCCTACACGCACTGGTTCGCTAAGAGTGGTCTTCCATTTTGCTCAAGCACTTGCCGCTACAACCAATGTAATTTGCTATGCTGAATTTGATAATACGATAGAAATTGGATCAGACTTTAACGTATTAACAGATTATTAACAAATATGTTGAATACATTTGAAATAGAGGATCTATTATTCGGCGACAATAAAACGCGTGAACACCTTCTCGGTGTTTTTCCAATTGACAATGTACCCGCACATATTAAATATCTCCCGGCCTCATTAGTAATAAACACGCATCCCAGTAATAAATCCGGACAACATTGGGTGGCGGTTTATTACAGTAGAAATGGAAATGCTGAATACTTTGATCCATATGGAAGACGCCCTTCTGATGGAAGAATGATATCAAATGTACAAAATGGACACCGTGCACGTGTTTATTATTACAACAATGTACGTGTTCAACCAGCTGTGATGACAACTTGTGGATATTATTGCGTATATTTCTTATACCATCGTTCGAGAGGTGTACAAATGAAACACATATTATGGGCCCTAAGAAACAGAGACAAAAATGACGCGATAGTGAAACGTCTGACACGCAGGATTATGAATAAACAGAAAAAATGATCATATTTAATGTATAATTATTTATGTACTATGTTTTCTTTTTAATTATCGTGAATAAATGTCGCTAATATTTATCATAAGAAAAATGCATGTGTCAATAAAAAATACATTTATTTTGTAAAAATATGTTATTATTTCTTCGTGTTCCCGTCTCACCCCTCACCCATCCCCAATTATCGCTATTTTGATAAAAACAATTCAATGGTACACTAGGTATGTGAGGCGTACCACAATGATCCAAAGATCCGTAATTAATCATATTCACATCATGACAATGACAAAATGTGGACATATTTGAATACGCCGATGATGTTAAGCGGTGGAGAAAAAACACGTGACCGAAATAAGGGCGTGTTCAGATTGGAAAGATAGTTTTACTGACAGCTCATATTTTAGCTATAAAAGCGAAATGCGCGCGACTAGTAAGGCATACAGCTTTTTGAATTTGTCAAAACACGTAAAATGGAATCTCAATTATGCGATCGATGGAGAACAATAGGTTCTATGCCTATTAATTGTGGTTGCATCCAATAGAACCAATATAAAGAGGTAGCAGTATGGCAACCATTTGCAATGTCATTGCGTGAAATCCGTAACCGCTGGAGAGAATATCCAGCGGATCCGGACGAATGCAATTACAACAAATGGTTGCATATGAAGTACCAACTTCGTAATGATTGTTGTATGTGTATGTCGTGCAAGCAAGACAGAAGTTATCGTTTGCATTAATTGAGATAAAAATATTTACGTTAGCAAAATAAAAAAAAAATAAAAATAGGCCTCTTTTTTAAGGGGCCACAAAAAAACCAAAATTATGTTACATACACCCACACACAAACGGGTACATAAAAAAGATGCACACACGCACGCACGACGTGCATGCATAGTGGACAAGGAACACAGGTGCCAAGGGGCATGCGCATAGAACCACACGCGCTTCATCACGCGTGTATCGTAACACGCATGAGGGTATGCGCAGTACGTGCATGTGTTGGTGCATCAGGTGTGTGTGGGTACGTAGGCGAAAAAAAGTAGGACACCCTTGTGGATGATGGATCAGTAACAGATTTCCAACGATACAGACGCATTCAACCACATATTCCACCATGGGTGAAGCCTTTCGTCGTGGTACATACCAATGACATTATTAGTTCGTGAGGAAACAGGCATTGACAAAATCTAACATCGCATGACCTTAAAGCGAATGAAGCAGACATGTTTAATGTTAATATGAGTAATGCGCGAACACACCATAAATATGCATAAAGCACTCGCGCACCAAAACGTGATATTCTAATAATTACCCAAGGGAATTAGTACATATGTCCACTCGGCTAAGAACTAGGAAACGCTGCGATATTGTATCCAGAGCACAAAGCTGTACACATTCGCAACTACAAAGTAAAATCTCCTAGCGAGTCGGTGATAATTCAATAGTAATTTTGAATATTTCTAAAAATCACGTAGTACGAGACTTGAGGTACTAACACGTTCTTTCATTATTAACACATGGTATGTTTGTATCTCGATTCAAGCTTGATCTCACAGATATTCAAAACGTATGGTTAAATCATACGCAACAAATAATCTTTTTAGCATAAGTACGCTCTACATACAATTCTATAAACGGAACCCTCAGAGATATAATGACCACATTTTAACCATCGTATCTAAAACGATTGACGTTATTGCAAAGTATTTTAAAACAATTTGTGCATAATGACGGATAAAAGTCAGTCAAAATATTCAACAAAAATAGTTTTACTAATAACGTTAGCGACGTCAAATTAATTTCAAAATATTCCACAGTTTACCTGTATGGTATCGATGAAAATGAGCTATATATTCATCGGTATTAGGGTTAACTTCTTTTTAACCCATGATACAATCCATCACCACCAAGTCTTGGTTACCATTCCAACCGAACATACCATTAATACAAGATTATTTTTAATATTTTGTTGCTAATCTGTCTGGTACCTGTTGCTAAGACAGTACCAGCTTACAGATAGTCTCTAAATATTCTACAGTTTACTAATAACGTTAGCGACGAAACAGTCAGATTATTTTCAAACATCAATACCGTAATTCCTCATACATCCTCAACCTCCTCCTCCTACGACCTCCGTTATCAGACCACCTCTTAAAATCTATTTTGTTACTAATCGATCTGGTAGCTGTTGCTAAGACAGTAACAGCTTACAGGCAGTCTCTAAATATTCTACAGTTTACTATCAGACCACCTCTTAAAATCTATTTTGTTACTAATCTGTCTGGCAGCTGTTGCTAAGACAGTAACAGCTTACAGGCAGTCTCTAAATATTCTACAGTTTACTATTGACGTTAGCGACGAAACAGTCAAATTATTTTCAAAATATACATCAATATCCTACTGTAATTCCTCATACATCCTCAACCTCATACTCCTACGACCTCCATTATCAGACCACCTCTTAAACTCTATTCTTTTACATTACTCTCTTATTATTTTTACAACGGTAGATAACCACGGAGGGGGGGGAGCGCCACCACTACATTTAAACATAAAATACACTACTTTTAAACTTTTAAGGGTTAACTAATTCAAAATAATAGAACATTCCAGAGTGAATATACGTGTGCGGCTAAACGTCATTGTTATCGAGAAGAGAAAAACGTGGCGTTATAGACGTCATTGTTCTCTAGAATTCGTGGCGTTCTGTGCGCCATTGTTCTCAACATTCCATTCCACAAGCTTTTCTTTTGTTCTCGTGAAAAACCCATTGTTCTCGAAGACCCCCTGCTGGGAAGAACAATAACGCACAGATACCTCCTATACTACTTGCATCGACAACCGAACCAGCCACTCCAGTGCTAAATTTCCAAATTACACCTATCTCGGCCCGCAAATGGGCACTCAATCAGCATATATTATTAGACTCCTTAACAAATTCTGCCATTAAAGGGTTAATAGTCAGATTTGCATTTTGAAATAATATTGATTTAAAGGGTATTGTCCTCTAGTTCTTTAATACAGGATAGTGGTGGGATTCCTATGTAATAATTCATGACTCCAGGCAAATCTAGGTCAACTGTCTGGTCTGACGTCAAGCCGAACGTATACATTGTGCGTGTGCATGCGTCTTTGCCTGTGTGGTGGATGCATGTACGCGTTTGTGCGTGCGAACGTCTGTCAGTGTATGCGTGGGTGCGTGTCCGTGTGCGTACGGACGTAAGTACGTAGGCTATAGACGAGTACGCACTCGTGCGTGCGCGTGTGTCCATGCGTGTGTGCGTATGCGTGTGCGTTTATGTGTATGTATGTGTGTGTGCGTGCGCGCGCGCGTGTGTGTGCACGCACGCATGTGAATGTGTGTGCGTGTTCATTGTTTGGGGTAGCTGTGGTGATGATTTTGGTTAGAGGTGTGGATGTTCGGATTGCCTGTGTGCCTGTAAGTGTGCTCACATGCGTGCTAGAGGTGATTTGGTGATTGAATTGGAGATTGGTTTGGCCATGCGGTAGATAGATGTTTGCTCTAATAGACTTTTCCCGTTTTAGCTATGCCCCGCCCACCTCTAGCTAAGCTCCACCCACACTTCGCCGTGTTGGGATCGATAAATCGCCGAGCTCCCTGACTATCAATTTCCTGTCAAAGTAGTTTCAAAATATTCAACAGAATATTGATTAAATAGTAAAGACATACAATCCATTCAACAATGAAATCCGTACGGTCTAGCAATTATGTTCAGTCCGTCTTCAATTATGCGTTCGTAACGTCCTCATCTACGTCATTCATGACGTCGTTGATTATGATGTCATTCTACACGTGTCGTAATTGATTATGACCTCATATGATGGATGGATAAAGCCAGTAACGGATTATAATATGGGCAGCGGGGTCATTTGCCCCCCCCACCCCCACACCCCACATTCCACCCCCATACCCGGCCCCAGATCTTGACCAGCCCCAATGTTTAATATAAAATTGTTTTTTAAAGTAAATAATGTGTTTTATGCAGTTTCTCTTTTTACAAACGAGAGTAGCTGTCTGGACATGATGTCCAGAGAGCTATTTTCGTTTGTAAAGAGAGAAACTGCATAACAGGACATGATACGAACTTGGTGATTTGTTATGTTCTGCAGCATAAAATAACTATAGTCATGATTACTGTTATTTTTGGTTTCAGAAAAACTGAGAAAATAATGAAAGGTCCAAACGAGGTGCACAGGGGGACACCCCTCTCAGACCTAGCCAAGGGCCACCACCCCTTTAATAACTTCTGGATCCGCCTCAGAAATTGAACACTGTCATGGAATAGAAATTCCATTGCAGACTTGCAATGTTCGTCTTATTGTCTGTTATATATTGTTTCAGTATTATTCTTTAGTAATGGTTTCCTTTTTTGTTTGAGTTTTCTGATGATGAGCGATGACAAAGTGTAGTGGGGAGTGGTCATCCAGCGTCCCTCAAGCCCACGTGGAAAAATAGTCATATTAGGTTATTCCATTTATGGAATATGTACGATATAACCGTATGACAGTATGACCATAGAACCATATGTGCCTCCCCGTAGTAAGACGACCGGTGTCGTATTGCCTTATTTGTTCATCATATATTGTTTCAGTAGTATTCTTATTAAAGCGGGTTTTTTTGTTTTGAGACCTTTCTAATATTCTAGGAGTCAGATGGTTCAATATTGTATTACAGTTTAATATCATTTTTATCTTCTAGATGCTCTCAGATGGCACCACCTGCACTTCCGGAGATAAATATGGCCCTTCAGTTAGCTGTTAAATTATTCTATTTTTAGATATTTATTTCAATCTTTTGTTCGTTCAGTTTTTTATCCAGTCCTGTTTTCACAACTGAACGGCTCAAAAATTGAGTGAACAAAAAAATGAAATTAAATGGCTAAAAAAGAATAATTTAACAGCCAACTGATGGTCCATGTTTACCTCTGGAAATGCAAGAGATGTCATCCGCGAGTACCTAGATTTCAAAAGTCTTCGAGGGGGGCCCGTGGAACCCGCTTTTGGTTTACCTTTCACTTCCAGCCAACTCCACAAATATCGTGTTCGGAAGGAAACATCATTAGGCCATGCAGATCCGGGTTTGTTCAAAGAAAGCCGATAGACCAATTTGACCGGCGCTCATCTGGGATTTTGGCCGATGTTTAGAAATGGCAAGTTTGTTCAAGATAACTGGATTGGCCAGATGGTTCGGCGGCCATCTTGGATGACTTAGTTTTCGCGAAAACGACTTCTCCAGAACCTCTGAACGGATCGGGCTGAAATTTGGGAGATATGATAGTGATTAAGGGCCATTAGAGTTTGTTGAAGTGAAGTTGATACGTCCAAAACATGGCCAAAACAATCAAATTGTCGCGTGGTTTGAGGCCATATTGAATTTTTTATTTGATGGATTCTGAAGACGAAATAGTGTTTATATAGGTTTTTGGGTATGCTGATTTGAAATTTCCACTTTAGAAACTGTAGGATAAACGGTTTGGTCGCAGGCGGCCATCTTGGACCTATTTCCCGCTAAAAACTAAAATTTGTAATGTCTGCGTCTTCAGAACCTCTGAACTGATTTCAATTATAGTTGACAGGAGGCATCGTTAGGGCAGAGAGATCCGAGTTTGTTCAAAGAAAGCCGATCGGACCATTTGACTTGCGGCCATCTTGGATTTAGACCTATTTTCAGAAATCTCTAAAAACTCAGAAACCGTGTAGGGGCTTGATTTAAAATGCATTAAAAATTATCTAGGGCAAGAGCTGAATCAAATTTGTTCACGGGAACTTGGTTGGCCAAATGGTTCGGTGATCATCTTGGATGACCTAGTTTTCGCGAAAAGTACTTCTTTTCCAGCATCCCTCAGGATGAAATTTTGGCATTATGATTAAGGACTAAGATTCATTAAAGTTGGTCCATGGAAAGTTGATACGTCAAAAACACATGGCCGCTATATGGGCCCATCCCAATTTAGCGTGTTTGGAATAGCAGTTTCGGTGTCGGATAAGATTAGGATGACTCGTGTCAAATATCATTGAAATCTTAGCGTTTCTCAAGAAGACATTTTAAATTTCCTATTGCTATAGTATGGGAGTTTTTCGGTGCGAAAAAGATAAAAGATACAAGATGACCGCCAGACCGTTTATCCGACACTTTCGAAAGTGGAAATTTGAATTCAGCATAAACAAAAACATATATAAAACCAATTTTGGCTTCAAAATCCATCAAATAAAGTTGTTTGCTGATTTCAAATTTCAGATTCAAAGCTGTCGGATAAACGGTTTGGTGGCCATCTTGGATCTTTTTCCCGGCGAAGCTCGTATGCTATAGCAATTGGAAGTTTTAAATGCCTTATCGAGAACCGCTGACCGGACTTAATTATATTGGACAGGAAGCTTATATAGAGCATATAGATCCAAGTTTTTTCAAAGGAAAGATAGGCCAATTTGGCCGGCAGCCTCCTGTTTTTTTGGTTGAACTTTAGAAACGTCTTTAAAAATCTTCTCAGAAACCGCTTGGGGATTCAAAACTCATGAAATATCATCTTGGGCAAGAGCTGAAGCGAGTTTGTTCAAGCGAACTTAATTGGCCAAATTGCATCTATCTTGGAGGGGGTCTGGCCCAAATCTGGGAGATATGATTACGGCCTAAGGGCCGTTAAACTTTATTCAAGTAAGTTGGTACCTAAAAACAATGCCACCGTGGACCAATCAAAATGTAGCGTGTTTGACAACCATATTTGATTTTTTGGATCGTGGATGACCTAGTTTTCGCGAAAAAAGGCTTCTTCGGTACTTCTAACAGATCAGGCTGCAATGTGAGAGATATGCGCGAAAATTGAACAAGATTAGCAAGAAATAGGTATGGGGCGGATACATAGATAGAAAATGGTCAATGGATCGCTCTATTTCCACGTTTTGCTCCACAGGTTCAGAGTTAATAGAGGAATCCAATCTGTCGCTCGAGTATGTGACGTCATATTATATTATGTCACATGTAGGCTGACGTCACAATCAAAATATTTATTAAATGGCATATCCAACTCCACCCTAAACGCTCAATAGTCTGTGAGCTGTACGAATTGTATGTCTGCTACTTAGTAACCATTCTATTTAATGTTTTGAAACTAATTTGACTGGGCGCTGTTCCTACAATAGGCAGCAACAGCACCCAGTCAAATTAGTTTCAAAATATTCAACAGCTTACCTGTTTACTGGAAGGCGAGGTTCAGGCAGGGTTTGGTCGATCTAAACTATGACAAAGCGTGGATGGAGCTTAGCGAGAGATGGGAGGGGCATAACTAAACATCCATTCGTGGCTAATTATTGTGTTGTGTACGTTTCTATTTGCAGGTTATCATCAGTGGAATAAGGGTCGGCTTAGATACGAACAACGTATATTTCAGTATACTAAAATATCTCGGTCGTATTGCGGCGAATTACCTCTGCCCAGCGTTTGTTTGTAGCGTATTGATCGATTATGGGCCTATGCTTCTAGGTTTCGAGTGACAGGGACGTGTCGTGATGAGCGCGCTGCGAAGGGAGACGCAACACTCGTCTCATTCAGTGACGTATACATCATTTTTGGGAAGCTAAGCAGAATGAACAGCTTACTCACATACATGTTACCTATATTGATTCATTAGGTCATTTTGATCTTGTGTTTGCTTTGCCTTGATTGATGTATATAAGTTATACTGACACAACACTTTTCCTGCCAAGATTCAGAGTAAAGTTGTACGTACGCGTTGTGTATGTGTCTCTTGACGGGATAAATTCAGCAGTAACGCTGCCTAGAGCTTAACATTCATAAACATATCTTTTCTTAGCTATGTATGCATTATCATGTATGATCAGAGCAAATATAGACGCAGTCAATGTATTTAGCTCACCTGGCCTCACCAAGTGCGCTTTATGTCGTAGCGACTGTCCGTTGTGTGTCCGTTCGTCGTCCGTCAATTTTTCCTTTAAAATCGCTGGGCCGATTTCAATTATATGTGGCAGGAGGCATCCTTATGGCATAGGAATCCAAGTTTGCTCAAATAAAGGTAATCGGCCAATTAGGCCGGCGGCCATCTCGGATTTTGGCCGATTTTTATACCCCGCCAAAAAATTTGGTGGGGTATTATGTAATGGCACCGTCCATGCGGGCGAGCGGGCGGGGTGGAGGGCGTGCGGGCGGCAGTTGTTTCTGGATGATAACTCCGTTACCGTTTGTCGGATCACATTAAAACTTCGTACACTCTAAAAAATGTGTTTAGATTCTAAACACAAAACTAAACACATTCTTGTCGCCACTTTTTTACGCGTTTCTACAAACATGTTTAGTTTCATGTTTAGACTTTTAGCCGTTTAGATTGAAACATGTTTAGCACAATATGTGTTTAGCTATCAACATGCTTAGCATATACCATGTTTAGATCTAACATGTTTACTTACTAAACACAAAAGTAAACAGGTTTGTGCAACCGCGTAAAAAAGTGGTGACAAGAACATGTTTCGTTTCGTGTTTAGCATTTTTTTGTTTAGGTTATTTCCTGTTCAGCATATCTATGAATATTTAATTATTAATTATTGAAAACGCCACCACTACCCCCAATGAATCACCATTACTCATCAAGCAAAAACTTGTGAAATTCAACAACACAAGACTTCAAATAAAATATAATAGTTTATTAAGATTATTAAATTATATACTATACATGTAAATGCGATCATGAATCTGAATACTTAAAGGACAGGTCATGGCACTTATCAAATGCTGTTGAAGGGTAAATACATTTTTACACTGTTGACCAACGAGTTGATCAAGGCAAGTTTCACTGACAAACATGACAAATGTCCAGTGGACCAGCCCCATTGGTCAATGGGGCATGAATAACTGAAGCTACTGACCAATGGGGCCTGTGTACTCGGCATTATTGACCGATGAGGCAAGCAGTTCTGGCACAAATGACCAACAAGAGGCCTAAGGGCATGTGACGCTCACCTGGACCATTAACATTTGAACAGTTTGCATTTAAATAGACATGATAGATAAATTTCGGAAAATCCAAGATGGGCACCAAAAAAATAGACCAATCCAGATTCTCGTTTGATATTTTGAAGCCTACCATCATAGAATCATTTGACACAAGTTTTTATTGAAATCGGGCTATGGATTAAGGAGTACCATTTTTAAATGGTTCTGGATGATTTTCAGAAAATCAAAGATGGCCACCAAAACACTGACCTATCGAAATTCGGAATAGAATTTCTAGAGGCTACCACTATAGGATCCTTAAAGCCAAATTTGGTTTAAATTGCCCAAGGGGTTAATGAGTAATAGCGTCTTAAACAGATTCTCATTTCCCGGAAAATCCGAGATGGCCAGCCGGAAAAATCAAGCAGTCAAACTACTGTAGGGGCATTCCGGCGGAGTTTGGTTGCAATCAGCTAAGCTGTTAATGAGTAGTATTTTTAACGATTTCCAAAAATTTTCAGAAAATCCAAGCTGGTCACTGGAAAATGGACCAATAAAAATTCTGTATACATGATCTGATTCCTACCACCCAAGGCGCCTTCCAGCTAAGTCTGATTGAAATCGCCCAAACAGTTAATGAGTAGTAGCAATTTAAATGATTTCCAGCCATTGTTCGAAAAATTTACGATGGCGCTAAACAAATTGACCAAACAAGATTTTGTACACAAGCTCTGAGGCACACACCCCTAGGGTACTTCTAGATGTGTTTGCTTGAAATCGTTCAAGCGGTTAATGAGTAGTAGCCTTTTAACTGATCTCCAGATATTTTGAGAAAATCCAGATGGCCGGCGAAAAAATTGACCAATCAAAATTCTGTACAGGTTTTGAAACCAGTAGGCTTTTCAAGGCCAGGTGAGCTGACAGGCAAGTGTAAGTGACACTAGTGACCAATGGGGCAAGCATAGCTGATGCTATTGGCCAATGGCCCACAGGTACCTGACATTACTGCCCAATGAGTCATAAACTTCGGAGACTAATGACCACACTAAGTATCATTGACACTAATGACCAACTGTGCAAGCAGTGGTGGCCAATGTGGAAAGCGTAATTGATGCCAATGAACATTGGTTAAATGTCCATGGAAATCAATTTGGCCAGAATATATGAAAAGTTGGGCAGTAAATGAAATATTATTATGTCCTTGGGGAAGGTACCATTGACCAATGCATCAATAATCGCTGTCACTATTGCCCAATGGTTCGTGTTGTTAATAGTAATGAATCTCATCACAAATTACAAATGCAGAAGTACCATCATTAAATGCAAAAATACTGACTCCTCGGCTTGAAACAACTCGGCAATGGGACAAGTACCACTGATCAATGTGCCAACCAGCCATGACACTATATTGGCTAATGGTTCAAGTGTCCCAGATGGTAGCGAACCACAACCCAAATTTTTATTGATCTATAAAGAAATCCACCGAATATATGTTCCTATACATGCCATAGGATTAAGTATATTAAAAGACTCAAGATTGCAATACAATAATAATGGTCATATCAACATTTTCTTAAGGTGTGGTCACGTCACATTCATAGCTCAAATAAATATTGCCTAAAAAATATATATCTGCTAAAGTTGTTTTTAATCCATCAACAAATTCCAAAACATTCCACAAAACATACTTTCTCCCTAGGCTTCAATACATCGAAAATCTTGCATGGGCAATAACTGTTATATGAAAGCGTTGCCACTTCATGTCTTTAACACAAATAGATATTTTCTAAGGGAGTATAAGTGCCAAATTTGGTTTTAACCCATTAACAAATCAGAAAACTGACCACAATTGTTGACATTGTATACCAGGTGAGCTAAAAAAATCTACACGTACGGATGCAAAAACATTCCCTCCACTGTTCACAAAGCAGGAGGATAATTAGCCGTACTAAGAATTAGGGCTGTAACAATACGCAATACGTATATACACGTATTGTATTGCAGTCACAAAACAATACGCAATACAATACAGTTATTACAATAAAGATTTTGTGACATAGTGGTGAGCAAACAATAAATACACATTTAACCCAATAACACTTAAATTTGTTCAAGAAATGTTCAAATTTCACCCAGATAATTGTCATTTGCAGACCAAGAGGAGACTAGTTTTGAAAATTTACCACTGGAATGACTGGCTCATTTATCGAGCCAGTCATTCCAGTGGTAAAATATCAAAAATAGTCTCCTCTTGGTCTGCAAATGGGCATTTTTCAAGACCAATGTAGAAACTGTTTTTGGCGTATATGCTTGTTAAATGGCTAACAAAGAAAAGGTGGTACAATAAATTATTACATTAAGTCACTAATTTTTCATTGTAATAACTGTATTGAATTGTTTATTGTATTGTGACTATAGGCTTGTTGGACTAGGTCTTAGAAAGAAACCTATCGAAATCGACGATGATCCGAAATCCAAGATGGCCGCCAGCCACTTGCGGCCATCTTGAAAATTGCTTTCCAGATGATAACTCCGTTACCGTTTATTGGATCGCTTTGAAACTTCATGGAGTGGTTGGACTAGGTCTGGAGAAGAAACCCATCGAAATTGACGATGATCCGAACTCCAACATAGCCACGGGCTGCCATCTGGAAAGTCGGTTTCTGGATGATATCTCCCTTACCACTTATCGGATCACTTCATAGGGTCGTTGGAATATGTCTGGTGAAGAAACTTATCGAAATAACGATAATCCGAAATCCAATATGACTGCCAGTCAGCGGTGGCCATCTTGAAAATTGGTTTGCGGACGATACCTCCTTGACCGTTCAAGGGATCGCTTTGAAAGGATGACAGGTCTTGGTCTGAGGAAGAAATAAATATTTTCTGATAGCTCTCATTCATTGATTTGTCATCATGGCGGGGTATTATGCGCCGTTTGCGGAGCTCTTGTTAGAAACGTCTTTAAAAATCTTCTCCGAAACCGCTTGAGGGATTGAAGCAAACCTCATGAAATATGATCTAGGGCATAAGCTGAACAAAGTTGGTTCAAGGGAACTTGATTGGTGAAATGGTACGGCAGTCATCTTGGTTGACCTAGTTTTCGTGAAAACGACTTCTCCAGAACCACTAAAGGGATCAGGTCTATATTCTGTATATATGATTTAGGGACTAAGAGCCATTAACGTTGTTCAAGGGAAGTTGATCCATGCAAAATCATGACCGCCGTTGGCCAATCAAAATGTAGCATGTTTGGCAGCCATATTCGATTTTTTTATTCGTCGGATGTTGAGGCCGAAATTGCTTTTCTAAATGTTTTTGGGTATACTGATCTCAAATTTGCTATTTTCGAAACTGTCGGATAAACGGTTTGGTGGCTATCTTGGATCATTTTCCCGACAAACGCTCCCAAACTAAAGTAATGGGAAATTTAAAATGTTTCTTCTCGAGAACCACTGGGCGAATTTTAATTATATTTGACAGGAACAATCCTTAGTGCATAGAGGTTCAAGTTTGTTCAAATGAACCCGATCAGCCAATTTGGCCGGCGGCCGTCTTGGATTTTGGTGGATTTTTAGGAATATATTTAAGCATCTTCTCCGAAACCGCTTGGGGCATCAATTCAAAACTCATAAAATATGATCTAGGGAAAGAGCTGAAACAGGTTTGTTGACGGGAACTTGATTGGCCAAATAGTTCAGCGGCCACCTTGGATGACCTTGTTTTCGCGAAAATCAATTCTTCTCTAGACTCGTTGAAGGGAGATCTGATTAGGGAGTAAGGCCCATTAAAGTTTATTCAACGAACTTTGATCCGTCAAAAAAACATGGCCGCCGTGGGCCAATCAAAATGTAGCATGTTTGACGGCCATATTGGATTTTCTTTATATGATGGATTTTGAGGCCGAAATTGGTGTTATATATGTTTTTGGGTATTCTGATCTCAAATTTGCTATTTTCGGAACTGTCGCATAAACGGGTTGGTGGCCAATTTGGCTGGTGGCTATCTTGTTCCAAGTGGTCGTTCGTTTTGTTCGGTAGTTTCAGTGGCCAATACTTGCAGGTGGGCAATACAGGTCCCTTGGGCCTCTTGTTTAATTGTTTTACTGCTTTTGAAATTTCTGTTTCAGTTATATCCGTTTTTAACTCATGATATATATTGACGGTGTCGTTTTCCAATTGGTCGTTTAAAGTTGCAGTTATTTCTCGCTCTGCTTGATAAAAATCACCCGCGGGATTAGTTACTTGTTTAAAACAGCAGTCTAGAATATGTTAATGGTAGGAAGGTCAGATACGTTTCAAAATGGAAATTTTCCTTGCGGATCCTGGATATTGTACACGTGTTGCTGTGAAACATTTTCTCTCCGGTTTTTTAGCTCACCTGGCCTAAAAGGCCAAGTGAGCTTATGCCATGGTGACCGTTTGTCATGTGTCCGTCGTCTGTCTGTCGTTCACCCGTCAACTTTTCTTTTAAAAGACTTCTTATCAAGAACCGCTTTGCCGGTTTCAATTATGTTTGACAGGAAGCATCCTTAGGGCATAGGGGTTCAAGTTTGTTCAAACGAAGCCGATCGGCCATCTTGGATTTTGGCCGATTTTAGGAAACGTCTTTAAAAATCTTTTTCTCCGAAACCGCTTGGGGGAATTGATGCAAACCTCATGAAATATGATCTAGCGCAAGAGCTGTATCAAGTTTGTTCAAGGGATTGGTCAAATGGTTCGGCAGCCATCTTGGTTGACCTAGTTTTAGTGAAAACGACTTCTCCAGAACCACTGAAGGGATCGGGTCGAAATTGGGCAGATATGATTAGGGACTAGGGGCCATTAAAGTTTGTTCAAGGGAAGTTGAAACTGTCGGATAAACAGTTTGGCGGCCATCTTGGATCATTTTCCCGCCAAAAGCTTCTATACTAAAGCAATGGGAAATTTTTAATGTCTTCTTGTCTAGAACTGCTGGGCCGCTTTCAATTAAAATTGGCAGGAAGCACCCTTAGGGCATAGGGATTCAAGTCTGTTCAAACGAAGCCGATCGGCCAATTTGGGTGGCGGCCATCTTGGATTTTGTCCGATTTTTTTAATGTCTTTAAAAATCTTCTTTGCGGAAAACGCTTAGGGAATCAACAAAATGGTTCGGCGGCCATCTTGGATGACCTAGTTTTTGCGAAAACGACTTCTCCAGAATGGCTGAAGGGATCTGGCCGAAATTGGGGCGATATTATTAGTGACTAAGGGTCATTTAAGTTTCTTCAAAGGAAGGTGATCCATAAAAACATGGCACTGTGGGCCAATCAAAATCTAGCGTGTTTGGCTGGCATATCAGATCTTTTTTATTTGATGGATTTTGAAAGGCCGAAATTGGTGTTATATATTTTTGGAGGTATTCGGATCTCAAATTGCCTTTGTCGAAGCTGTCGCATAAACGGTTTGGTGGCCATATTTGATCATTTCCCGCCAAAGGCTCCCATACTAAAGCAATGGGAGATTTAAAATGTCTTCTTGAGAAACACTGTGCCGGTTTCAACTATATTTAACAGGAAGCATCCTTATGGCATAGTGGTACAGGTTTGTTCAAAGGAAGACGATCAGCTGATTTGGCCGGTGGCCTTCTTGGATTTGGCCGACTTATCAACGTCTTAAAAAATCCTGTCCCAAACCACTTGGGGGATCGATGCAAACCTCATGAAATATGGTCTAGGGCAAGAGCTGAACCAAGTTTGTTCAATGGACCTTGATTTGCCAAATATTTCGGCGGCCATCCTGGATGAACTAATTTTCGTGAAAACGACCTCCAGAACAGCTGAATGGATCGGGCCGAAATATGATATGTCAAAAACACATTTAGCATTTTTGGGGAACATCTTGTATTTGCTGCAGATTTCTGAGAAAATCATAAAAAGACTACTTATTAACCACTGAGCCAATTTTAAACCTTCTTCACAGAAATTTAATTGGTAAATTTTTCCAATGGTCATCTCGTTTTGTTCGATTATGCCAGTGGCCAATAATTCCAGGTGAGCGATACAGGCCCCTTGGGCCTCTTGTTATATACTCAATAATTGTTGCTTTATAGTCATTTTAACCATACTGGGCTTGATTTTGACATATATATGACAGGCCAGGGTGTTCTAGTAACATTTTGATATGAGTAATCCACATCAATTTAAACTCGTTATATATATATATATATATATATATATATTTATATATATATATATATATATATATATATATATATATATATATATATATATATATATATATATAAATATATATATATATATATATATATATATATATATATATATATATATATATATATATATATATATATATATATATATATATATATATATATATATATATATATATATATATATATATATATGAATTGGTAGCATCATAGGTTATGCAGTTTACATTATATTATAGCCCCTTTCCCACACACTAATTTCCCCTAATATTGATTTTTTTTCGTGTAGTAGGATTTGTCCAAGCTCTCTATAGACCATCACGGTCTCTATAGACACATTCCACTTGGGGCATTAATTCAAAACCCATGAAATATGATCTAGGGAAAGAGGTGAAATAGGTTTGTTGAAGGGAACTTGTTTGGCCAAATAGTTCAGCGGTCATCTTGTCCTTTTGACATCCAGTATAATTTTACAGAAGCGTTTATGTAATTGCTCCACTAGCTTTCCGGAGATAAATATGAAGTCCCGGTTGATTGTTAAATTATGATAATTTCACTTTTTAAACGTTTTTATTTCTTTTCTACAAAAAAAAAAGGATTCCTAATCCCCAACCCCACCCAAAAAGGGTATTTATGTGTGCGCGTGCGGGTGGGCGTGCTTGCGTGCGTGCGCGCGCGTGCGGGTGTGTCCATGTTTGTGCATCCACTTTATAAATGCTGGGTTTGAAGTCAGTGGTGGTCGCGATTCACAAAGTGTTCTATTTTCGAAAATGTCCATGGGTGGTCATCTTCTATTTTGCTATAATTACATCAGTTTAAGAGATATCATGCCATGTGAGGTGTCAAATGAAAGAAGAAATGATGCTGATCAGAACTATGTAAGAATATTTATTATATGTCGAGGCAAACTTGTCTAATTCTTCTGAGTGTTATAGATAACAAGGTGAAATAAAGATGTAACCGGTTCCGCTTCAAACTGGTTTTTATGAATCTTTTTTAGCATGTTGCTCACTGGTGTCATATATTCGGGATATGATATATGCATTTCATAGTACATTATCTGAGATGTAATAACAGCACAAAATTCCATCAGATAAATCTTATAACTGTTCCTAGTATATCATTTAAACCAAGAGCAGGTAATACTGTAACCTTGGCTTCAGGTTAAGGGAGTAGTTTCATAAATGTGATAAAATTGCAGTTGAGAAAGTATATAAAAACTATACATTTTTAGAATGCTTATAAACTGTAGTTCTTATAAAGATGTAATGTTGCACTCTCTATCTTGAGAGTCTCACATCATTAACAAGGTGAGAACAAAATGTAACACCCGAAATTTATCTATAAAAATCATGCACCACCTTTTTTCAAATTATTATAGCACCTAAATACAATAAAATTTTAATTTTTTGAAAAGGTACTTTTTGAAATGCTCATGAGTTAACGTTTAGGACCATATGCGTATGTTATGTCTAAGTCTTCAAGAAATAGTTTCATGCATGCTGCACTTTAGTGAGAACAAAATGAAACACACGTTTTTCAGAGACATCATACACATTTCACCCTGTTATCTATAACATTCAGAAGAATTAGACAAGTTTGCCTCCACATACAATAAATATTATTACATAGTTTTAATCAGTCTTCTTTCATTTGAAACCTCACATGTCGTGATATCTCTTAAACTGATGTAGTTATAGCAATTAGAAGATGACCACCCATGCACATTTTCGAAACTAAATCACTTTGCGAATCGCGACCTGTATGCATGTTTAATAAATAGTCCACCAAATTATTGAAAAGATGCTCTTTGAGAGTAAATTTAAATTCATTTCTCAAATTTTGAGCAGTTAAATGTAACTAGCCATAACACACGTTTTAATCTTTGAAATGAGTACACAGTGGAGGTTTATGTATAATGTAGAATTAGTGTTGTTGTAATCTAAATTTTCGCATACAGCTTTTTTTATTTCTGCTTTTAAATTTCTACTACTGAAAGATGGTTAAGGGATATACCATTATTGTTGCAGTATGTTGTTGCCCAATATATTGACTGTTAATCTTATAAGTATTTTTATAATAATCAGTTTGAAAGTTCAATTTAAAGTGAAAATGTGAACACGGAGAAATCGAGCATTAAAGTAGCTTGCTTTCCACTTATTTCAATGTAATTTTTGTTCACTAGTATTGCGCTTTTAGCTTGCTTAATAATCACATTTTTGATGAAATTATCCTTGCTATTGTTGGTATATACCCTCTTCTTCTTCTTCTTTTCGTTCGCTGATCATACCGCCAGTCCTAAGTGACTATCGACATGATCATAAGCGTTAAGTGCGCGGATCCATGGTTTATTAGAGAGGGCCGTGCGCCTGGAACCTCCGTCTTCAGCACTAGAGGTTTCTGTCAGGGTTACCTCGCCCTTACCTCCTTTAGTCGCCTCTTACGACACGCAGAGGATACGGACGGTGTATTCTAAGCCCCACCTACAGGGCTGGGTATATACCCTAAGAACTATCATATCCAAAATTTCAAATTTTGTCAAAAAATGCCCCGGAACCAAAAATAGACCACTTCATGAATTGCGTCCTGGTTGTATACGTATGTATCTTTTCCTAGAACATTCGTGACATAACTCTTGCCTCTCTAAAGTAGGAAAGAGTTATCTCTCTTTCTCTAGGATGGGTTGGGTCCGCGCATGCGCTTGAATCTGGTATAAAATTCAATTTTTAGCTCACCTGGCCTGAAAGGCCAAATGAGCTTGTGCCCTGGCGACCGTCCGTCGTGTGTCAATCCGTCGTCCGTCCGTCCATCAACTTTTCCTTTAAACGACTTCTCAAGAACCACTGGGCCGATTTCAATTATATTTGGCAAGACGCATCCTTAGGGCATAGGGATCCAAGTTTGTTCAAACAAAGCCAATCGGCCAATTTGGCCGGCGGCCATCTTGGATTTCGGACGATTTTAGGAAACGTCTTTAAAAATCTTCTAGGAAACCGCTTAGGGGATTGATGCAAACCTCATGAAATATGATCTAGGGCAAGAGCTGAGCTAAGTTTGTTCAAGGGAACTTGATTGGTCAGATGGTTCGGCCGCCATCTTGGTTGACCCAGTTTTGGTGATAACAACTCTAGAACCGCTGAATGGATCGGACCGAAGTTTGGTAGATATGATTAGGGACTAAGGGTCATTAAAGTTTGTTCAAGGGAAGTTGATCCCTCAAAAAACATGGCCGCATCTGGCCACTCAATAGCCATAATGGATTTTTTGATTTGATGGATTTTGAGGCTGTAATTTGTTTTATATATCTTTTTGGTTATTCTGATCCCAAATTTACAATTTTCGAACTGTCAGATAAACGGTTTGGCAGCCATCTTCCCGCCAAAAGCTAAAGCAGTGGGAAATTTAAAATTACATCTCGAGGACTACTTGGCTGATTTCAATTATATTTGGCAGGAAGCATCCATAGGGTGTAGAGATTCAAGTTGCTTCAAACGAAGCCGATCGGCCAATTTGGCCGGCGACCATCTTGGATTTTGGCAGATTTTTAGAAACGTCTTTAAAAATCTCCGAAACCGCTTGGGGAATCAATTCAAGACTCATGAAACATCATCTAGGGCAAAAGCTAATCCAAATTTGTTTAATAGCCATCTTGGATGACCTAGTTTTCGCAAAAACAACTCCAGAACCTCTACTTATACCCAATCGCCTTTTTAGTTTAAATGCCTATGTTCCAGGTGAGCGATACAGGCCCCTTGGGCTTCTTGTTATGGTTAGGTTTTTGGTTTATCTCAACATATTGTCTTATATCTCAGGATTCGTTCACCCTATTGGAACTAAACGTGGACACGTGCTTCCCTATATATAAAGGATATGGGTCAACACGATATTGAGGTCATGCGGTCAAAGTTCTAAGTCACTGTGACCTTTGTATAAAACAATATTTTACGGTAACGTTTTTCATTTAGCTCAACATATCGTCTTATATCTCAGCATGGCTTCACCCTATTGGGATTAAATATGGATACCTGCTTCCTTATATAAAAGGGATTGTGCGTGAAGATATTGAGGTCATAGTTTACGGTCACTCCGACTTTGTTATTAAACTATTTTTACTGTTATGTTTTTGGTTTAGCTAAAACATGTCGTCTTATATCTCGACATATCTTCACCCTATTTGGACTAAGCTTGGAGCCCCGCTTCCTTATATCAAGCGGATGGAATACAATGATATTGAGATCATGAGGTCAAAGTTCGATGTCATTGTGACCATGGAATTCAACTTTATTTTATGGTTTAATCTTTAAGTTTAGCTCAACATAGCATCTTATGTCTCACCGTGACTTCACCCTACTGAGACTAAACTTGGACACATGATTACATGTATCAACCAGACGGAGAATAGTGGTATTGAGGTCAAGGATGAAGGCCATCGTGACCTTTGTATGATACTCATATCGTTTTATATCTAATGATTGGTTCAGCCTATTGTGACTAAACCTGGATACATGGTTACATATATCAACCAGATGCAGCACAATCCTCTTGAGGTCAAAGGGCAAGTTCACTGTGACATTTGCATAATACCCTACTCTTTTCGGCTTGAATTTAACTTGGTCACCTGCTTACCCATATCAAGTGGATGAAGTACAATGATATCGAGGGCAGCGGTAAAGGTCATTGTAACATTTGTATAAATTGCAGACTAACAGTTTGTTTCTGTTTACTGGCTCATCTGGCCTTAATTCACCTTTCCAGAGTATCCATCCATCATCTGACCTCGTATGACGTCATTATCAGCCTAGCGCATGTACGATGACGTCACAATCATTACGTCACAAAGGGTTCCATATAGACCGCCATAAAATCTCAAAAAGTCCGACACGCTGTATGAATTGTATGTCTTTGTAATACTTTGCTATTTAATAAACATGCTGTTGAATATTTTGAAACTAATTTGACTGGGCGCTGTTGCTGCCTTAGGCAGCAACAGCACCCAGTCAAATTAGTTTCAAAATATTCAACAGCTTACCGCTGTAGTTTTTGGAAATTGATAGTCATGGTATTCAGAGATCGATCGAGCCCAACACGGGCGAGGTGTGGGTGGAGCTTAGCTAGAGATGGGCGGGGCATAGCTAAAACCAGAAAGGTCCATTTCAGAATTTTTCAAATTATTGGAACTAAGCATTGTCATATAGTTACCTCAAACAGGAGGAACAGCACAGACATTCAGACATTTGAGGTCAAGGTCATTGTGATCTTGGTAAACAAGGGTTCATTTGTACTAGTTTTTATGCTCCCCAAAAAAATTTCGCTGGAGCATATAGTCGCCGCTTTGTCCGTCCGCCCGTCCGTTCGTCCGTTCACCATATATAAGTTTGTCCAGATCATAGTTTCAAGACTTTTTCACATATGGTCACCAAACTTGATATGTGGATGCATCTTAGGGAGACGGTGTGGAGAGTCTGAAAAGTAGGTTATGCTGACCTACTTTTCATGGTCTACTGAATATCACAGAAAATGTTTGTCCGGGGCATAGTTTCAAGGCTTTTTCACATACGGTCACCAAACTTGGTATGTGGATGCATCTTAGGGAGAAGGTGTGCGGAATATGAAAAGTAGGTCATGCTGACCTACTTTCCATGGTCGACTGAATATCACAGAAAAAGTTTGTCCGGGGCATAGTTTCAAGGCTTTTTCACATACGGTCACCAAACTTGGTATGTGGATGCATCTTAGGGAGAAGGTGTGCGGAATATGAAAAGTAAGTCATGCTGACCTACTTTCCATGGTCGACTGAATATCACAGAAAATGTTTGTCCTGGGCATAGTTTCAAGCCTTTTGCACATGTGCTCACCAAACTTGGTATGTGGGTGCATCTTAGGGAGAAGGTGTGCGCAGTATGAAAAGTAGGTCATGCTGACCTACTTTTCATGGTCGCCTGAATATCATAGAAAATGTTTCTCCGGGCCATAGTTTCAAGACTTTTTCACATATGGTCACCAAACTTGGTATTGATTATTACAGAAAATATCTCTGTTCATTTTGAACATAGTTTTTATATGTATTTTTCAAATGGTGCCAAGCAAAGTCTATGTGTGTTTATTTAGAGAAACTTAGATTTTGCTTTTATTAAGCTATCCTTAACAAGTTGTTCGTTAGGGCAAATCCCGCCAGACCAAAAGAATGATGGCCCACCGAATCATTCCTACTCCCCAAATTGTGGATTTAACATCATTACACAAAGCCAACAATATTTTAAGGATGGCCTAATATGGTGATATCTCATTGACAATTTCAAGTTCGTTTCTCTGTGTCTGAGCCACCGTTCCAAACCTTTCCCTGAAGCATATGACTTCGGGGTTATCCATTCAGCTTCTCTGCAGAGCATGCCTTCGGGGAGCATACATCAATTTATTGATTTGCCTTGTTTGTTCTAGTTTTCGGTGTAAATCTTTCCTCACTCTGCGGTGTACAGAGTAGCCTGACTAACGCCACTCTGTTTCCCAAGCCATAAAGTAAAGCTGTCTATAACTTGCATTTAGTAACTCACCTGGCCAGAATGCCAAAGTGAGCTTATACCATCGCGATCGTAGCGACCGTCCGTCATCCGTTCGTCGTCTGTCCCTCAGCATTCGCTTTAAAATGTATCCTAAACCGCTTGCCAGATTTTAATCAAATTTGGCTCTAAGGATCCTATGGAGGTACGCTCTAGAAATTGTATTTACATTTTCGAATGGTCAATGTTTTGGTTGAAAATCTTAGATGTTATAAAAAAATTTACCTGAAAGTGTCAAAATGCATCTCCTCCTAAGCTTCATAATAGATTTCAACTAAATTTGCCTGCAAGGATCCTATAGTGGTAGGCTCAGGAACTGCTATTGAGAATTATGATTGGTAAATATTTTTGGTGAAAATCTTAGATTTCGTCCAAAAAAGATTTACCGGAAAGACGTCAAAACGTATCTCCTCCTTAGCTTCTTGACATATTGCAGCCAAATTTGGGTTGAAGGTTCGTATCGACGTCGACTTTCGAACTACAATTCAAAACTTTGATAGGTCATCTTCTTTGGTGAAAGTCTTAGATTCTGTAAAAAGAATTAACCAGAAGGTGTCAAAATGTACAACACCCTCCCCCCCCCCCCCCCCGGCTTCTTGACAGATTTCAACTAAATTTGCTTGGAACGATGCTATTGTAGTAGGCTCTAGAGATTCTATTCAGAATTCGGATTGGTAAATTTTTGGGGTGAAAATCTTAGATTTTGTAAAAATGTACGGTGAAAATCTTAGATTTTATTATAGATTTACCCGAAATTATCAAAACTCAGCTCCTTAACCGCTCGGTGGACTTTAAGCAAATTTGTCAGCAAGGATCATACAGTCGTAGGCTCTAGATCTTCTACTCAAAATATTGATTGGTCCATTTCTTTGAAGAGCATCTTGGATTTTCCGAAAATTGTTCACAATCATTTAAAATGCCAATGCTCCTTAATCAATGGGCCTATTTTAGCGAACCTTTGGTAGAAACATCCTATGAAATTTATGATCGTAGGCTCTCAGCATATCAAATGAGAATTTTGATTGGTAAATTTTTTTATGTTCATCTTGGATTTTCCGGAAGTTGTCAATCATGTTTATTTAAATGCAAATTGTTTCAAATGCTAATGGTCTAGGTGAGGGCCACAGGCCCTGGGGCCTCTTGTTTATGGCCTAAGGATACCCATTTTGATGATCCATCAGTGGCCAAACAATATTCACCAGCTCTATCTGGGTAGACTTCTAAACTTATAGCCATAAATTTGATTTCTCAATTTTTCCCGTGGCCTGAGAATTTTCTGGAAATCCCTTAAAAGGCTACTCCTTAACCAATGGCGTGCTGTCAACCACACTGCTGCGATCGCGTTTATCGGCAGACATCTTGAATTTAAAAAATGGCCAGGAAATCCCTTTAAAAATAGCTCCTGATTAACATATCTGCCATTTTCAACTAAGCTTGGCTGAATAATAGAGTGTTAGTCGTTAGAAAAGTGATACGGAAATTTGATTAGTCAATTTTTCTGACGGCCATTTTGGAAGAATCATAGCGTAGTAGGCTTCCAAAAGCTCGTACCATAATCTGATATTTCAATCTTCCGGTAGCCATCTTGGATTTCCGCAAAAGTATCTTGTTGACAAAAAATTAAATAAGCGACCTGATTTTAGCAAAGCTTACATATTTAACAGTTCAGAGAGGCAACTATCTTACTCTATTATTAACACAATTAACTTTCTGATTTCTAAGGTTTAAATGGCTATTGAATCAGTAACATTATATCAAAACATATTTAATATAACAAATGTCTTGTTTACATGTTTTCTTGTTTTACATAGTTACTTTGAAATTGAAATTCTCCAAATTCAGAGTTCAAAGTGTTAAGCTCATATGATGTATTTTCCGTCCAACTGTCTGGTTTTCGAGAAAACTACTTCGTGTTTATCCGTCTGACTGCTCAGATTTTGCAGACGACATATTCCAGGGGTTATATCTCTTGACCTGCTAAATACATTGAAAACAATTTGACTGAAGGTTGTAGGTGGCTGAGACACCAACAACTTTCAGTCAAGTTGTTTTCAAAATATTCATAAAGTCAAGAGTCAGTCAATATAATATCATGCCATCTTACCTACTCTCGCAGTAGTAGAACTAGTACGTGATTAGTTTTATAAATAGATCTTTCTCAGAAAGGCTTGGAAGAGACCTATATCTCTATCGTAGGCCAATTCCCCATCGACCATACCCATATTTCGGCACTCCATATATGGGCAAGTAAGCCAACCCCGCGTCTCTGTGGCATCAAAATCACGTGGCACCTCTTGAGCAATCAGAATATGCGTATATATCCAACACAAGTCATATTGCTTAGGCTGGAGAGCTTAAACAGCTGTTAGACAGCTGAGCTTCAATGCCATTGGTCATCTCGTTGGACGTGCTACTCTGAGGATTTAATTTAACTTTTAGATAATCTTACGTTTCTGTGTTCGTCAAACATAACGCTTGGGTACACATTGAGCTTGTCTGTGTGGGATTCTCAGGATTATGTATCAGTTACAACAATATACGTCCCTCCGTCAGAGAAGTGAAAGCTGGTTGCTGCTGCATCACCGTCCCTAGTGGCGGTTTGATTAAGTGAAAACACAACTGCTCGCCATACTTGTCAGTTGATAAGATAAATGCTATTTATTTTAGTCATCTGAGGTCAGTTTATCAATCTGACTTTACCTATAGATTTCCAGCTTCGAGAGGATTAAGGTAGTATTAATCAGAACACTAAAGCTTTACTCACATAAACTTGAAGCTAATATTTAGTTGACCGATAAATAACTGGACTAAGCAATAAAACGTAGACCAGTATAGCTCACAAGACGCAATGCACGGTCTTGTGCAAGTCGAATTATTCTCAATATCCCCAAGCCGATTTGTGATAAAAAAAATTAAGGCACTCTTAATTCCAAGGGCACCTCTCAAAGATGTTTCCTTTACCGCTCCAATAACATGTCGTACTATATAATGTTCTTCATTAGCCAAGAATACCTAATTTCGCTGGCCGTCAACCATATATCCATAAAAGGATGGGTGTATTCTGTGGCGGTGGGAGGGGGGGGGGGGGGTGGCGTGTGTAGGTGAACCAACAATTAAAATCTAACATGACTGTGTATGACATCCGCTGTATTGAATGTCATTCCAGATAACATAGGCACAATTTAAACTCAAACATACTTGTTCCACGTGTAGTCAGTGTTGCTTTAATGGATGATTTCAGTTCGGTGTTAGTTCAGGGTTACCTATCTTTCTTTTAGGTAACTTGCGGGGGAGGGGTGTGGTTGGGGGTGGGGTGTTGAATTCTGTCGGGTATGCCGTTTTAATAAGATCTCACATATTGCTAGCATTATTTGTGCGTTCCTTGTACATATTCCCTCTAAGTCACTGTGGTTGCGGTCCCAGTTTTCTTTATTATACCGGGGATTCGACATAGTTTCTGTCTGACTTTGATGGGATGCATATTATATGAAGTCAGTGAATACAGTTTCATAGCCGGAGATACTGGCCAAGATGTCGACGCGAAACAACAATTTGTTAGTAGCAAATCTAGAGTGCCATTTACATGGGTTGGCATGCTTCAAAACTATATCAATGCTCGTCTTCTAGCGTCGGGATCCTATCATGTTCCCAGTCACTTAAAAACTCTCAAATCTCTAACCTTGGAGTTGCGTTTAGTTGTAAAGCCGAATGGCTAACGCATGCGGAATCCATAATGTCCAATGCCCAACGCAAACTGCCCATACTCAAAGGCCTAAAATATATACCTGGCCGGGAATGCCGTCAAATCACGTATGCAAGCTTCGTTAGGCCATCTCTTGGTCACGCAGACGTGGTTCGGGATAATGTACCACAATATCTTGTGGCTAGACATGAAAACATTCAAAAGGACACACTCCGAACAATCAGCGGACTTACACATAGTGCTAGTATTAATGAGTTGTATAGGGAAACCGGATTGGAAACACTGTCCCATAGCGCAAAACCCACAAACTAATTATGATCTATGAGATTATTAATGTAATGGCTTCCGCACCGTTGAACATTATCTTCCTCCAATGTCTCAGACACAGAATCCATATAGTATCTATCATCCAAATATCATTACCCGGTACAGATGCTGAACTGAGATTTATAATAGATCATTCATTCCAGAAACAATCAGTGCCTGGAATTCTCTACCACAACCCGTTAGAATGGCTACCACATTATCGGAATTTAAAAGCAACCTGAAAGCCATGAGCTAGATACAACCTCACCCCCTGTGGCACTATACAGGACCAAGGGTGGCGAATATTGCGTTAACCAGACTCCTAAACTGGTGCAGTAACCTAAACAGACATTTACTCGGCAACTTTCTGTCTGATTCTAGACGGCGCAACTGAGGGCACGCTGACGAATCAATTCAATATTACCTGTTTCACACTGCTCGCTCTACGCAGACAAGAGAGACGCTTTCTTTAATAATCTCATCTCAAATCATATCTTTTCTATGCCTCTAACTGTCCAACATTTCTTATTCGGTAACACCAATTCAAGCTCTAATCTGAAGTAGTATGATTACTAAGCACCATCGGTACGCTGGCGCTACCTGGTCTGCTCTTCCTAAGTCCTTTGTGCACTACCTTCTCCATCTGTTTCTCTCCAATATATTGGCCGGTTTGTACCTTAAAGGATTAATGGTTATAGCAGTTGAATACCACTCGGTTTGAGAGGCGTCCTTTTGGAACGGGACTATTCTTTGAAGATGTGCCACTGGACTGACTGGCTCGCTAACCGAGTCGGTCAATGGTATGGTAAATGGTGTTTACAAATGGTTTTCTCTAGGACTGCTGGTGGACGTCTTCGGTGAGAGGACTGAAATTTCCGTGACCAAATGTGATCTTTAAATGGTTAATAGTAAGGACATTTCCTGACACCTAGAATAGTGACAGACTTTTGTCAACAGCGATCACATTATAGTAACACTCAATGGATAAGCAACATGGATGCGGCCATTGTGTCGTGTAATGGATGAATCCACTTTTAACTATGCCCCGCTCATGTCTACCTAGTCTTCGTCCATGCTTTGTTGGCATCGACTTGTACGCTTTGAATCCTGGATTCTCGGAATTCCAATTGTTGGGACTAGACAGCGGCAGCTCCCAGTCAAGCTAGTTTCAAAATATTCAACAGAATGTTTATTAAATAGTGAAGACATACACTTCGTACAACTTGACGGACTATTCCAGATTTATGACAGTTTATTCCCGTCAATTATGATTGTGAAGTTAGCCTATAGGTGACGTAGTGGATTATGATGTTAATACTTGAGTGACAGAGTGGATTCATTAAATTTGAAATCATCATAGCTACTGACCAATGTGAGTACATATGTTCCTATACTAGCCATGGTGATTGATCTATGGTAAGCTAACTCTTTCATCCCGAGAGTGAGATGGAGAGAGGAAGGGAGGGAGGGAGAGTGGGATGAATGGAGGGAGCATACAGGTAAACATATTTATTGTCTGCCTTGAGTGTTTTGGTACGCCAGCCCAAGCAGGGGCGCCGGAGCTCTTTAACCCAATTGTGTCATCTTAAACTTTTAATCGCAACACCGAGCCTCTGCGGTGCTTGTTGAGGAATGCCCATTTGCGGGCCAAGAAAAGACTATTTTTGAAAATTTACCACCGAAATCACCGGCTCGGTACCCGGGCCAGTCATTCCAATGTTAAAATTTCAAAAATAGTCTTCTCTTGGCCCGCAAATGAACACTGACTAAGCGAACATTGTGACTTACTTGACCCTTTAATCGTCAAGCCGGCTAAAACACGATCTTAAAAACTATTTTCCTACATTCCAGTAGCAAGTTTACAAAAAGGCGCGCGCACGCACGCACGCACGCACGCACCGCACGCACGCACGTACCATGTATGCATGCACAGTATACACACAGGGAGATGGCTAAACATCACTTAGTCAGTTTCCAATCGACTGGAAGCGGGCATCAGAGGATTATTGCCCACTATAACGTGAATTGGGAATAGGTATAAGTGACTAAAGAATATTAAGTTCACTCAACATTGCTCTAATATTTATATATGGATCATAGGAAACTCAGAATGCATGAAGACGATTGGCAGAGACTGCACTTTTCACTGGTTTTGTGGCGTTTGGGTGGATGGGTTGGTATTCCATAGCATCCTTCCATGAGAGGGTGAAAACACCATTTCAGATCTGTGTGCCCTTTTTGTGGAACGTGCCCCCGCCGCCCCTCATATTTGCTTCCGGCGGCCCTGAGCCCAAGTGTGGGAAGTTAGTTATCAACTAAGATGATGTTAGATTGCTTAATGGACCTTTCCATTTTTTAGCCATGCCCCGCCCATCACTAGCTAAGCTCCACCCACACCTCGCCGTGTTGGGATTGATCGATCCCCAAATGCCATAGCTATCAATTTCCTGAAAACTATAAAGGGAAGCTGTTGAATATTTTGTAACTAATTTGACTTGGCGCTGTTGTTGCCTATGGCAGCAACAGCGCCCAGTCAAATTAGTTTCAAAATATTCAACAGACTATTTATTAAATTGTAAAAGCAAACAATTTGTACTACAACAAACAACAGACGGACAACAGACCGTCTTCAAATATGCGTTCGTGACGTACTTATCGACGTCATTCATGACGTCGTTCATTATGATGCCATTGTACACATCACGCAGTTCATTATGACGTCATATGATGGGTGAGTACTCTGGAAGGGTGAATTGCACATGCTCTGACGAATGAGTTGTCTAAAATGATGCGACTCTCTTTGTCTGAGACTATTCTGCGGCTGTAGTAGTAAAATATTCTACAGCTGCTGTATGATGTTTGACTACTACAGCCTTAGAATACAGTAAGTGCAACAGCAAGCCGTCCTTCGAATTTGACCTGTATGTCGTGTCCTCTGACAAAATCTTGATCTGAGTGTACCTAGTCCTGTGTTCTTGAGGGCCCCTTCCAGCACGCTTGACAGATTTATACGATGACCTCTCCTGGCTTTACATTTACTGGCTCCGAGTATGACGAATTCTACGGATCTCTGCACGGGTGTGTCTCTCTGGCATCCTTAGCGCATGGCCAAAGATAAACCGTCTTTGCTGTGTCACTTTTACAGACACGGGCAATGCATTATACATCTTGCACAGTGCATCGTTGGAAACTATGCTGTCCTTCGCTGTGTCACTTTTACAGACAGGGGCAATGTATTATACATCTTACACAGTGCATCGTTGCAAACTATGCTGCCCTTCCATCAGAGTCCAGCGATGGAGTGGAGGAGTTTGCGGTGTCAGGCATCAAGATTTCTAGAGCTGCCTTTGGCGCTGTCCAGCAGTTAGAATTGTACAGCATTAAGGACACGTAATTGCGTAATCTTTTTTGTTAGTAACAAATCGAGAGTAAGTCTTTTCAAAGGCATTCTCTTTTCTAACCGCTGAATTGATCGTACTGAAATTTAGGTGATAGGCTTAGGAACTAAGGGTCATTAAAGTTTGCTCAAGGGAAGCTGATACGTCAAAAACATGGCCGCTCTGGATCAATCAAAATTTAGCGTGTTGGGCGACCATTTTTGGATTTTCTAAAAATATTTCTACGGATATCATTTAAAAGACTATGTATTAACCACTGGGATTATCTTAATAAAACTTGGCTAAACCATCTGCACAAAAATTAGATTAGTAAATTCTTCCAGTGGTCATCTCGTTTTCGCCAGAGGCCAATAATTCCAGGCGAGCGATACAGGGCCCTTGGGCCTCTTGTTTCGTTTGTTGGCAGCTATATGGAGTGGGCCGTCAAGGGGTTTCTTTTCCTCGTCTATGAAGTCGACATCGACGACATTACTGTGTGGTGGTGATGTTTGTGGACTTTTCACGCATAGATTTCAATGCTGCAGCATGGTGAAATGTTCAGAGGCTAGACCATCTCCCTGTGGAGAGCCAATTGATCTCTCAAGCTATGCAGTCTTCATTGTCGTGACTCGTACACTCATTTGGTGTCTGCAAGTAGTACATCTGGCTAGTCACAGCTCATCTCCACTGGAACTGGCCTGATGTGGTACATCTCGGATCTTTGAGCGTTTAATTGTGTCGAATGCTCATGACATGTCAATGCCCGTTTTCTGTAAGGCAGTGTTTGGATATGAGCACACGGCCATATGTCGAGCGCATACAATTTCTGTGCCGCTGCCTCCGTGTGTAATGTCACTCTGACATGATCCAGTGAGGGCAGCATAGGCTATAGCATTTTCCGCATGAACATGAAAAGTACCATGAGCCGTAGAATTGCTGGGGCCGGGTGGTTTCTTGGGCTTGGGTAGTGCGATAAGGGTGTCTTGGCCTACATCATCGATGGTACATAAAGGCTGAGTTGATTAGGTGCATGATCGGTTTTGAGATAATGTCACTTGCGTATTTGAATAGTTCATTGCCCATGCCATGATCTCCGGACGCACATCCATTTCCAGTGCTTTGATTGCTTTCTCAACTTCTGGTGTTAGTAATGGCCTTGGATCACCTGAAAACGGATGCAAGAGCGTATCACTATGGCCAATTCTCGCATTGTGTCTGCTTTTCCCTGGTCAGTCCCGATAAAATGTCCTTCAGAGTTGTGTACAGTGAGTGGTGGTGCGTGGTCAGTATCTCCCAAGGCTCGGGCTGTCCGAAACATTTTATCACAGTTATCTGTGACGTTGATTTCATCTGGGAGTCTACGTGTTGAATAGCGAGATGCTTTAAGCATTCCCTGATGCAGCACAGAATGTTATTTCGTTCCATGTGTAGATTGGTACGGCAATCACGTTGGCCACTTTGATGCATGCGCATCCGTAATGCTTTCTGCTCCGTGGGTAGTTCTATTACTGCAGGGTCATCAGTATACCTAGTTCGGTTTGTGTTTTTGAGAACTCGTCCTAATAATAACTCGATAAGAGTATATTGTTTTCGTAGACAGTGAATGTTAGTGGAAAGATGTCAGATGAGTTAATATTATAAAAAAGCTGAGGTTTAATAGGAGTTAAGGTGTGGCTAGGCCTAATATGATGATGTGCAGTATCTGGGGTTACTGAAGGATATGTCGGGGATTAACTAGATAAACTTAGATGGATATCCTTCAGTGCAGTTTGGATTGCTGCATATGACATAGTCCCAGATTATGTCTGGTTTTGGAGCCACGTTATAGGTTTTGCTGTTGATGCTTTGGCATCAAGTGTGTTATCACTGCTTAAAAGTTTCGAATGTTTTGGCCCAGTCGTCCATGATATCACATGCTCCAACTTTATATAAACGATGATCCGAAACACTCTTTGTATATATAAGCGCCATCGAAATACACAACCACTGTCTTAGCCCACCAGCACATAACATGGCATAGAGTTATCGTCATATATATATATATATATATATATATATATATATATATATATATATATATATATATATATATATATATATATATATATATATATATATATATATATATATATATATATATATATATATATATATATATATATATATATATATATATATATATCATTAACAATGCAGCTGTCATTTTCGAGTTATGTGTTTACAGGAGACCGAGTCTAGTAAATGTTTTACAGATGACATCATGTGGCATGGCTTTCCCGAATATATAGTTTTGTGGCACGAGTTTTCTAAAACTGGTTATCGGGGGATTTTGCGAAAAATAGTCTTGATATAATATATGGGTGAAAATCTGAGAACAGTCAATTTTGAAAATGTATAAACTTTAAAAATAAATATACGCATACAATTTTTTTTTTTGGCTACACGGTACATAATAGGAACATAATTTATTTCAAAAAATGTCACAACTAAAGCGTCTTACTAAATGATTTATTGAACGTTCGCGGGTCAATGGTGGTCCAAAGTTATCACTTAAATTACCACCATTCTGATAATTATCCTATACACAGGATGCTGTCTAGATAAATATAACCCCAAAAGTTTTACCGAATGGATTCGCGCTGCAAAATAAGAAATCAAAATATGTCATAAGACTTTAATTTGGTTAATTGAAAAGAATTTTTAGTTAAAGGAAATAAAATGAAAAAAATATTCATCATATAATACTATGCCTCTCCATAACCATGCGCAATAGAGGCAAGTGCGTTCTCCTATCTTGAGGAGACAACCCATTCATTGTACACACCAAATGTACGTGATACACGGATAGAAGAAAATTTACATACTTAAAAAAAGATCTTTAGTAACGTAAGTGACATTTCGTAATATAAGTGACTGATGGTAACATAAGTGACCAATATTTGTAACATAAATGTATTTTGATCGATCTCTCTATAATAGAGATTGGTCAAACAACCAAGACAGATAGTCGAGCGTTAACGCTAAACCTCCCAAATCTATGTCGAGATAATGATAAATGATTTGTCACATGTGTACAGATCTTCTCCGCTATATGAGGTACGCAGATCGCATGCTTATAGTGTAAAACATGACACTCAATACAGGCCTCTGCGGGTGGATAAAAGTAAGGCTCGTCCTATACTAAACAGTGATAGACTCGATCTTGTTTTACCGTATTCTTTCTAGTAGTGCTACGCAGGGTTTGTTTAGAATATCTTTTGCTGGTTGCCATGTTTTCTGGTGTCATTCGTTTCATCATCAACGTTGCCGCGTTAGAATGGTAATTACTCGGTGCTGGTGAAGAAGCAACATCTACCGCGGCAATGCTATTCGCAATAACTTAACATGCTATATCTGTCGCCATTGCTACGGAAGGCTGGTCTGCGGAAAATGTTTACGATTTTAGATTGAAACACGGACAACCAATTCTTGAGCAAAATCAAGATAAATCTCTTTAACCAACGGCATTTCTCAATCTAGAGTTAACCTGCGCCACATCAGCGAACGATTAAAAGATCTTTCTATTCAACAAGCAGATTCGCTAGCAAATGAAATCACTACTAGGGATGACTGTTACAAAATGTTTCGGGCAGCCAGAGGCCTGAGAGTTACTGACTACACACCACCAGCACTCTGAAGTACACCTTATCGGGACTGACCAGGGCAAAGCCGAGGCAATTCGAGGAGAGTTCAAGAAACAGTTCATTGATTACGATGATGATCCCGTGCACCCGTTTGCAGGAGACCCCAGGCCATTACTAACACCAATTAAAGGCACGCAAAGCCCTGAAAATGGACATGATGGCATGAGCAATGATCTATTCAAATACGCAAGTAACATTATCTCAAAATCCGATCACGCGACTAATTAATTCAGCTTTTATGCACCACCTTCCTATCGATATTGTAGGCCAAGGCATGCTTATCGAATTACCCACGCCCAAGAAGACACCTGCCCCACCCCGCATAGCCAAATCTGCGGCACATTGCTCCTCAACAGCATACGTAAAATCCTATCCAATGTTACTCTATGTCGCATCCGAGACTAGATCGATGACTTCGCCGGATCCAATCAAAGTGGCCCTAAGCGTGGACGCAGCTGTGTAGACATTGTATGGGCTCAACGTAGGCTTATGCCAGTTGTCATGTCCAAACACTGGAATTTCCACAAAATGGCATGTTACTAGCCTTCGACATGATTAAATGTTCAAAGATCCTAGATGTACTACCTCGGGCTAGCTGCAATGAAGATGAGCTACGACTAGTGAGACCCCTACTTGCAAGCTCCAAGCTGAGAGAACAAGTCTAGTCAGTGAGGTATGTAGGGTTTGAGTCAGCAATCGTTTCCCCAAAGGGTGATGGTCTATCCCCATGCTTTTTACCTGCTGTCTTGCTGCTGCATTAAAATGTGTGCAGGAAGATTCCACAAGACCAAACCCCCAATGTCCATACTGGGTATGGCGCTAGAGATGGAATATGCCGACGATGTGGACTTCATAGACGAGGAAAAGAAACTCCTTGATGAACTTCTCCCAATACTTGCAAGCAAACCAAAAATTGAGAATCTTTTTATGAATGAATCCAAAATAGAGTTCACCCACATATACCTATATAGCAGGAAACTAAAGAAAATAACGATCCACTTCGTGGCGTCGAATCATGGAGCAAAAGTAAAATCCTTGACTCACTTCTTTGTAGTACTGCTGACTTTGCTGCACGCTGCGACATGGGGAACATAACTTTCTAGTTCTTCTAGACGGTATGGATTCGTAGATCAAATATGTCATTGATAAAAAGACACAACACAACCCCCATATACTTGATGCTGTACAGATGTAACCGCTGGGCAGTTCCAAAGGCAGCTCTAGGCAAACTTGACACATGCCACCGCAAACACCATTACTGAACACCGATGGTCAGACAGCATAATTTCCAATCATGCACTATACGAGATATATAATACATCGCCTCAGTCTGTAAAGGTCGCCCAGTAAAGATAGTCCATGTTTGGCCATGTACTAAGGATGCCAGAAGATACACCAGCACAGAGAGCATTGGAATTCATCATACTTTGAGCCAACAAATTTAAAGCCAGATGACGTCATTGCATAAATTAGTTAAGCGTGCGATCTCAAGAAAGCAGGACTCGGTACACTCAAATCAAGAATAGACCTGAAGAAGCAAATGATTTAGCCCAGCACAAGACACAGTGGTAGAAAGCGAATAAGGGCTGATTACAGCTGTAGGATGTTTCTACTAGTACAGCCGCAGAATACAGTAATCATACATAGAGATAACCTGGTGAATATGCATCATTCCACGAATAGGTAGTAGTTTTGCACATACTTACCAATAATGTTAATTTCTAATCATTAACAAAGAAAGGTTTAATTGATGTGGTTTTTTAAGGTTCGCGAAACAGTGTCGCTTCTCTAGATTGTTCAAGGACCTAGGGTAGTGTCACCTAAAGCCCCATTCAATCTGGCCTGGCCAAGCGCTGTCTTTTTAGGTTGTGTGTGTATTATAAAGGGTTCAAATAGTATCTGTACGAGAAGTATCGTGGTATTGTCACATAAGTCACCGTTTTCTCACTTAGGTTACCCCGCAGAAAGTAACTTAGGTGACAGTAACTTAGGTGAGGAAATCTTCTTCATTGCATATTTTGAAAACATGGTCATACATATGAATTATTTTACAAGCAATAATAATTTTATCGTGAAAAATAAAACTACTACGAAAAGTATCAGTAACTTAAGTGACATACAATAAATGTATGGTACGCGGTGCATTAGATTGGGCCTCAAAAAGATATAGATGTCAGATTCTTCTAAACGAATTTTCTTGCACAAAATTACAAGGCTGCTAGCGCATAGTCATGTGCCCAAAGGGGCATCACTCATGTGTGCAGGATGCCGGGCAGACAACTCTCGTGGTAACTTATTTGACTTCAAAGCCCGGGATAAGATAATGTGATGCTCGTACTAGTACCACATATTAATTAAGTAATATTTGCAAAAGACAAATATATACATATTAAAGAAACAGTCCATATTAAAATACCAAGATATTGTTTTATAGAAGTTTGACTGAATTGTGAAATATTGTAAATACGAGATTAGATGCCCTACTGGGACGGTTACTTAAGTGACATTTCGTTTACATGAACATCAATATAAAACTAATATAAAGTGCTGAAATTTAGTAGAAACTAGCTTACCATGTTTAAATTGATTTATTTTATCATTTTAGGAGCTGTTATTACGTCTTAAATAAAATGTAGAGATACCATACACATTACAGTTCCTAGATTTTCACCCAAATGTGGCTACATCGTCACAGTAGTTATTATTAATTTGAACTTTGATCTTTTGGATTTTAGACAGATAAATTATTATGAACAGAAAACTTGTTGTTGACACGCGTATCCTCACCCGACTGGTCACCGAAGTGGAGTCTGCGTAGCTGCCTACTCATACCATCTAGTTTTGGAGGTTTTACTAAGGCAACAGCAGCTCACAGGCAAATTAGTTTCAGAATATTCGACAAAATGTTTACTAATTTAAGTTGCAAATAACTTGGTGTTTGTTGGAATTGATGCGAGCGGCTTGCTTAAATTATATTACGCTATGCAGATTCCGTTATAAATGTTGCTCGATATAGTTTTATTACCATAGCGAGAATAATTGAATAGCAGAGATAATGTTTGTTACACACATTAGTCCAGTTATCTGGCAATTTCGTTATTTTTAGAGTCTGAGTCTGAAGCCTAAATTGATTTATCCTGTCAGTTTTCTTGCAATTTAGGAGTCTTCGTCGGGACAGCACGACTGCAATGGGGGGATTTAGATGCTACTTAAGGCTATATGTTACTCCAAGCAAAATTACGCTCAATCTGAACTCGAATTTCCTACCTAGCTAACGAAAATATGGCCTATGTGGTTTTAACTGATTTCTGCAGATGTTGTCGCTTTAGCAATTGAGTGTCGCTAGAATAGACAACACTACGTGTAGTCATAGCAACTCGAACAGTATCACTGTTACTGTTCATGGGGCATATTGTAGCCAATGCAAATTGTTAAGAAGTGGTATGGAATTATGCATGCTTTAATCACTTGACATTTATGCCTGTTCCAAACAGAGCCGCGAATTTGTTCAAGAAAATTTAAATTTTCTCATAGAAAATGTCAATATGCAGATCAAGAGATTACTTTTTGAAGATTTACTACTGGAATAACTGGCTCGGTTATCGTGCCAGTCATTCCAGTGATAAATTTTTCGAAAATAGTCTTCTCTTGGTCGGCAAATGGACATTTCTCAAGACAACTGCATGAGTGTTAAATGCTAATGGGTGAGGATTCATTATAAGTTCCAGTAGACCTAATCCTCTCTTAGTACTCTAACGCTTCAAACGCCAATCTCTCAATGTTGCCAAGACAATTAGGCCCATATCAGAAAAATCTGTTGAAAATATTGAAACAGATTTAATAGGGAGCCTAAGTCATTTGACTGCAACGTACAGCTCCTAATCAAATTAGTTTCAAAATATTCAACACAATATTGAAGTTATTGGTTTGATTGCGTCTATCGAGTCCTTGATTCCAGGTCCCATTCACGCCATTATAGGCTGTTTTTATTTCAGTCTATTATTGGTAACTTCCCCAGTTTTTACACCGGTAGTCATTTATACTCCTGGGTGGAGAGAGGCAAACAGGAGTGAAGGAGATTGCCTATGTTTCCAGAGATTGTCAGTTGGCCGAACGACAGAGACGCGATCCTGGAGTCGCCAGTTTCACAGCTCTGCTTGTTACCGCCTGAGCTACCGCCTCATCCCACCACAATATTGCTTACATAAAAAATAATGTATTGTGGTTTGTCTTTACGCGTAAAGTGGTTTAATCCAACCGATGACTCCACTTGTCTTTAATAGCGGCCATCTTGCTAATGCTACCTAAGACACGTTTGACTATACTAGAATAATACGGAAGTATTTCCCATAGATATTCGTGCCGCCATGCATTGGAGGGCAACAAGTGGCTATCAATTTGTCTTCGGTATTATGAGAGTGTGTAACGATTATATAATTAATCCTTCTCTGAAAAAGTCGGATAATTGTGCAAATAATATTGATAATTTTGCACTATGATTTCGCAGAATGTGTACTCTAAGCGGTCGATTCAAAACTCGCGAAGCATCATCTAGGGCAAGAGTTGAACCACGTTTGCTCAAGGGAACTTAATTGGTCAAATACTTTGGCGGCCATCTTGGATGACCGAGTTTTCGCGAAAACAACTTATCCAGAACCACTGAGTGGATTGGGCAGAAATTTGGCAGATATGATTAAGGACTATGGGCCATTAAAGCTAAATTCAAGGAAAGTTGATAGGCACGTGCATAAAAAACATGGCCACCGTGGACCAATAAAAATGTAGCATGATTGACGTCCATAATGGATTTTTTTTAATGGATTTTGAAGCCAAAATTGCAGATTTTATGTTTGCCACTTTCGAAACCGTCGGTTAAACTGTTTGGTGGCCATCCTGGATCATTTTCCGGCCGAAACTCCCATACTTAATCAATAGGAAAATCGGGCTGAAATTTGGGAGATATGATTAGAGACTAAGAGCCATTAAGTTGTGTCCAAGGTAAGTTGATATGTCAAAAACGTGTCCGCCATAGACCGATTTGGCCAGTGGCATGTTGGATTTTGGCTGATTTTTAACCGTTTTTCAAAATCTCTAAAAGCGCTTGGTGGCTCGGTTCAAAAGTCATGAAACATCACCTAGGGATACGGATGAATGGAGTTTGTTCACGTGAACGCGATCGGCCAAATGCTTGCCGACAATCTTTGAATGCCTACTCTTTCGTGAAAATTACTTCTACAAAACTGCTGAACGGATTGGGCCGAAATGTGGGAGATATGATTGGAAACTAAGTGTCATTAATGTTTGTTCAAGGGAAATTGACGTGTAAAAAACATGGCTGCTGTGGACCAATAAAAATGTGGCATGTTTGTGGGACATATTTGATTTTTTTTTATTTGATGGATTTTGAAGCCGAAATTGAATTACTATATCTGTTTTTAAGTATGCTGATTTCAAATTCACTACTTTCGAAAAGCTATCGAATAAGTGGTTTGGCGGCCATCTTGGATCATTTTCCCACCAAAATCTCCCATAGTAAAGAGATAGGAAATTTTAAATGTCTCGTTCTCGAGAACAACTGATTTCAAATATGTATATAGATATCCAAGATTTTCAAAGCAAGCCGATCTGCCGCGGTGGGCATCGCGCATTTTTGCTGATTTTTAAAAACGTATTTTCTCCGAAAAGGTTTGGGGTTGATTTGGAACTCATAAAACATCATACAGGCCATAGCGGGACCAAATTTGTTCGTGGGAAGGTCATCGGCCAAATGCTTTAAAGTCTATCTTGGATGACATAATTTTCATGAAAGCTAGTTCTCCTCCTGAACCGCTGAAGGAATCGGGTCGAAATTTGGATTATACGATTAGGGCCTAAGCACCATTCTAACTTGTTCAAGGGAAGCTAGTACGTTAGAATACATGGCTGCCATCGACCAATCAGATTTCAGTATTTTGGCGGCCAGATTAACTTTTTTTGTATTTGATGGATATTGAAGTCGAATTAGTTTTTGTGTATCTTTTGTAGTATGATTTCAAATTTTTCCTCATTCGAAACTGTCGGATAAACACGTTGCGGGCCATCTTGGAGTTTCCCGCCAAAACACCCATAGTAAAGCCATTGGGTATGTCCAATGTCTAGTCGGACGCATCTTTGTTGCAATTCTGGCCGAAACCTTAGAGTTCTACTTTTAGCCTATGGTCCATCTTGTTAAAATTCTTGTGATCCAGGTGAGCAATACATAACCCTTTGGGCCTCTCGTGCTAAGTATTTAATGGCAATTCAATACCATCTGCAACGTACATGGTGAAATGAGCCAAAACGGATAGTATTTATATCCTTTGTGTGTTAGCAGTAGATCTAATGTCTCGTAGATTAGTTCACCTTAGCTAGGATATGTAGGCCTAGTGGGTGTCCACCGGTAGAGGTATTTGTGTTTATATTTAATTGGCTATGGATTGAAACCTAGGCCTATGTACGCATTCTGACACGCACGCACGCACGCACGCACGCACGCACGCACGCACGCACGCACGCGTGTCATGGGTGTGTGTAAACGAGTTAGCGGGTGTTGAAATGTTAGCTATCAAATGAACCTTTCCGGTTTTCGCTATGTCCCGCCCATCTCTAGCTAAGCTCCACCCACACCTCGCTTGTGTTGGGATCGATCGATCTCTGAACACCCTGACTCAATTTCCCAAAAAACTACACAGGTAAGGTGTTGAATATTTTGAAACTAATTTGACTGGGGTGCTTTTGCATGTTTATTAAATGGCAAAGAATTACAAAGATATACAATTCATACAACGTGTTGGAGTATTTGAGATTTGATGACGGTCCTTTATGACGTAATGATTGTGACATCATCATGCACGCGCTGAACTAATTATGACGTCATACCAGGTCAGGTAATGGATGGTGAATTGGCAATGTGAATACGCAGCCCTCCAGATATTATCATCCACAAATTAAGAATCTCAGGACATTATTAGAAACATACTATATGAAAAATACTCAAGTATCTAAATAATATAGCAAATTTCAACATATTCCTTGTAAATGGTATTAACCTTGCGGTCCAGTAGCAATGTCTTCACGCTAACCAGTACATAGTATAATAGGCTATAGGTGGTTAGAATATGAACCAAATATTTACGGCCAGGATACGCTAGGATGAAAGCCGGCCGCTTGATCTTAAATTTCTTGCCTAAAATCCAAGTCTTCCCTCTCAGGTAAACTCTGCAAATGGACACTCAATAAGAAACTATTCAGATTTTCTTAACCAAATTTGCCCATTAACCCTTTATCCATCTAATTTATTCAAGAAAATTTAAATTTTCTCATAAAAATTGTCCATTTGCAGACCAAGAGAAGACTATTTTTTGAAAATTTACCACGTGAATGACTGGCTCGGTTATCGAGCCAGTCATTCCAGTGGTAAATTTTCAAAAATAGGCTTCTCTTGGTCTGCAAATTGACATTTCCTATGACCACTATAGAAGCCGGTTTTGGCTGATATGAGTGGTAAAATGTTTAAGCATTAATCGCAGTGTGTCTCGTACACGGCATGCGCAAGATTCTCCGTCGTAGACTAGCAGTAGTCGAGAGGAATCTTTTGGTAACTGCGCTATTTGAGCCACGCAATAGATTTTTTCTTGATTTTGCATCTTCAGACCACACAGACAAAGTTCTTTCCATGAGTAATTAGGAACGGTACATTTATAGCTTTCCAGTCCTTCTCGAAGCTATGGATTCGTATATCAAAGATGCCCTTGATAAAGCGGCTACGTTTATACAATGCAACCTGTGTATTCTTGATGCTGTATAACTGTAATAGCTCCACAGGCAGCTCTAGACAAACTCGATGCCTGCCACAGCAAACACCTATATGCCATCACTGGACACCGATGGCCAGAAAGCATAACTTCCAATGATGCACTATACAAGATGTGTAATACGTCGCTGCTGTTTGTAACGGTCGCCCAGCAAAGGTGGTCCATGTTTGGCCATGTGCTAAGGATGCCAGAAGAGACACCAACACAGAGAGCCTTGGAATTCGCCCTACTCGGAGCCAGCAAATACAAGGCCAGGAGAGGACGTCATTGCATAAATCTGCTAAGCGTGCTACGAGGTGACCTCAAGAAAGCAGGACTCGGTACACTCAAGTCAATAATGGACCTGAGGAAGCTCAGGATTTCGGCTGAGGACAAGACACAGTGGGCAAAAGCGAAGAAGGACTCATTGCAGCTGTATGATGTTTCTACTACTACAGCCGCAGAATACAGTAATCATACATGCATGTATAGGCCTAAACGCCACGTGTAGGAATATTCATCTGCATTTCACATTGGTCTGACATGACAGCGATCCAAACATGAGCTTCATCATTTGCCTTTGACATTTCTCATTAGATTTATTAAAGGCTAGACATGAATATCTTCCATGCCATGGAATGAATCAATTACACCTGCCTCTCACTACGTACTATGGCAGAACTGTAACCTTGATCTGGGTACAGTTTGTAAAATCGATACCAGGATGTAATACCAAATGCTACCTGGACGGAGGCGATGTGTGCGTCTGTGCCGTAGATTATACATTCCTGTCATGTCAAACTTAATATGCAATTGATATTGATGTATCATATTTTGCGGTCTCTGCTGATGCACGATCAATGCAATATAATGCATTTCTTTTTAAAAACCATGACTTAGTCCCATACAATTGTATTTTCTTTATTTCTCACTGTTACGTACTGACAGACGTGCGTCAAACACCATCATTAATGCTCGTCAATATAGTATTCCCTTAATACAAAGACGTCTTCATGGAGAATATATCTATAGGACCACAATATGTGGCGCTTTATAACACGTGCTCTTCGAAGCACCTACCTGTTTAAAAGGTGCATCACATCGTGGTTCCACGAGACACGTAATCCTCATTTCTAGCTATGCCCCGCGCGAGCCTCTAATTTCAATTTCGCAACTTAAAAAATTATATTAATTTATACGTAATGAAATCATCATGTGTTAAGATTTATATCGTTTCATTACATATAGGCTCACAGTTTAAGCTTCTAAAAGTATACAATATAAACAATTTTATTTTCAGTAATATTGCTGTAAAGTTATATATTTTATATTTACATCACATCCGCCTGAACATGGAGATTAAGGTATACATCGTCTGTCACCAGTGAAGATGAAAACATAAGAAGTCTTCGTTCGCAGTTTGGTAAATTAAGGACTATATTTGCTTTTTCATTCCTTTCCCTAGATTCTCATACCTATACACTTAGCTGCCACACGAATATTCATTCATAAGGTATATGCTTGTTCCGAAATGGACAGGTGATTATTGACCTGTCATTACCCGCGTTGATAGACGCAATGCTTAATGCGAGCACGGTGTGCTTGTTGTTGTTGCTGTTGTTGTTGTTGTTGTTTGTGCCACTTTTATAGTCAAATGCTAAACGACAACAGCTTTCAGCAACATTGTTCTCAAAATAGACTCTTTTGACCCTACATCATTCCGATTGAAAAAATATATAAACGACGCGGGTATTGGACAAATATGTCCTTGTTTTTATTATTATTTTCACGTCTGTTGTTGAAAGATGTTAATCTTTAGTTGGTGATTAAATATTGAATCATCAAATTGGAATTTAAACTCAATCGTATCACAATTTCATCAAGTAGACTTGAATCAGAATGGATCGACTCCTGAACCATGCAGATTCAATGCAAATCGCAATTCTGCTACTGTCCTACTGCGTCAAAACAATGTAATCATTGGAAAAGGACGTTCACAAATTTTCTTGACATGTTGGAGAGAGATCTCCGTGCAAACTCAATATCTTAATAAAATGTGTGTCGGCGATCGAGCGCCTAGACACATTATGCAGTCGTCACAGGAATAAAATTATCGTGAGACACCCACTGGCCACTGCTATGGTAGGCAGCAACTGCAAGAAACCTTGGACAAGTATATATAAGGGCTGTCGAATGATCAGAGAAAATAGTCTGCTGATGAAAGAATTTCTGACGCGCTCGTCTCTGTATATATTAGCAGTAACAGGTTCTGCAGTTCATATATGTCCTAGTATAGTCAATGGATTCCACAGTTCTCTGATAAGATCCGACCTCTGTCAATAACAAATCCTTTCATCTCAACGCGCATACCATATCTGCATTTGACCAACATTTAGCTAATGTTGAGAATATGAGCGTACAGTTCATAGACGAGTCTTGACCTCTTGTCATAGAGACTAATGCTTCGAATGCTGCTCTGGAAAAATCCCACAAGATGACAAAGTGAATTATGCAACTCTTGTATACCAGCTGTATAGTTAAATGTACACACTCACGGCAAAATGCTTGAAAATAAAGATTTTAAACGTATATACTTTTAGAGGCATGAATTGTGTACCTCATTGTAATGAAACGAAATAAATCTGAAGATATGATGATTTCATTAGGTATAAATTAATAAAATTCTTTTAATTTGTGAAATTGAATTAGAGACATGAGTCCCTATTTCAACTTCACAACTAAAACAATTATATTAATTCATGAGGAATGAAATCATATGTTCAGATTTTTAAGCCTCTAAAAGTATATAAGTTTAAAAATTATTTTAAAGGATTTTGGTGTGAGTGTGCATAATTCACTTTGTCATCTTGTGAGATTTTGTCAGATCTAAGAACCTATCCTTACACAGTGGGAAGAACTCACCTTTCCAGAGTATCCATCCATCATCTGACCTCGTATGACGTCATAATCAGCTCAGCGCGTGTATGATGACGTCATAATCATTACATCACAAAGGGTTCCATATAGACCGTCATCAAATCGCAGAGTCCGACACGTTGTATAAATTGTATGTCTTTGTAATTCTTTGATATTTAATAAACATGCGTAGGCAGCAACAACACCCAATCAAATTAGTTTCAAAATATTCAACAACTTACTTGTGTATTTTTTTGGAAATTGATAGTCATGGTCAAGTTCGACTCGCTAACTATAGTCAGTTTTATGGTTTACTGAACATGCGCAGTCGCTATGTCAAGCCGAATGCTGAATAGTTAACTATAGTTCGTTGGTACCCGGATCCCCATTGAATTACTATTACCGAAAATTTGGAGCCGGGTACCAGTCTCCATTAACCCTTTCTGTCGTCTGTTTTGATGACCTACGAAAATGGGTTATTTTTGTCGGCTAAGACGTCAAAAAGCGTCCATATGACATAAAGTGGAAAGGAATGGGGGCTTGGGAACATTGACATACAATGGGAAAGCATAATTACATCAAACCTAAGTTATTTAATGAAATATTTACACTTTTATATGCATTTATTCGTGGCAAGCATTCGGTGTCCGCCATTTTGAAATTTCCGCAAATTTTGCAATAACCATCTGAACCGAGCTCGGGTGCTCGGTTGACTAGGGTTGACTAGCTAGTTAACTATTTGAAGTTCGACAGGTAATCTAGTAAGCTATAGCTAACTATGGTTAGGAGTCGAACTTGACCAAGGGTGTAGAGAGATCGATCGATCCCAACATGAGCGAGGTGTGGGTGGAGCTTAGCTAGAGATGAGAGGGGCATTAGCTGTTAGGCGTGTAGTCGGACAGTGTACTGAATGTCATAAAGTCAAAACTTTTTTTGTAATCCGGACACTTCATTTGTGAGACTAAGTATTGGTTTAAAGAGTGCTCTGCCCCTGATACGATGTACTATCTGTGGTTGATAATTATTCTAGATTCCCGGTTGCATTTCCGTATGCAGATATGTCTTCAATGACAGTGTTTAACAATCAATAAATCAATCAATAAATCAGTCAATCAATCAATCAATCAATCAATCAATTTATTGCGGTAAAATACCAAACATTATGGTGTACGCATACAGCACAATAAAACAAACACTTAAAAATGACACAATGGCAATGGATGAAATAACATTAAAAGCATTAAACTAAAATTAAATTAATATTAAGATTACGTTATATATACATTTATTTATAGTATTTAAAAACATATATGAAATGATTATTTACAACAATATAAGGAACTTTTTTGTTTGTCTCTGAGTGCACACAACTGAATGGCATAAATCAACCATAGCCGTTAACCCAACAAGTTAAACACATGGTGACGTGGCCAGCTAGTCTGAACATCAGGTGTAGAACTGTAGAGTAAAGTCGGCTCTAGTCAGCGGTATCAGTGCACCAGTTGGATACATTCACAGGCATAGAGGCATAAATAGGATGTAAGTTAATTGGTAGGTTACTCTATCAATTTATATGGCTGGTAGAATACCGTTTTGAGAGATATTTCTCGACAAAATTTAATATGTAATTGGAGATTTCTACGTTACAATCGTTATAAGACATTGGAAAATAAAACGATAGGATGTATCTAGAGTATTAAATAAGAACTGTCCGTTAATATCATAGGACTGGCAGTAGAAAAGAAAATGTTTTTCATCTTCAATACTGCCAGTTTTGCAAATTTCACATATCCTTTGCTCAATTGGTTTTATTGGCCTATGGTGCCTGCCCAATTCAACTAGAAGGCTATGTGCACTAATTTTAAGCTTGGTGAATTCTTAGCGTTGTACAAAGGTGTGGGTACCAATCAAGTAATTTTCAAGTTTAAAAGCTGATTTGAATAGCCCATATAGACGCAATTTTGAATCACAATTGTGAAGATTGGCTAAACAGTGATTTACATATCTAGACTGCATTGAATACTTCAATATTTTTGCGTCAGAATTAGGGCAACGGGAATTCTGACTATTCCAAATATGGGTCGAGCCAAAATTAGCACATGGCTCCTTAATATAGAAGGACCAGTTTAAAATGGTTGAAGCGCTAGAGATTCTGAGTACGCCTGTTGAACTGTGGATGTTATATCTAGTGCACACGGCCTGAATCAGTATTTAATAGCATGCGTCAAAGTGTCAAGAGAGCGTGCAGGCCTAGTTCGCCACGAACAGCATCGTTTGCAGCCTTTCTATTAGTGCCAAGGAGGTATTTACCAAATTTAATAGAAACACGCTCCGCTGGTATGGTGTCACAAGTAAGTTTAAAGCCATGCCGGTTGAATCCCTTGAGATAGTAAGGGCTCCATATTTCACTGCAGTACATTAAAATAGGTAAGATATTGGTAGAGAATGAGAGCTGTGGAAATGTTAGCCCTGACATTGATTTGTTTAAGTTTAAAGATGGCCTTGGTTGCTTGATCGCAAAGACGCCCAACATGCTGTTTTAAAATTGCCAGGCGCAGTGAACGTGATACCTAGATAGCAATAAAAATGAACAGATTCAATGATGCTATCATTGTACATAAAAATATGATGTTTTATTAATTTGCCACCTTTATTGAAAAATAATAACCTTCGTTTTAGAAAGGTTGACATCCAAACACCATTTACTGCAGTATTCACTCAGACGATTGAGTGAGCTTTGTAAGCCAGTATGCGATTTAGATAAGAATACAAGGTCGTCAGCATACATTAGACAATTCAAGGTTGTAACAGGGTCACACTGGTGGAAAAGTATTTCTGGCAGGTCACGTAAGTAAAGATTAAAAAGTAGCGGACTCAATACACAACCTTGTTTAAGACCGACGGTAGATTGAAAACTATCATTAATTTTATAATTATTAAGCTTGATAGAATATGATACATCGGAGTAGAGGCTTTGTATAGTAGATATGAAATTTCCACCAATATCGGATACCAAGGGCGTATACATCGATGCCTTTCTAGAAAGGGAATCAAAGGCAGTGTTAAAATCAACAAAGCAGCAGTATAAATATTGCTTAGGACCTTTAGAATATTTTCCGATCAATGATTTTAAGGCAAGGATGTGGTCGGATGTGCGGCTGTTTTTCTTGAAACCAACCTGAGAGTGTGGAACCAGGTTATGCATGAATTCCGTTGTGGAGAATATTACAAAACAACTTGCATAGGTTACTATCTACGGCAATGCCTCGATAGTTACCAGCAATATATGTATCCCCCTTCTTATGCAGTTGGGTCAAGAAGTTGCAACGCCATGCACTGGGGAAAGTACCGTTGGCAAGTATAGTATTAAAAATTCTGCGCATAGTAGGCGCCAGCTGACACTATCCAATTTTTAGCATTTCATTTAGAATGAGGTCGGGGGCCACAAGATTTGCCATTTTTTACCTTTAAAATCGCTGTAGTGTCCTCCTGTATTGAAATAGATTTATTCAACTCATTGAAAACTTTACCCTTATTAGAGTTAATATACTCATCCATAAATGAAGACGATTTAGATTTAGATACGGGTCTGTTATTAGTAAGGTGAGGAAATTGAGAGACCCATTCACCCATTGATACAGGGTTAGAACAACCCGCCTCAGATCCTTTCGGTTTATTAAAAAGTTTCCAGAATGACTGGGGGCTTCTATCACGCAAGATTTCAAGCTAGTTTAGAATACCTTGTTGAAATTGACTTTTCTTTCTGTTAAGAAGTTTCTTATATTTAGAGCGAGTCGCTTTTTAAAGTCACTGCAGTCAGGCTCAAACCATGTATTAGATGTCTTCCTCCTGTGTGTTTTGATTGGTTGCCTACATAACTTCTTTCGTCTGACAGCAGCAGGTTTGGCAGCGTTTATATATAAGTCAGTAAGAGACTCGACAGCGTTCTCAATAGACAATGCGTTACCCAAGTCCATGTGCGAAATGGTATTAATTAGGGAATTGATAAAAGGTGAAGCAAGAGCCGATGCGAATTTTATATCATCACCTTTAGACCACCTGAATGAAGGGGTAAAGGAAGCAGTTTGAGGCGAGTCTGTCTGCACAGGTGTAAAAACACCAGTTGAGATGCAACAGGATAAAATACAATGAATTGAATGCAAATTAGGCTGATGTACATGAAAATATTTCACCTTCCTCATAAGGTTTACCGAGGTCACCATGTAATCTATTACACTAGGGCTGCCTCTTTAACTATAACAAGTACATTGACCAAAATAGTCCCCTGAAGACATACCATTTAGGACACGAATGCCGGAGGATTTGAAAAGCTCAAGAAGTTTCTTTCCATGGTTGTCTGAAGGCGCTTGGTCAAGATTGTTTCTGGAGATCGGGATATCAGTTTGATGGACGAAGTTATCCATCCCGCCATGATCCACAGGAAAGTTCTCATCGAAACAGTAATCAGGTTCCGGGCCTGTGTGGGCATTAAATTCCCTCACATACTAAGCAGTTACCAACTTCTGAGTATTTAGCTATGCCATTCTCTAGAAGCTCGAAGATATCATCATTTCCAAAGTAGTGAAGTCATATGACGTCATAATAAGCTAAGCGGCGTGTAGGATGACGTTATAATCATTACGTCATAAATAATTCTATAGAGTCGTTAACTCTTCGTTGTAAGAATTGTATGTCTCCACTATTTAATAAACATGCTGTTGAATATTTTGAAACTAGTTTCACTGGGCGCTTTTGCTGCTATAGACAGCAACAGCACCCAGTCAAATTAGTTTCAAAAGATCCAACAGCTTAAGCTAAGCTGTATAGTTTTCTGGAAATTGATAGTCAGGAAGTTCAGGGATCGATCGATCGCAACATGATCCAGGTGTGGGCGGAGCTTAGCTAGAAACGGGCGGGGCATAGCTAAAATGGAAAGGTCCATTATTTAGAATGCCTGCGTATACACATTCATACAGGGGACAATCATTCGTGAGCTCTAAAATTAAATCATTCTATCATTCATGCAAACTCATGGTATTGCAAGTACTTGGACAACCACGTACAATACTAAGTGTAATGAACAATTGTCAAGGTTATACTGGTATAATTTGGAAAGATGTCACGCTAGCTATATATTCAAGTGGTCTCGTGGACACAGGCCACTCTATGGGAAAGTGTACTGGTTGATGCTCTGCACTCGATTAGGAGCTTGTTATGCACTATTACCAACTGCATACCTTATAAATGTTTTCTGACTTTCCAGCAGTGAGATCTACCACAGGCCGAACCTCCATACATGGTTTAGGAAGCCAGTGCATGTTCTTTTGAAAAGACGTTAAGTCAAGTAAATACGACCCCATGGTGTATTAATTTGAGCTAAGTGAGACTAATCGTTCATACGCCCATGTTTCTCTTCAAGATGATAGGGAAACAATAGTATCCTTGAGAGATACCCGTATATAATTGTACATAGCCTTACGTGTGAAATTAGTGACAACATTCAATGCTTTAACTGGCCAATGTAACACATTAAGAAATTTTGATTCCAACATTCCGAAAGTATCCAATAACCGGATTTAAAACTAGTAAGTAACTTTTGGGCAAGCTTTCAAATAGAACGCGGCTTCATCACATGACAAAGCACCTTTCTCTGTGAAAGCTTATCAAAATTCATATTGTTAGTATTAAAAGGTCTAAAGGTACTACATTTGACCTTTGTATCATGTTATCATCATTACTAGACTAACATAGCTAAACTTGAGTGTGCTTAAGGCAAGGGGACGCTTCATAGAATTCCATAGGCAATCCCAAACGACATACGCTCTAGAAGCAGATAAAATGACACATGGATATCCGAATACTACCCACTCGAGCACAGAATAGCTTTCTTTACTTTATAATTTAGGTGAACAATCACAGAGTCGACACCTTACACAATTCCCCCGAGCTTGTAGTTTTGGGAAGCGTTGTCTCTTGTAAAAGTAGTTTGTCGGAGCGTGGTTGTTGTGTCAGGTTCTTGGCATTCGAACGTTGCCAACTGAATACATCTTTGACAGCACGCCTAAAGCGACTTGAAGCTAAGCTATAGATCATCCAGTTTCCAGCACTGTTTATATAAAACCCGATCCGACCAATCCACAGGAGGGGAAACTCAGCGCTTTTATCCACGATGAACGTGCCCAGTAGCATGAGAAGGGTGAATGGCAAGACACAGACGAAGAACATGATGATTATACTGACGGTGATTACGACAGCTTGACGACGATTCTGCTTGGCACTCTCAGAGAATATCTGACTGGCTGAAGAAGAGAACATGTTTGCCACCGGCATCCTGATCCTAGCGATTATCAATACGCTCAGCACCGTAACAATCACGAACACAACCACCTGGATACCATGCAACACAAACTTGTCATAATAGCTTTGCCAGACATATAGATACTCGACTCTACAGAAAGATTCCGTCTTGTTGTTGGCCGTGTCCAGCTGTTGATAATAATGTATGCCCCAGAGAGCAGCGGACAGTCCAAACGCAAACAACCAGACACACGTCAGGACCAGAAAGATTCTCTTGGACTTGAGCAATGGTCTTGTGAATGACTTACATATGGCCAGATATCGTTCGAATGTGATGACAAGTATGTGGAATATGGAGCACAAAGGTAAACTGCGATCCAGATATATTAAGAATATACCTGAAAGAAGAAAACAAATATTAATAACAATGATTAACGAAATAAAATAAAATATGTTTTAACATTTATTGATTCAATGTTATATAATGTATTACTTTGATAATATTAATCACCAAAGTGATAAAGGCCTCTTTGTAATCGCCACCTGCGATTGGGGCAAGAATGTGGTGGATTATTATGCCACATGGTCGTAAGTATATCAAGATAAATATGTTTAACTCAGAACCATTGGTGTCCCTGCAGTCTGTCGATGTGTTGTTTTAACAAGCAAATAACGCCCACATCACTAATGCAGATCGGTCATACGCAAACCCATATTGCACTACATTTACAGAATATCTGCTATAACTGCGACAATTATCAAGAATATTAATTTGTGTTTTTATTCATTTTAGATAATGGATTGAAATATATGTGTGCAGTATATCAAACGGATGATGAGAAAATCAAGACGAGGCGGAAGACAAGGTGGGCTTTATGTATACAAGAACCTCTTGGACAATGTTGGCCAAATTAAATAACATGACACTCTACACCAGTTGACATTTTGACATAGAATCCTACCCACAAATGCTTCCTTAAAATAACGCCGTGTGCTACAAAACATGCTTTGTAATATTCAGTCATTGTAAAAATAAGATGTAGTGTCCAAGATAGCATGCTATAATGATCACACCAATATCAATGGATGGATCCGATTCGCCACTCAAGTATATGCAGTCATAATCAATTACTCAAATGTAGGCCGACTCCACAATCTTATTGAAAGAGAATACTCCGTCATGAAGCTGGAAACGTCCGTCATGTGTACGAATTGTACGATTTACCAGTTAATAAACATTATGTTGAATATTTTGAATCTAATTTATCAGGGAGCTGTCGCTGAACATCACACGGTCAAATTAATTTCAAAATACTCAAAAGGGTTCCTGTATCATCCCTTGATATTGGGATTCTGCAAATTCCTGATTTAAAGTATATAAATTGATTCCAGTGGGCGGAAAATGTGGGTTGGCGTTTAGACAGAAAGGGGTTGGGCATTGCTAACAATTGAGCCCACCATTAAGGTCAACGCAGATAAGTAGAAGACTAACGCGCGTATCTTGTGTGACACGTGATAGCGCACCAAGTCCGTACCAGTTTGATTGTCTAACTGTACATTTCAACATGTACAGGAAACATATTCTTGAAACTCAGACCGCTGATAAGAAGGAATTTTACATATGTATGACAAAAGACTGAAGGAGCTTGGGTATGTAATTTCGACTCTAAATCTTGCTGAAACCCGAGTTCGGAATCACTTCCGCAGCTCAATTATGACTACAAAGAACACACTTTTAGGCAAGAGCAATGTATTGATACTTCCATGAGGAAAGAACTGGTGGCTTGTAGAAATATAGTTACGGGAGCACTGAAGAAAAAGCATTCCCTGAAAACACAAGCTACTGAGCAGATACCAGGCAGTATTGGGCCAGTGCCGGTTAAATAACATACATTATCATGCGTCCTAATAGTTCCTATTTACAACAGCTGCTGGTGTTTGCCATGCTGAAGCTCCTTCAGGAGAGTTCTCAGAATCCTCTTCTGGACCATTTGCTCAAAATAAACTTTCTCTTAGACTGATGGCAAAGACTTCTATGATTCTTTATGACCAACATCTGGACAATCAACGTCTCCTTGACCATAATTTATTTTATTTTTTCAATTGCAAGGAAAGCCCGTTAGTGATTTTATAACACCTTGCAATTCATTAACTGACTTTCCTTGTAATTGAAAAACAGAAAATAACGTATGACCAATATAGACCATGGACCTGTTCTTGTGCCCTATGTGACCTATGTTATGGGTCTACTCAGAGTGCACGCGTACGCAGACACGCACATACCTACGCGCAGAACCAATTTCATGGATTGTTAGACCAAACATTTCCTACAGCTACATTCTCAGATAACTCCATATGCATGCAAATTTTGGAAGATTGGCTAGTGAGTCCAACGTCTGTTGGAAAGCACCTTTACATAGTTGACAATTTAACATCATAGAACATAAGATATCCTCCACAAATACGAAAAGCTCGGTCCACAGCGCAGCTGAACCATCGTCGATCAGTATGGCAGATCGGTTTTAAATGATTCAGTCTCATTTTCGGCCAATCAGCAGGAGAGTCTAAGTCAACCCGCATTACAATGGCCTGGAAGATGCCGGTGGTTGCGTGAAGTGGCTGCGGTTGTGATCGGTTTGCTTGCTGGCGGCTGTGCCGTGCTTCATGGTGCTGCCTGGCCTGATGATGCAATGGTACAGAGATGAAGACGGGAGTGCAGCTCTGTGGATCAATGTGACACCCGGCCATGTGTGGCTTAGTCTCGCTGTGGATGTCAGGATCATCGTGGGTGTAGATGGTGTTGGCGCTCTCCTTTATACAGAGCATGATCGACTATTTAGCATAAGTATGAAGGGGGTTTCCTCTTCTTTCTTGCATACGGCTGTTAAATTACGAGGGCGTGACAAATAACCCGTTTAATCCGTAAACAGCAACACTCACATCCAACTTTGTTTTTTAAATAGCAACACGTTATAATCCTAAGTTGTATTAAAATTTATAAACACTATATTTAAACACATTATCTAAGAATTATTTATTTTTATTATGTAGCCTTAACTTCGATATTCATCACCCGTTAATATCTTTGTTTCAAATGTCGCTAATTCCATTTTATAGATTTAATTTCGCAGACTGCCCCTACACTCCCGTCCAACTTCCAAGAGAAATAAAGTAATCCCCGACAGCATTCAACAGTTACACCCGCCAGCAGTATCTCATTAGGAAGCAAACAGGCAATGCATACACTCCAAGCAATATGATTAAATCTTGAATATTTCAGTTTTGAAAATATTATTTAGATTTATGTGGCACGAGACCAATGGATGAGCTTCCGATCTTCCTAAAATAACCACAAAACAATCAAGCGAAAGCCAGTCCAATGCAGACCACCAGCCATGGATCATCAGACATGAGTACAGTACACTTTGCCTTTCACAATCACTTCCAGAGTTCCAGCACAACCAAGACGCATACATAATTATAATAACAGTGTCAGTGTATGTATCAGAAGGACCTGTCCAACAAGCCACCATACGATAAGATGATCAAACACTATCAGAGCCATTTCCGGCAGCTCATTCAAAAGAGCATTATCCTGTAGGAGCACGGATCGTCAGTCTAGCAGAGGATGTGACAAGGCAGATTCAAGATGTCAGGAAGATGGCATGGGGTTAGAGGTGACTTGTTTGCCCAAAAAAGCAGCGATGTAAATAATATTTCATAGACATAAGACGGTGATGTCCAGCACGTTAGGAGAGCGGTATATCAGGCTGACTATTTGTCGAGCAGGTCCCTCAAACCAATGGCAGAGTTTCTACAACCAGGATAATGGGACTGGACAAGTATTAATGGAGGGGCATGGTAGGTAATGTAGAGCAACCTCCATGCACGCAAAGTGAGCAGAGTACGTTTGCGCTGTGGCTGTCACGCTAACTGCAAGTGCAAGGAAGCTGCACTACCATGATAACTTCTGGCGATGACTTAGCTTGTTAAATGAAAAAATCGACGTGATTGGTCAACAACAAATGATGATGTCATAAGTAAAAACGTATGATCTAATACGATCAACTTTCGGCTCCAGAGGCCCGCTAATGATGTCAGACTTATCAAGCGTGTTGTATTCTTACTGTCCTCCAACCAGATAGTTAGCAACAGACTGTAGAGTCGAGTTCCAAATATTTCTAATAAACGTATGGCTCTAAAATATATTAACCTTGCACAGAATTATGTTGATTCTTTGTGATTAATTTTAAATTTACAAAAATCGAATAAATGTAATTAATTTACATGAAATTAGACAGCTACCAACAACTGGCCCTTTAAGTCATAATGCAATGATGAATGGGACTTTCGTAGGGAGTTGGGAGTTTGACAGATGGAATGCGCAACAGCATCTCATCAGATATGCTGTTAGTAGTAGCACTAGAACAGACGTGTCATGTAGATGCAAAGGAAGAAAGTGGTTTGGATGACATACCCAGGAGTATAAGGTGGATATAGACAAAACCACCAAAGCTGCAATTACAGATCAGATAAAACATAAACTCCATTCCCAACAATTGGAGGGCAAATTTGCCATACGAGTTATCTTCCTCTAGTACGAATTTTCGCCGTCCTACTGAGAGACATAAGTGGCGCTGCCCTTTTACCCGTAGCTGACCAATTGACCATGAACATCACAGACACGTGAATCCCATACTTTCAGCGGTACCCTTTGTTCCCGCCATACGGCCTACGCTGCCCGATAATTGGTGTCTATCAGTTCTACCCATTGAAATAAAGCATACATTGCTACCACGACTAGGCCTACTTGTATAGCTACATTAATGAAACTAAACGCTGTTTTGTCATCTCAGCTCTGTCGATTTGGCATGGCACAAAGACACCATCATAGCGGGTACTCCAGCAACAGCGAAAAGACTTACCGGGCACATTGAAAAGCTCATAGCGGTTATGAAACAAATCCATTCATGGAACCCATAGCACACCTAATCAATATCAGCACTTGTGTATTTGCTGAAGACCCGGTACATAATGATCTCATCAATGTCGATGTCATACCCATCAGGAAACAAGTTAGCTGGCAAGCATTACGTAATGATATCAAACTCAGCGAGTCGCTGCGATTGCTGCACTCACACGTTGCTAGTACGTCGTAATCAATCGATTAGTTGCAGTAGGTCCCAAAAGGTCTCTCAGTATGCGAGGTAATTCACCTTTCCAGAGTACCCACCCATCATATGACGTCATAATGAACTGCGTGATGTGTACAATGACATCATAATGAATGACGTCATGAATGACGTCGATAAGTACGTCACGAACGCATATTTGAAGACGGTCTATGCGTTGTTGTACAAATTGTTTGCTTTTACTATTTAATAAATATTCTGTTGAATATTTTGAAACTAATTTGACTGGGCGCTGTTGCTGCCATGGGCAGCAACAGCGCCCAGTCAAATTAGTTACAAAATATTCAATAGCTTCCCCGTATAGCTTTCAGGAAATTGATAGCTAGGGCATTTGGGGATCGATCAATCCCAACACGGCGAGGTGTGGGTGGAGCTTAGATAGTGATGGGCGGGGCATAGCTAAAAATGGAAAGGTCCATTGACCACATGTTGATGCAATCGCGGGTGGTCACGGCCAATCGATTTAGACCACAGGACGCAACCACTGGCACGCACTCGCATGTGCTCGCGGGGAAATGGTCGCTTAGTGAGAGACAGGCTTTACTCAGCTCATTAATGATTCGGTGAGAGAAAGAAGATTAGATTTTTAGCATGTTTTAATTATTGGCTGATCAAGAATGTAGGATCCGTGATACTCCACTGGGTAACGGAGGGATTGATTTCTAGATATACCCGACCCTCTCTAGGTAAGCTCCGCTTGTTGGAATCGATTTGAAACGTTGATACCTAAATTTCCAGAATCTCAATTTCAAGGTAACTACACAGATAAGATGCTGATTGTGTTGAAATCAGTGGCGTAGCGTGGGTGGACCCACGGGGTGACTGCTCCACTTGGTAGAAATTATTTGCACCCGTCAGAAATTTGAGACCAGTTGTAAAGTATTTGTTAGCTTCCTATTATTCCCTGTTTTTGTTGACTCAGAAAATTCCGACTGGCAAAGCGACGGGTAGCCAATCTTAAGCTATATAGGCTTACTTCTTACCAAATCTGAAGATTTAATATAAAAAGAGAGCATAGGATTTCTATATTTACAAAGTGACTATCAGCCAGACTAATTCGGTAGGTTTTATGCCTATGTGGCTAGGATTTGGCAGAAACGTGTAGCTTGTCGCCATTTTTTAAGGCGCTAAATTTGCAACTAATCTTATAATACTGAAATAGATTAAATCACCCAATAAACGTACTGGACAATCATTTATAGTAGATAGTCCTGTTTTCTTATCAATGTTTGTTTCTGCCTATCCTGAGCAACCAGAGATTACAGACTTGTTATCATCACATTTTGCGGCAATGTAATCCAAAAGCAGCTGTGACAAATCTGAAACATAGTTTTCCTAGAAGACAAATGTGTCTGAACAGTTTTTACCTTTCTTCACAAATTTCTCCATTAGATAATGCAGATTTTGCACAGAATGCGAGAAATCTTCTAGTACTTTTTAGCCGCATCTCTGCCTTCGTCGTGTGCATGCTGGAGATCCTCAAATGCTGTGGTGCAATGTTCCGCTTTCTACATGATCATATTCCTTTCAAGTGGTGAAACTTCTGTTGCTTCAATGGCATCAGCAAATGCCATCCATTTAAGCCGACTCAGTGCTTCATTCATCAGCTTATGAATTCTCACACCTCGATTGCATGCTTTGCCCTTCATAGCATGGATAACTGTTGCTGATCCATACACGTTCGCTTCAACAAGAATGCCCTCAAATCCACATTCCTTAAAAAAACAATCAATGTCACCCATAAAATGCAATGCAAGGCGCGTGCCTCCCATTTCAATATGATCACTGTCAAATTCATCTGGGTTTCTCCACTTAATCATCTGAGCCTGGCAATATATAGCGTCATCATACACTGTCCAATTCTGACCGAGTGAGCGAAATGTAGACTGCAGATACTTCATCATGGTTTACACAGTGTTGAACTCAGCTGCTGAGGCAGGGATCATTCGTTATTTTTCAAAATCGCAATAAGGGTTATCATAGAAATTAAGGGTTAATCACTATTTTACAGAGCCTATATCACGTACTAAGTATATTTTCAATAAGCTAGATAGCATTGCTACTAAAATACATAATATTGAGGTGCTAGTACACACCCGGACATTAAGGGAAAATGGAAAATTTTCGAATTCCTAGAAAAAGTATATTTTCCATGTTTGTGACGTCATAATTGTAGAATAAGTGAACCCACAAATGAATAACTGACAGGACCGATTAGAGAGGAATTATACCTTTCATTCAACACCAGAAGCATATTTCTAGCTGTCGTGTGAAGAAAGTTATTCGCGTTAGAACAAACTTATATATTTGTGATAATTTCTCTTGGTTACCATGGAAACGGGCCTGTAAAAAAATTGTCCACCACTTTCAGACCCTACATCCACCCTGGTGATAACCCACATGGACCACCCTAATAGCTGGTATCATTGGCATTTTTCTACCAGACGACTTGTGCTAACTCCTTAATTAGGCCTCTTTTCAGATTTGGCTGGTAGAATACAGATCCTCGCCCTCTCATTTTTGTCACGTAAAAGGTTTTCGGATTTTCTCGATTTATTTTTTTACAGACAGACAGACAGACAGACAGACAGACAGACAGACAGACAGACAGACAGACAGACAGACAGACAGACAGACAGACAGGCAGGCAGACAGGCAGACAGGCAGGCAGACAGAGAGACAGACAGACAGACAAACAGGATCATAGAACCATCTTCCAGCTACGGGGTGACGGTAATAACCTTCAGCGGCTTTCTGTCTGCCATATAGTTCTATCACAATTTCGAAATAAATTGACTCTGTTTTGGCAGTTGGCTGTAAGGAACTAGTGTATCTATTTTTTTTTATTGTTGAGCTGTTGTTGTGGTGGTGTCTATGTGTATGTAAATACACTACTTCTTCACAGTCAGTTGGAAAGTAGGGTTATACGGATGAACTCTCAGCGCTGGTCATTGATGGTCGAAGACAAGTGCTGCAAGTTCGAAAGCTCCTAGTCTGTAATGTAGACTGAAGGCCCATATTCTCATCTAGAAATGCAGGAGACGCTCGCTGATTTCGAAACTTGGAGGTAGGGGAGAGCTCTTAGAGGGAAAGGGTCATCCATCCCTAATCATCGCCAAAGTCGGAAATTTACAACCAGTTCGCCCCACCTGGAAAAATATCACGCTACGCCACTGGTTGAAACTAATTTGTCTGAGGGCTGTACTTCGTACCTTAAAATGTACGAGTGATCTTGAAGGATGGAGAACTGGTGCATCCCCCACGAACAATTGGACAGGATACTCATTTTAGGACAGCTTCCAGGATCACGCCCTTAAAGAATCACCTCCTTGGCTCAACCTCACCCGCTACAGATGCGTCTACAAAGTCCAAATTCATGCTATGTTACGCGTTCATCATCCACAATCTCTTGCAATTGCAACAAGAGAAATCAGCGATTGCAGAACTACGCGTCCCCGTTTATTGTCACATTATCTCCAGATTTTTTTGGTTTTTCGCATTTTTTTTTTTATCTTTATCACGCTCAATGTTGAGCTCAAGCGGACAATCAGTTTCTGAGATATCCATAAATCCTGAATTTGATCAGATCCGGATACGGGAGTTTATCCGGATCATTCAGAAATTATGGAATCCTAGTACACGATCACGTCCTTTATTGCGTTAAGATTTGAGCCAAATCAGACCAGTAGATTTGGAGGTATCCACATATCCAGAATTTGGTCAGATCTGGATCCAGGTTTTTATCCAGATTACAGCTAAAATCTGGAAATCCGCTTGCACCATAGGTTCGTTTTTTGTGTTAAACTTTGGGCCAAATCGAATCAGTAATAGCTTAGATACATCTCCTGACACTCACGCATGCATTCACACACGCACGCGCGTACGTACGCACGTACGCGCACGTACGTATGTATGCATGTATGCTCGTTCGCACATTCGGCCGCATACACACACGCATGAAATCCCGCATTCACACACGCACGCACGCACGCACGCACGCACGTACGCACGCACGCACGCACGTACACACATGCTCGCTCACTCGCCCTCACTCACTCACTCACACACACACACCCACCCACCCACCCACCCACCCACCCACCCGTCCGTCCTTCCGCCCGCCCGCCCGCCCGCCCGCCCGCCTGCATGTATGCATTGACCCACTCACTTACTCACTCACTCACTCACTCACTCACTCACTCACTCACTCACTCACTCACTCACTCACTCACTCAGTCACTCACCCACCCACTCACTCACTCACTCACCCACCCACCCACCCACCCACCCACCCAGCCACCCACCCACCCACCCACCCACCCACCCACTCACTCACTCACTCACTCACTCACTCACTCGCTAGCTAGCTCACTCTCACGCGCATGCACGCACTCGCGCACGGACGTTCGCTCGCTCTCATGCACGCACGCACGCACGCAGGTACGAATGCAATACCCTCTTCATCTCACGAGGAGAGAGTAATTACGTTGACCAATTGAAGCGTACTAATCTAAATTCCAAAATTCAAATAAATGTCAAATTAATGAAACCGATGATTGAGCCGAACGCGCATTAAATGGCACTATCAAGACATTATGGCTGACAGTAAGAACCACATTGCGTTCTCAATAATGCACATCAACCTGCGATAATTATTGAAGAGAATTGCCAGGCTCAATCCTTGTTTGGACCTGAATGCGCCCTAATTTGGCATCCTTGATCTGCCCCATTATGTTGCCGTATCTTTCCTTGGATTTGCACAGTTTTCCGTTTCAGTTTTCTTTATTCACCCAGGCCATTTACACAGCATATGGGGTAGACATTATTATTATACATATATTTATACTATGGCGGTAGTTATTATTATTATTATTATTATTATTATTATTATTATTATTATTATTATTATTATTATTATTATTATTATTATTATTATTATTTTGTGATTAGCTGCTGCCGTTGCGTATTTGAAATATTTTTGTTTTGACATCTTTTTCTTTGTCGTTGTCAACATCTTTGCCCTTGTCGATTGCATTGTCGCTGCCGTTGTGGTGGTGGTTGTGGTGGTGATGATCGTTGTCGTAGTTGTCGTTGTTGTTGTTGTTGTTGTTGTTGTTGTTGCTGTTGCTGTTGCTATTGTTGTTGTTGTTGTTGTTGTTGTTGTTGTTGTTGTTGTTGTTGTTGAGCCGATCTGTCTTTTTTCTTTGAGAGCCGCAGATATTTGCATAACCTATTCAGTATTGGTTTGTTACAGATCGCAAACAGGCCTTGAGTTTTCTCTGTTGTGTTCTGCCTTACATAGTAATCAGGTATAAATTGTGTTCTTTCTTTTGTGTATCTTTCGCAGCAGAAAAGAAAATGTATTTCTGTTTCTACTACGTTACATGTATTACAAAATCCTTCCTCCCTGTCAATACCCACCCACCTTTTAGATTCTATTGCGAGTTGATGGTTCAATGTTCTGAAATGACAAAACGGTTATAGCTTCTCCATATTGTAATATTTTAAAATAGTCTTCGAATTCAAATTTTTATTTCTTTATAGAACGTTAGCCGTGTTGAACCGTTTATGAGTTGTGTCCATTTTTCTACATACTGATGCTCTAAGGTTTTCGTCATGTGCAGTTCCCACCCACCCACCCACCCACCCCACCCACCCACCCACCCCCAACCCCACACACCCCCACCCATCCCCAACCCACCCCCACACCCCACCCCCACCTCCCAACCCCTGAGCCCGAATAGGCCCCATAGCAAATGCATGGGATTTTGCTGCATAGATCTTTAAAGTACGACTGTACATACGGTGTTTTATCAGATCACCACAATACGTAGGTAGACTGTTCTCTTGATGTCTCAACAATGTAGGTTGATTTTGGAATCAATGGTCTAGGGTCACGTTTACCACATACGGGTCAAAGTTATCCGTTTTCGTTTTTGGCAGAAATAAACTGTCTTGGTTCGATAAAGTAACCGTACATATTAAAAGTTGTCTCATGTCACGCTTAGGATATATGCCAAAGCTAAATGGCATCATAGTTACCAGTGTTTGGGTGGGTGGGGTGCGGGTTGGGCTGGTGGGGTGGGGGGTTGGAAATAGTCTACTCCTAAATAATTATGGCGCTCAGTCATATTAGTCCATGCACCCCATTCGGTAACAAATTACCAATTTCATCTTTTGGTAGAAATGAGCTCCACATGCACGGGAAATTGGAAAACAATTTCATTTTCTAAATGGCCGTCAAAATTTCTATTTGTCCGATAGATTTTTAAAATGGTTCTATATTGACTGGAGTTGCCAATAATTGGCATACTTCCTGGGAAAAAGGAAACTAGAATCGCAATAAAAATGTAAAAGTTGTATTTACAGTAAAAGTTGTATTTACAGTTTAATATACAAGTTGCATATATTTGAATTCTGACTGCGCGTTAGCATACGACATAAAAAATATATATTATGTATTCATGTGTCAGGTAATGCAGTAAATGTGTGAGTTAATGGCAGGGTCAGATCTGTCACTCAAGCATCAGAAGTCATACTTAATTACTTTCCATTTTTAGCTATGCCCCGCCCATCACTAGCTAAGCTCCACCCACACCTCGCCGTGTTGGGATTTCCTGAAAACTATACAGGGAAGCTGTTGAATATGTTGTAACTAATTTGACTGGGTGCTGTCGCTGCCTATGGCAGCTACAGCGCCCAGTCAAATTAGTTTCAAAATATTCAACAGAATATTTATTAAATAGTAAAAGCAAACAATTTGTACAACAACGCATAGGCCGTCTTCAAATATGCGTTCGTGACGTACTTATCGACGTCATTCATTATGATGTCATTGTACACATCACGCAGTTCATTATGACGTCATATGACGGGTGGGTACTCTGGAAAGGTGAGTTAGATGGTGTTGCAATCATAATAACGCATAGTTTGGTCATGAAGATTGGAAAGTCCGTCACTAGTGTTTGTCTTCGATAAATTTAGTTTAATAAACATTATGTTGAATATTTTGAATTTAATTTTGCTGGGAGTTAGAGCAGCAACTGCCCTGATAAAATTGGTTTCAAAATATTCCACATTTTGCATGTATAATTACCTTCTAATTCCGATTCCGGGAATTCAGGTTTCAAAATATATAAATCTATTCTAACTCGCATAAAAATGGGCGTAACGTAGCTAGAATTGGGCGTAACGTAGCTAGAAATGAATCCCTCAAATGGTTCGTGGGTTATTCTTACAAAGCGCTATGTATTTCTCTATGCCATCTATGTAATGTTCCGCGTGATTCCTCCTGTCTTAACCAGAAGCTCCATTTCACGGTTCGTCTAACTATGCAGGAAAACTGTTAAATATTTTGAAATTAATTTGACTGGAAGCTGGAAGCTGTTGCTGCCATTGACAGCAACAGCTCCTATTCAAACTAGTTTCAAAATATTCAACAAAACAGTTATTGAATTGTAAACGAGTTTTTGAATTCGGCCTTTTCTTGTTCAAAAAGTTAAATCGACCACTATTACATGTTGCTATTCTACTACTTTTCTTTAAAAAATTCATCTCATCGTATACTAGTTATTTAGGTGATACAATATGTCCGGCATAAACTATGCGGGTATTTTTTTACGTTTCTTTCACGTTATCAAAGAGAGATATTCGGGTGTAATAGCTTAGCTTGTATATATGTTGATACGACACGCCAGTCTATGAAGAATGTCGTGATTTAATTTCCAACCAATCGGAAAAGTATGCTGGCATACTTCTGCCACGAGTTACCGACTTACTGAATGTCGATCTAAGAGCAGAGATGTCGATATAGTCGTGCAGATGTCAACTTAATAACCTAATTATGTCGATTTATCGACTTCCGTTCATTATCTCGACATAACGCAGTACTTTATTTCAACATAATACGACGTAACTCGCCCAAAAACCTGTTATTTCCCACTTCTGCCATTAACTTTTCACTTGCTTATGTCGACATAATAATTCATATGTCGACATAATACGATTATAAAGTCAACTTAGTAATATAATAAATAGAAACTCGCCTATCGCAATGTCGGCGTAGTTATCTCTCTAAGTCGGCATAGTCTCAATATTATGTCGACATGTTGATTATTATATTGACATAATTAAATGAAATGTCGCTGGCAGGACTGGGTAATGACACAATTTGCTGGTTAGTTGTTAGTCATTATGTCGACATTTTATACTCTGCAATGTCGACATTACATTTCAGTATGTCGCATAATCTAGCCAGTAAGTCGACATCTGGGCTATTGTGTCGACATCAGTAGGCCTAAGTTAGTAACTAGTGGCAGAAGTATACCACCATAGAAAAGAGCTTGGCAGTCCGTAATCTAATTTGGCAATGTGGCATAAAGGAATATCTTGCGACCAATTTGACTGGAAGCCATTTAAGACGATTTTTAACAACAGAAATAATGTGCTGTGTCTACACTTACATATTGCATCACACATTATCCCTTAGGTAAAAGGAAATAAAATGGTGGCGCTCACAGGCTTAGCGCAATCGAGATGGGATTACTATCCCTTTAAAGAACCACGCTCAGCTGGCCGATATTATCAGTAAATTCTGTTAACTATTCTGTGTATCAAAAGCCGAATCAAGTAATATATCTCGTGATTCTCGTCTGGACAACTGGATACAAAAAGCTCTAGTCTTACAAAATGAATATATGTAAACCAATGATTCAGCTTGAATGATTCACGCTACACATTCGACTTTGACATCATCATCATCATCATCGTCGTCATGATTTTATAGAGCATTTTTGTCTGCGTATTTCATAAAACCACACAGAAAATCGCGATAGAGTCTCTATGTGCAATATCATAAATAGGGCCTAATGTTCAATTCAGTTCCTGGGTATGAAGCAGACTTGAAATGGCGCCGGTATTGATGTAACACCGAGAATCGGTCTCGTGCTAGGTTTGGGCTTTCCCTCAGGTAATTTCACTGTGAAGCGTTGAAGTATTGTAAACACGAACAGGAACACTTCCATTCGAGCCAATGCTTCGCCCATACAAAGACGACGTCCTGCAAAACAGAATGCATAGTCTCAGAAACTAGAACACATTTCATATTACGCTTCGAGTATTTTAAACAGGTATAATAAATCTACCTTTCCAGATTTAGATATGCCCGCCCACCTCTAGCTAAGCTCCGCCCACAATTCGCGCCCATAGTGGGATCGAGTCTCTGACTATAAATTTCCAGAAAACTATACCGGCGCCCAGTCAAATTAGTTTCAAAATATTCAACAGCATGTTTATTTAATAGTAAAGACGTACAATTCATACAAACTGACGGACTATTAAAGGTGCATATTCACAGCAAAATTACTAAAAATAAAATTGTTTAAATTATATACTTTTAGAGGCTTAAACTGTGAGCCTATATGTAATGAAACGAAATAAATCTTAACATATGATGATTTCATTACGTATAAATTAATATAATTGTTTAAGTTGCGAAATTGAAATAGAGGCTCGTGCCTCTATTTCAATTTCGCAACTTAAAAAATTATATTAATTTATACGGAATGAAATCATCATATGTTAAGATTTACTTCGTTTCATTACACATGGGCACATAATTTAAGCCTATAAAAGTACACAATTTAAAAAAAAATTATTTTCAAGCATTCTGGTGGGAATAAACTGAATATGCACCTTTAAGCGTTTAAAACGAATTAAATCGAGTCTTTCCTGACGTAATGATTATGACGTGATCATGCACGTCACGTAGTTAATTATGACGTCATATGATGGATGGATAAACTGGAAAGGTCAATTTATTGATTAAAAAGGGAACGAATCCAATATTTTATTTATCCCATGGCTGCTCTGGGTTCATTGATGTTGTGATGATCAACTCACCAAACCTATAATAGGTAAATAGGTGAATGGAGACTGGAGAGGTCCAATCTGCCATTCAAGTGCATGACGTCATAATAAAGTACGTCACGTGTAGGCACAATCAAAATGCATAATGAATGACGTATCTAGCTCCCTTATGACAGTTGGTCAAATGTACGAACTGTTTGTCTTTCATGTGTTTACTATTTAATAATCATTATCTTCAATAATTTGAAACTAATTTAACTGGGCGCTAGCACCGAGTCAAATTAGTTTCAAAATATTCAACAGCTTGCCTGTATAATTACCTTGAAAATAGGATGCTGAGAGTTCAGAGTTCAAAGTATATAAATCGATACCAGCACGTGCAAAAACATGGGCGGGGCTTAGCTACAAATGGGCGGGGAATATCTGGAAATGAATCCCTCTCTGAACTTAACCACTTCATCGATATATCCCAAACCCAAGGTTAATTTCTGTCTATAATGAAAGTTAGTAATTTTCACTGAAATGGATGAATCCAGTTTTAGCTATGCGCAGCCACCCTCTAGATAAGCTCCACCCAAGCTTCTTCCCGTGTTTTTCAGGTTTTCCAATTTCCAGAAAACTGTACAACAGCGCCCGGTCAAATTGGTTACAAAATATTCAACGGAATGTTTATTAATTATTAAATACATACAACTCGTACCGCAAGGCTTAGTCCTTCTTCAATGAAGCGTTCGTGACGTCATTGATGATTGCATCATCCTACACGTCACGTACTTGATATTGACGTCATATGATGGATGGATAAACTGGAATGGCCAATTGAGTACCTGGGTATACGGTTGTGTTATAATGTATCTTCTAATATGCACATTGATCGCGTATGATAAAGGCGCATAGATTTCTGACGAAAGACGAAAACTAGTATCGTTAGGGGCGATCTTAACGCTAAGGAATTATCTTGACACAACAGTGATGGCATTGGGGTATTTTCTACCAGAAAACGAAGGGTAGTACCCTTGAGCACTAAGGGGTAAGCTTAACATTTAACCCAAAAGTCAAGATATACTTGGGAAATTCAATAGTAGCATCATCGCCAATTATTGTTGCTCCTATAACAACTCTACGTGGGACCGCAGTTCAATGTTCCACACTGACAATTTCCATACATTTCCTATGGGGTCATTTTGGTCACGGTAAAGTTGTTATCTTTAAAGCCACTCTGCGGATGCAGAATGAAAACAATGGATGAATCAACTCTGTTACTCAACACAATAACGTCATAATGCATTATGTTACATGTAGGTTGACATCACAATCAAAATGCGTAATGAATAGCATAGTTAAGTCAGTCATGAACTTTTAAAGGTCCGTCATGTGTAGGCCTATGGATTGCATGTCTTTACTACATAATAATCATTCACTTGAATATTTTGAATAGGCCATAGGCAGTAACTGTGCCCAGTCAAATTAGTTTCAAAATATTCAACAGTGTACCTGTATAGTTTACTGGAAATTGAAATTCAGAGAGATGGATCCCTCTATTGCACTGCAAGTCCCAAGCAGTATTACAAGGTGAACAAGTTTGGTGTCGATCAGATAAAAACTGTAGGTGAAGAGAAAGAGGAAATATCACGGGTGATTACAATAGTCTGAGTTTTCACACAGATTAATCATTTAGCATATGACCTCTTACCGACTCCGAATGGAATATAGTGCTCCGGTGTGTACTCTCTGCCATCTTTGAGGAAGCGCTCAGGTCTCAGTTCATTAGGAGACTCCCAGATTTTTGGGTCATACATGACATTGCCGATCACAAAATTAATATCTGCGTCTTTAGGAATGAAATAACCACGGAAAGTAACATCGTCCTTCGTGCCATGTGGTAGCAGGAACGGGGCGATGTTTGCCATGCGCTGTTTGAACAAAATGAAAGATCGCTCGTTAGTAAATGACAGCGCAATACATGTATTGCATGCTTGCCCGCGTTCGTGCGTAAGTGAATACGTTTATGAACGCGTTCGTGCGTGTGTGCATGCGTAGGCCTACGTACGTACGTGCGAGAGTAAGTGAGTGAGAACGCGAGCAAGCGGGTTTACTGGTGGGTAGGTGGGCGGATGGGCATAAGGTCGGGTGAGTGGGTGGACAGGGCAGAGGGCGAGCGAGCATGCGGACGGGTTGTGGATCTGTGGGTGGGTTTTTGAGAGTGGGTGGGTGGGTGGGTGGGTGGGTGGGTGGGTGGGTGGGTGGGTGGGTGGGTGGGTGGGTGGGTGGGTGGGTGGTTGAGTGAGTGAGTGAGTGAGTGAGTGAGAGCTTGCGTGCGTGAGTGCGTGGAGTGGGTGGGTAGGTGGGAAGGATGGATGGTGGTGGGAGGGAGGGTGGGTGGATGGGCAGGTGTTGGTTGAGTGAGTGAGGGAGGCAGGGAGGGAACGGGCGAACGAGCGGGTGGTGGGTTGGAGGATAGGTGTGCGGGCAGATGTGCGGTAGGGCGGGTAGGGGAGCTGACGCAGTGTCAGGCAGGCTGGTGGGTAGACGAACGAATGAGCATGGAGGCTGTTCGTACATAGGTCTAATTGATTTCAACACATCCAATAGCTTAACTGTCTGATTAGGTTGAAATTGAAATAATTGCTTTGCAAGATGAGAGTGTTAAAGCAAATATGTTCCTCACATACATTCCGTGATTATGTTATGCCTGTTCATGAAGAATGCTTGTGTCATATAACTGAACAAGAGCAATTTGAGATTGCAGACCGTGGCCCTCCTTTATTTGTCACGTAAAGTGTTCGGATTTTTAGGATTTTCTTCTGGATTTTCCTAATATTTTTGGATTTTCCGGGGGTTTTCGATTACGCTCAAAGTTGTGGAACCCTAGTCAATGGTTAAGCCAGTTCGTCTTAAAATTTGAGCAAAATCTGAGAATTTAATCCTGTATTCGGTTTATTTTAACAGTACCGTCAAATCAGGAAATTCTCTTGCATGGCATGTTTCTTCTTTGTGTTAAATTTGAGCCAAATCGGATCAACATTTTTTATATACCGTTCCTGACACACACGCACATACGCGCACGCACCCACCCACAAACTCACGCCCACACATACGTGAGCACACGCGTGTACGTACGCACACACGCGCACACGCAGGCACTGTGCGCCATTCAAAAAAGCTTGTGACTTGCCTGTAGCTCTTTGGTCAAAGCAGTGAAATATGGCAATTTAGATTTGTCTTGCACTGTTCCCTGACATTCTCGTCCAACAACCTCATCTATTTCCTGTTGTGCTTTGCGCTGGACTTCCGGGAAGAGTGATAGAAAGAGAAGACTCCAGACGATTGTCGTGGCCGTAGTTTCTGATCCAGCAAAAAACATATCGGCCAAAGTCGCCGCCAACTGGTCATCTGTAATGATAGAGTATGGTTTAGATAAAGAATTCATCAATTTGCAACAACATCTTGCTTAAATCTTGATCGATGCTCAGCAACGACGACGACGACGACGACGACGACGACGACGACGACGACGACGACGACGACGACGACAAAGACGACGACGACGGAGGAGGAGGACGGCGGTGACAACGACGACGATGACGACGACGACGACGACGACGACGACCACAAAAAGAAAGAAATGGCTGGCTGGCTGGCTGGCTGGATGGCTGGCTGGATGGACAGACGGACGGACGGACGGCAGGCAGGCAGGCAGGCAGACAGGCAGGCAGACAGACAGACAGACAGACAGACAGACAGACAGACAGACAGACAGACAGGCAGGCAGGCAGGCAGGCAGGCAGGCAGGCAGGCATACAGATAGACTAGATAGATAGACTAGATAGATAGATAGATAGATAGATAGATAGATAGATAGATAGATAGATAGATAGATAGATAGATAGATAGATAGATAGATAGATAGATAGATATATAGATAGATAGATAGATAGATAGATAGATAGAAAGGAGAAAGGAAGGAAGAAAGAAAGAACATTCCAAACGTGTGAGAAGCGCATTACATTCCAATTGCCAATACACGTCTATACGAATGCAGTAAAAATATTATTCAGCTTATAATAGCATATTTAAAATCCTCCCTCCAGTTAGTACAAACAGATGTGGAAATTATTGTATACTTATTGCATAGTGGATTTGTTACATTCAGCTTAATAACAACTATACATCATACCTGAAAATGTTGTTTCTGAGGCATTTTTTACTTTTTCTTTTTCCATTTCTACGAGATAAGTGTCAATGAAGTCGCGGACGTTCTCTGGATCTAAGGTAGCTCGATGTTGATTAATCAAGGCGTGAATCTGATCTAGGTAGAACTTCCGGTTTGCATTAAGTCGTTTTTCACCTGTTAAATCACCAGGTAGATACTTTGCAAACGGAATGAGTTCTAGACGTCCACCACCACGATGGGTAACGGTGTTTACAATGGCTTCTCGAAATCTCATATATGTTGGATCATCCGGGCCGTAGCGCTTTGAAGCAACGATATTAAAGATAACGTTCCCTACTGCTGTACTAGCGAGCTGATATGGATCAATGGGTTGAGATTTGGTGGACAACAATTGATCCATATAAGACTCGATCTCTTCCATGATTTTGCCTTCCAAGTTCACCTTGCCCATTCCAAAAGCGCGCAGCTTGCTCACAGCAAATGTTCTCTGCACTTTCCACAGGTGGCCATTGGACGTCATAACACCTAAAATGAAAATCCCAAATATAAATATTCATATATTATATTTTGCATACATCTTCGCATCGCTTATAAATAATGTGTCTATGATGCCAGTATAAAGGTTTAGTGAAACACTAGATACGGGTAGTAGTTGTAAAAGTTGTTAAAATTGTGTTTCAATGTCAGTCAATGTGAATTCTTTAAGTGATAAAAATTTATATATATAATTATTATAACCATAATAGGTTATAATGGGATCAGCCACAGAGTTGCTGGCGATAGACGTGGGCAACACGAATTGAATTGGCATAGATTCTATGATAATTTGAATGAAGATAATTAGAGGCTAGGAGATCAACTACCGTCCCTTTAAGTTTAGAATAGCTTTAGGAAACAAATGGGTTTGAGTGGGGTGGACATATAAATTGGCTTAGTCTTATCGTCGTCCAGGAAGTGTAGGTCTTGCTGTAGTTGCAACATTAACGAAACACTGTGGTAGGTCAGTAACATAAACCCAATCTAACGTATCTGGCATGTGCGTAGGTGTGGAGCCAGTCGGTAGTCGAAGGACATACATGGCCTACAAGGTGCGAGACTTTGGAGCATCTAGATTTCAAATTTTCTGGGATTGTGCAACCAGAATCCCCCTTTTGCAATAGCAATATGCGCCCTCCCACTGGACTTAGTAACTCGTCTACACCCATCTAACCTTACTCGTAAATAAATATATATGAAGCAATCAAAATTTTCAGTTGAATAGTTGTGTTGCTTAGAATTCACATTGCCCATTTATCCACCGATCATCTAACGTCATATGACATCATAATTAACTAAGTGACGTGCATGATGACGTCACAAGCATTACATCATGAATGATTCGATATAGACCATCCTACAAGCGTTAACGCTTAATAAATAGTCCGACACGTTGTATGTATGTCATTACTATTTAATAATTATTCCGCCGAATATTTTGAAACTAATTTGACTGGGCGCTGTTGCTGCCATAGGCACCAACAGCACCCAGTCAAATTAATTTCAAAATATTCAAGAGCTTACGTGTATAGTTTTTTGGAAATTGATAGTCAGGGAGTTCAGAGATCGATCGATCCCAACACGGACGTGGTGTGGGTGGAGCTTAGATTGAGATGGGCGGGGCATAGCTAAATGTGGAAAGGTCCATTAGAAAATGTGTTTTAAAGTCACGTGATTTGGATTCGACTTAATACAATGGTACATAACTCATTGCTAAATTATATATCATCTCACCTGCTCCGTTTCCAATCAATTGAATGAAAGGGTTGTGTAGAGGTCTCTCATTAAACACATCTCCGTACTTCAACAAGGCCTCACGGATTTCATCCAGGCCAGTTATAAGCACACTCACTTTGTTATCAGTATAAAAACTTAGGATGTTTCCATATTTACGAAATGCCTCCTGCGTATGTTCCCATGGCGTTTTTGGTTCTTCCCACAACATCTTAAAGACGTATTGAACATAGTTAATGTATGGTATTAAAAGTGGTCCTGGCGGTAGATTCTTAGGACGAGTGAGGATTGCACGAGAGATCCTGAATACCATTAAGAGTAGGATGGTCGGTATGAGGTAGAGCTTCGCATTGTCCAGCGTAAGGAATCCCTCCATCATGAGTTTGTAGCCGACACTAGGCCTATGCGCTGAGATTTCACTTAAATATAAAACTAGAGGACGCATGCATTTATTTATATAGGTTTACAATTGGTCTACGTGTTGCGAAGGTAAACAACGTCAATGTCATTATTCCCCCTGTAGTGAGTGAGTCAACGAATGATGATATTCTAAGACGACCTAAATACACTAAGCGTAGCTTTCTATGCCAATGTTTAACCAAACCTTTGAACCCAAAACACCAAATCCATACACAATTTAATAATTATTCTGTTGAATATTTTGAAGCTAATTTGAATGTTTTGACTGTTTATCCCATCAACGCACGGCCAAATTAGTTTTAAAATACTCATCCTATATAATTACCTTGAATAAATTAAGATTCTGGGAATTCAGGGTGCAAATGGTTAGTCCTTAATAAATGCCAGTGTCTCAATTTCAAAACAACTGTACAGGAAACGAATTGAATACATTGAAACTAAGTTAACTGGAGCCCACTGTTGCCTTGAATCTGTCAATGCGAACATATTCAACAGAATGTTCCTTACATCATAAGGACTGTATAGTTTCTGTATGCAAGATTACATCAGAACGTAGATTCATAAAAAGGCGCTTCAAACCTATGTCCGCGGTTTAGAATTTTAATTGGAAAATCAAACACAGGGCGTACTTCTAAACCTGCTCTGACGACCACCTGCATTTTCGGGGTCAACGGATGGTACTTCTCTAAGACATGTGCCTTAAAGTTCACACAGAGCCGGGAAACGGTAAATTTACATTCCAGATGATTAATGAGCTAGATCCCAGTGCGTTGTCAAAGACAGGGTTCATAGAACTAATGCTGGACAATAATAAAATAACTACATACTTGCGAGTGCCTAGTGATCTAGCAGGAGAGATCTTAGAAATGTAAAAGTAAGAATATCTGGAATGTACACCATCACAATTCCAGGTAATTCGTGTGGTTTTGAGACGGTGGTTGAAAGCCAGGCAGGTGAAAGAGGAGTATTGTTCTCTGGATGCTAGTCTGGTGATAGAGCACTCGCCTCACAAACGCTAGGCGAAATGTGCCATAGAATTGCCAGGTTCGAACCACACTCGGGTCGGAAAAAAATTGAAAAAGGTAAAATTACATTCCAGATGATGACTGAGCTAAATCCCAGTGCCAGTGCGTTGTCAAGACAGGGTTCATAGAACTAATGTTTGACAAATAAAAAAAACTAACTACTACTACTACTACCGCCGCCGCCGCCGCCGCCGCCGCCGCCGCCGCCGCCGCCGCCGCCACCACCACCACAACGCAAAGTGAGATATTGGGATTACAGTTTCAAATACGTAAAATGCGATAATTGTATTTGACTTTAGACCCCATTATTTCTCGGGGCCTCGGGATGTAGTTCCGTTAGTCTTTATCGTGAGCCAGCTCTGGGTTCACTTGTTCCAAGCCGGGCATTTAAAACACATTGTCAGGAAGAGAGTAGCGTCACTCGAAAGTTCGTGTACGTCTCATTGAATTTGCTTATTGTGGCGAGGCGCGTGATTATCATGCAACAGTGATGATTAAAAACTTAAGTGGTTTAAGGAAACCCTGAGTGAATAAAAAGTGAGGTGGAACGTCATGGTGGAAACATTTTAACCTCACCTGGTTTTTCGGATGCAGTCTTCTAGTTTCATCTAAAGTTTTCATTCAACTTTTTTCACTCAGCAAGTTTCAACATATGTCTTTCTTTGTTCTTTATGCTGATTTTGGTCTTTGTCCATATAGATGCACTTGCTGCATGCAACTTATTTGCCCGTCAGTATCGCTACGCGCATGTTAATATATATGCGCAAGTAGATCCTACGCCCTAACATTATTGTACGCCAAAAAGCAAGCGCCTGGCCTCAATAATCTCTTTTAAGATAAATATTTATCGACACAGATATTTTACCCTACTTTAGAACTAGCGAGCAGGATATTTGAACCGATTCACTCAGACCGGGCCTTTGCTCGCGTGCTAAATCTAAGTTAGTCATCACAATAAGCTAAAGTTCATCGGTTTTGTCCTGGTTTTTTCAAAGTAGTACGAAAAATTGACACCTAATAACTGGGTTATTAATGTGGCGTCTTAGTATTAACATACTAAGACCGCCACATTATAAACCCAGTTATTATGTGTCCATTTTTCGTACTACTTTGAAAAAAACAGGACAAAATATATATATATCGCTGTTCATTGGGATACACCACATATTGTACATCCCGCCCATGCACCGGCACACTACCCACGAAAATTAGTTAGAAACACGTCTACAACCCCCCCCCCCCCACACACACACACACACACGCACGCACGCACGCACGCACACACACACACACCACCTCGTTCCGCTACACGTAGTATAAGTTTACACAGATGTCCGCGGCAAACCATTCTTATGATGGCTGCCACACACCTTTCAAAGTGGAGAAAACACAGGGTAGCATATCGTGCAAAGGAGTGTGGTGTACGTGAAACATACGTGCGTGAATTCAACCCTCAAAGCATCAGGCAACTGTTTACCAAGTTCACCTCTATCGACAGGTGTTCACCACAACAGTCAGCATACAACACACCAACGAGAAGGCTGTATACTGGCAGCTCCACCTTCAAAAAACCTAGTGGACGCTACATGTTCACCAAAGATCATTATACAAGTGCGATCATTCAGTGGAGCAAGGAAAGCGGTAATCCATGACAAACTGGAGTTTCTACTTAAGACGTAAGGTTTTGATGCTATAGTTAGTAGTCCATGTCGGGACTACTGATATTGGCAGGCACAAATTAGACGGTATGATCAGAGAGTACGATGAATTGTTGGAACTCATACAAACAATGGCACCAAGTACCAAGATATTTGTTTCATCCATTCTACCGCGACTTAGCAGGCGATGTGACAATAACCTTTTAGATGTCGTCAATGTAATGTTGTGGTCCCTTGTAAATTGGCACACGGCCAACTTAATAAATAACACAAAGATATTCAGCTACCTCAATGGTGAACCACACAACATATTTTGGGATGTCGTTCACCCTAAACATGAAGGCCTCTGCCTATTATTGGAAAACATCTGTTATCACATTCACTCTGTGATGGACACCACCTCAGAATCGCAGGATTTGTGTTATGCCCAACCTACACCATGGAGAAGATAAACCTAGCTGCAAACCAGTTCAACCATCACACAATACCAACACAGCTCTCAAACCAGTACTCAGTACTAAACGACGAAATTGTAAATGTATATAAATGAGGCACCTCAGTACACTATGTGTTACAATGAAAACACAATGACCACCACAAATTTGGACCAAGGAAGGCAGGAAATAAGAAAGCAAAAACACAAATAAGCAAGATGCAAAAAGACTTGTAAAAAACTAACTGATGAGTGCGCAGAGATCAGCACAAGATCAATGCCAAAGCACAAGCAGTACACGTTCTAAAACAGTAACCGATACATGCATATACACAAATGCAGATAGTCTAATTAAAAGTTTTAAAAGCGGAGCTTGAATCACTAATACACAAAATTCGTCTTGCTATCATACTAATTATGGAGGTGTTACCAGAAAACACAAATATATACATTGGTGAATTGCGGATTGATGAATACGACCTCTCGCTAAATATTAATCCTTCAAGAGAAGTCACCATCTATAACAATGAATCATTAAATGTTCAAAACTACAACACCCCCAAATGACCATGTGTTTAACGAATCAGTATGGCGTACATGGATGACACACCAAACGGAAAAGATTCTTGTTGGATGTATCTACAGAAGCCCAACTCAGCCGGCCTAAATAACAATAACTTGCTAAAATCTACTAAATCACGTTGAAACAGCAAATGCTGATCACATTCTTATAGTTGGGGATTTCAACTTCCCATCTATTAGCTGGAGCTCGGGACTTTCGGCAAATGTAGAAGATGCATTTCCCACCACAACAAGGAATATTTCACGTCGACCGTGACAGCCGAAGCTCCACTGCGGATATCTTGACGCTCAGTAGACCATTGGTAATAGTGTGGGGGGGATACGGAAACTGCTTTCATTCTCAGACTCAACGCTCTCAATGATCGTCAGGGAACTATTGATGAGGCAACTTAACGCCGATTATCAATGATATAGAATGATATTTATTGAGCAGTAATTTACGAAACAAGGATAATTACAAACCCTTGTATCATTTCATGACAACCCGCACGCGAACAACGACTGAAAGTAAATAACGATACATAACAAAAGCTAACGTTGAATAAAAGTGGTAATGACAAGAGGATAAAATAAAATTGATGGTTCGGTACTCTTACGGGGTTACGAAAAACTGTCAAGCCCGGTAGTGTATGTAGAATAAGTTTAGCTGTGCAGACTTGACTTGGCGGATAAGCATCCTCGAAAGGGACAATAAAAGTCAAGAACGGGAGAAACAGTATATTGACTAGGATACCGATCGAATGTAAAAGTATTTCACTGATTTTAAAATAACGTGATGTCATGAACAAGGACAGACTAAACATAATGGTGATAATAACAAATAATAAGTTCTAAAACCACAAGGTAAGGGACGTCCACTGTCAATAAAAAATAACTTTCTCTTTATAAAAACACTGACAAGATGAAAAATATCTCGAATGGTCAACATGATCGCGCATTCACTGGCACGGTCCACTCCCAGAAGGGACGACCAATGTACGTTATTAACAGAAGTAAACAAGCAGAAAAATCCACTACAAGGTGGCAGTACTATGATACTACGGATACAGATCCGCACGACAATACTTGAGTGACATATATATCAAATGAAAGCTAGTGGTATCTACATTGGGAATAACATGGATCGAGGATGGAAGCATTGGGTAAGAACACGTCTATGAAAATCACTCCATGACACACATTCTTTCATTAAAACCTCGCATTGTTGAAAATGGAAAAAACTTTGGAACACCAAACTGTCAAGGTTTTTGTAAACATGTGCGCAAAATCGGTTGCATTGAAATTTATCAGCATTTTAAAGGCTAAATAGAGTTTATCTATTGTTTGTATATGGCCATCTAAACTACGCCTACATAATGTGCAACTCTTGTCCATTTGGTCTGGATGATACTACTACATTGTACAATGACATTAAGCACGTGTCTATAAATGAAGTAACATTATTTATTTCTCTGCGCTAATATTAAAGGACAATTCCGGGATGATAAAAACTGTGCTTTATTTGAAAGATTATTACATGTTTAATGAAATTGCGCCAGAATAATAACAAGATAGAAATAGCGTAACCAATTATCGCTAGATAAAGTCGGTAAAATTGACAATTTTTCGCTGCCATTTTATCGCGTCTAGCGACGTCAGCCCCGCACCACCGATATTGCTATGCCTGGAGGAGCGAAGCCAATAAATACGGGTATATATTTAAGGAAGTATACGTAAATGATAATAGCAGAAGAACCGCTGAAGCGATTCCAATGATTCTAGGATCTCTAAATAGGTGCCGACATCGGGATTAATATGATATAATGGATGTTAATATCGGACAAGAGGTTCAACGATATATACAAAAATTATTCATCTAAGATACGATCTGAGAATATGTTATCCTTTTTTGGTAAAATTCAGCGTGAGATGGTGTATGTCTCGCAGACTCTATCGTTGCGTATTGTCATTAAATTGGAGTGTGCTTAAGGCTGAAAGACATGACTATTTGCCTGACCAATTATAATTTTGCTCACGTAAATATTGCCAAAGATATCACCAAATGAATTAACATTTTGACATAAATTCTGAGAATTTTCATCGCCGATCAATCAATATTTCCCAGCAAGCTTAATTTCAATAATTAAGATCTTTTGATGGAATTTTTCCCGTTATGTGATAACATTGTAAAGCTTGGGCACAGCAAATTCTGTCATTGTAGCTTTAATACTCATTCTGATATGGGATGATGGATAGAGCGCATACTGAAATTTGGAAATTTTGAAGGAAATTGTGCTGGCTTAGTTTTCCCCGCAGAGTGTGTCTTTTGAACCACTAGGCCGATTCTAATATCCCTAGCATTGGATAAATCTTCGAATTTGCAGCTACAGGTAAGTATCAGAATTATTACAATCGGTTCTGTGGTTCCGGAAATATTATCATATCATATGTTTTCTTGGAATATATATTTACACTGCCTGCAACACATGCTATAACGATATCTCGAGTCGGCTGAGTAATTTGACAATACACACGTGTCAAGTGTGCCCCTTCATTTAACCCTTATCGCATGGTGTAAAATGCGTAATAGCCTACTTACAGAGATAGTGCCGGGGTACATTTTGAAAAAAAATGTTGCTGAAACGTATTGCTGTCGTGCACAGCAGTGACTTACAGCAGCATTGTTACCTAAACGAACACATTCTGATAGGATAGAGAAAATGGAATCTATGCTTCAACGGTCTAGGGGTTAACGATTCCCCACCGACTTCGGATACTAGAAATACTTGAAAAACTTACTAGCTTAACTGAGCAATGTCCTAACGATTACAAATTAGCACATGTTAGGCCTCTATGCATATACATATTTACTGTACAGCCTTCGTGCTCGGCAAAGATAGCGTTGGTGCGGGGATGACGTCAGGATCTCGTGAAATCTCGCTCTCGTTGTAAGAAAATGGCGCCGCCCGGGAGATAAAATAACCCCATATTTACGATGGTATAATTACTCGTATTATTTGTCTATTGTTTTTACTTGGGATCCAATATGTTAGTCATATAATAGTCTTTCAAATAAAGTACACTTTTACCAATCCCGGAATTGTCCTTTAAGCACGTTATCTCCATATTGACATTAATTATTATCTTTACATATAATTATTATGACATTACTATTATTAGGATTATGAAATAATTCAGTGATTGTGTACATCATGTTATGACTAATAAATGAAAAATAACATTTAAAGAGCACCTTCATCAGTTACTCGATAGTCAGTTATGTTGCCGCACTATGTCGCGTGCATGTAAACTCATTCCAGTGACATTAATATTTTGGTTTTCATTGACAGGACACCTTACACCCACGTCGGGCACGTTCGAGAACAGCAGATAGAGCTGGTTTCTCAAGATACTTCGCTGGCGACAGTTTACCATCAGGATTTTCTTCCTACCCACTATTACTGAGAAGTGGTAGGTTTGCTCTCAGTTCCCGGTAAGATTTGCCCTTCCACCCCCCCCCCCACCCCCACTCCCTCCACCACCTTCGAGATAAAATTAGTCCTCGAGCATGCCTGTACACGTTGTTGTAAGAGCTCCCAACACAGGTCATGAAGAACAGTTTGGCAGTTACTTTTAGATGAATATACCTTACAAAGAAAACTTTTCTAGATGTTTGAGATAATTTTCGTCTAGACTCTGGGATCATCTAAACTTTTGGAATGTTTTAACTACATCTTCGTCCGGTTTTAGAGATAGAAACTAATAGCTTTAGCTGTCCTGGCATTGTGTGAGTTGCCACAAGATCCATCAGTAAAACAAACACATCCAGTGTCAGGGGATCACATATATATGTCACTAACCGAACTACTTTGTGCTGTCACATGAAGCAGTATTTGGCTGTCCGATTCCTCGTGACTATGTATTGATGTCATGACTAAAAATTTTGGGTTTGCTACTGTAGGTTGAACTGATGACGACTAGTCTCTCTTCACTCTCTGCGAAGTGCTTTGACGACTAATCTCTCTTCACTCTCTGCGAAGTGCTTCAACAGCCTTTTCCCAAGGTATTCTGTTCGCTGGCCTTTAATTTCAGGGAAACATTGCACAGGTTCATTGTGTCATGTATTTTAAACATTACAGGTTGTGTAGTGCCTCCTCCTTTTGCTCGTCTCTACTCTTTCAATGACTCGCTGATGTAGCTGTCGAATCTAACTCTTCCTTCTGCATAGTGCTTCATCATGCCAAAAATTTGTTTCAGGAATGCATCACAAAAGTCCATAGCAGGTGTTTTCATGCTTTGAACATCCTGGCCATGTATTATGATGACTATCTCTACCATTGCTGAGCTCTATCTGGCTAAATTCATTCAAGTTACTATTTGTACCTTTCTCACGTTGTTCGGGTTCATTAATCACTGGTTCTGGCATATGTGGCCTATTGGGGTGGTCGTGCATTTGTTGATCAATTCACTTTTCTAGAGTACCCACCCATCATATGACGTCATAATGAACTGCGTGATGTGTAGAATGACATCATAATGAATGACGTCATGAATTGCGTTGATAAGTACGTCACGAACGCATATTTGAAGACGGTCTATGCATTGTTGTACAAATTGTTTGCTTTTACTATTTAATAAATATTCTGTTGAATATTTTGAAACTAATTTGACCGGGCGCTGTTGCTGCCATAGGCAGCAACAGCACCCAGTCAAATTAGTTACAAAATATTCAACAGCTTCCATGGAAATTGATAGCTAGGGCATTCGGGGATTGATCAATCCCAACACGGCGAAGTGTGGGTGGAGCTTAGCTAGTGATGGGCGGGGCATAGCTAAAAATGGAAAGGTCCTTTGCAGGTCCATATTGACATATGGCCAAATTGATCTGATCCTCAAGAGCTGGCTTCCGTGAGTAGGTCCCTATCTCCTTAATCCCTATCTCCTATCTTCTTGTCAGTTGGAATCAACAGGCTTCCATCTGTTGCAAAAAGCAACCTTGGAATGACTCTCATATCATAGGTACCAATTGTATCTCCTATTTTAGCCAATAACCGAGACCGTGATTGCTGAATAACAAAGAGCCTAGCGAGTAACTGGCAGTCTTCACGGTGTTTGATGCGCTTGGTGACAAAACCAATTTTTTGGTTCAAGCGTGTACTGTGTGTCCTGATTTTCAATTACTTTCAATCCCAAAGTAACATAATATATGGAATTACTTTCAATTACTTTCAATCCCAAAGTAACAGAAAAGGTTTCCATTAATTTGGTATTTACAAACTCTTCATACGGAACCTGTCCTTTGTTGTCTCTGTTTAAAATGTGATCTTTGGCATCATCTGGAACAGGCATCATAGATACAATGTTCACCAGTTGCAACCTATTGTTGAATGTGTTACCTTCATAATGCTAATCAATAGCACTCTTGATCTTCACAACATTGTTAGCATATTGTGTAGCTATGGATCATGATAGCTGGTAGTGTTCATTTTGCCACGAGCTACAATAAGACGAGTAGGGGTTGTGAAACACATTGACAATACAAGCTATCTCTAGAGCTGTTACCTATTCAATGCTGATTCATTTTGTGTTGTCGACAAACAGATTAGTAAATAGTATGTTCATCCTTTTGGCACAGAAGTCACCACCTCTGAGCAATGTCCACGTTTCTGGACACTTTATCTTCATCTCATACATTTGTGCAAGGTGCTGTGAAATTATTCGTGCTTAATTATACAGATCATGGGCTAAGAAGTGTGTGATTTGATCGTCGTTGGTTGCTAGATATTCTCCCCAGTCACCTCGTCTGCATGCACGAATGAGATGTTGCAGACACTCGAACACTGGCATGGTTTTCATTACGCTTGAGAACAGCAGTGTGTAACTTCTGACATTGTTCAAGCAGTGGGTGTGGTGAAGATTCACCAAAGAGTTGCGCATGCATCATGAAGTACCATGCTAACAGTTTGATCATGTGATACCCTGCACAACGTTTGAATGCGTTACCAGCAAATATCTGAGTCGATGGGGAACTCAATACCTGTCTCTATCGCTACGGTATCGAGACCACTGCCTTCTATGTACGTCCCTAAATCGTCACAGAAGGCAAAACCAAATTGGAGTTCTCCACATCTCAGACGCCAGTTTGCATTTCAAGATATTGGGCATGATATAGTACGGGTGTGACCTTGTCTGGAATAATGATGGGTCGGTTGACAAGCTCACCATCCTATACATCTTCCTGGTTCAAGACAAGAACTGTACCATGCAGTGTGTTTTGACTATCACATGTAACTTCGAGAAAGTTAATGTTGTCTACTGCCGAAGATAATTGAAATGCCTTTCTTAACAAACTGAAGTAAACAATGTCCACTTGACCTCATCTGTTCAACTGCACCACATTCCACTCGCTTCTCTAGATTAATAACAACATCATAACTATAGCACCTAGATTAAGCTCAGATAATAAATTGATAAGTACATTACCAATAACTAATCTCATGGAAGCCTGTGTTAAATATATGGTTCACTTGAACATAGAGTGAATGTTTGCCATGAAAACTGTCTATGCGCATCCCCAAAGTATTGTTCTTCTCTACGCGTTCTCTCACCGAGGTCCACACATCAACTCCATTAGGTGATTGTTATGCGCGACATCATAAGCTTTCAATTGATATACAACATGGCCATAGTTTCTACCACTCTTTTTCTGTCTAGTGAGAGCCTAGAGATGCCATTTCAACAACAAAAAATATAAATTCTGGCAGACAAATGTTACGGGATGACATGGCCAACCAGACTGATACTTCACTTTAGAAATGTAGTCGACGCATTATTGAACACTGACCCACGAAGAACGCGAACATTCGCCGAACATTCGCTTTCCTGAACTCCTCCACTGAGTTATAACTATACAGGTAAGCTGTTGAATATTTTGAAACTAATTTGAGTTAATAATGTTATTAATCAGGCGGATTGTGTACATCTCCTGTGGATGCCGTAACATTCCGACGAATTGCGTATTTTGATTGTCACGTCAGCCTCCGTGCGGCGTATTTGATTTTGACGTTATACATCTGAGTGACAGATGGGATATATACATTGAAGAACAACGCGGCCATATTTTGTCTGAATATATATATGAACTGTGCTTTCGGTAATATCTGCTCTTTCTAAATGTCAACCCTAATGGACTTGAAAGACGTGGCGTGATCCATAAACAAGATAAGATCTAGCGTTAGATTTGTTATTTAGAACGGACAAGCAGTTACAATACCGGTCTACATAATGTATATAGTTTGTAATCTAACCCATATTTGTAGCATTTTAGGCCAATGTATGACAAGGGAGACAACTCTTTGATTTCTAAATTTTTATTAAAATAAATAAATTGTATTTTGACAAAGTTTCACGCATGACAGATTCATTAAGCGCTTATGATCATGTCGATAGTCACTTACAGGACTGGCGGTATGATCAGCGAACGACAAGAAGAAAGAAGAACAGATTCATTAAAGAACCACTCGTATCAATACAATGTTTTCAAAAATACAATTTCTGTGATTGTAAATATTTCTACTACTAAAGGTTTCTTGCTTGGCTTTTGAGAACACAAAGCATTAAGAAGCTCAATAATGGCAAATTGAATTTAAACGTAAAGACGTCCGTCAGTTCTTTCGATGCTTGTACACCAGTTAATTTTCGCCAGGTCAAAAAACGACTCTATGCTGCATGGGCGGCTTCAGATGTTTGTCACGTGTTCAGTTGTTGTTGTTACGTATTTTAATTCTGACTGCCCACGACTCGCCATCTAAAGGATATAGGTGCTCTGTAACTCGTGTGACGTTCTAGATACAGACTATAGAGAACATATGGATTTATTTAAGCGCAATAACTGGTATGGCTTTGTAAACACAGTCAATAGTGTCTTAACCTCACAAGTGGCATGTAATATATTAACACCTTGAAACGACAGAGCAAATACGATAAGTGATTCACAATGTAAGACATTTTTTGTTGAATTTTTCTCTGCGCAATATTAATAGAAATGTCGTATGATTCAGTTTCTCGGTTCGAAGCAAACTTCAAATGGCGCTGGCATGGATGTGAACCCCAGAATAGGCCTCGTGCTGGGCCTTGGCCTGCCTTCTGGTAGTTTCACTGTGAAGCGTTGAAGTATTGTACACATGAACAGGTATACCTCCATTCGTGCCAATGCATCACCCATACAAAGACGACGTCCTAAAACAGAGAATGCATAATTTATTTAGAAGTATATGCAATTATGTTTCATATGTGTTCTCTGAAGCAACCTCATTTTGAATTATAACGAGCACCCAACGACTAGCAATTAGGCTTTCGGTATTGATGCTCAACATATGATAAAAAACAATATATAACCTTGCTAACTTTTTCAATCGTGAGTCAATGTTATTGAAAAGTTGGCAATCGACACAGCGGCCATTGCGTCTAATTCATATTATTGATTTCAAAAATAGAAACTATTCTCCGACCAAATTGAGCAATAGCATAATATAGGCCTATAGATTTTCATATCTGTGATTGTAAATATTTCTACTGCTAAAGGTTTCTGCCAAAAATGTTTGCTGCGTTGATTACAACGTATGGTGAGTGTAATTCTATCTTCCTAGAAGGAATTCACCTTTCCAGGGTATCCATCGATGATCTGATGTCATATGACGTCATAATCAGCTAAGCTGCGTGTAGGATGACATCATAATCATTACGTCATAAATGATTTTATTAGGTCAGTCTTTAACTCTTAAAAGTCCGACACGTTGTAAGAATTGTATGTCTCTACTAGTTAATAAACATGATGTTGAATATTTTGAAACTAATTTGACTGGGCGCTGTTGCTGCCATAGGTAGCACCAGCACCCTGTAAAACTAGTTTCAAAATATTCAACAGCTTACCTGTATAGTTCTCCGCAAATTGATAGTCAGGGAGCTCAGAGATCGATCGAGTCCAACATGAGCGAGGGGTGGGTGGAGCTTAGCTAGAGATGGGCGGGGCATAGCTAAAAATGGAAAGGTCCAATTGTGGAAATGTGAATTAATGGACAGAACTGATGACGGCATAAATAATCGACAATAGGGTATATTATAGGTTCTACCATATAAGTGTGAAAGATTCGAGTGTATATGGATGATAGCACTTGTTTCTTATTGATTCCAAATGCAGTGTGTGCTTGGAAATGGTTTAGAATTATGTCGATTGTCGAATATGCCGAATATATTAATACACCCTCCACATCTCTTAATTATACTAGGATTTATTTTAAAGGTACTGTGTCACACCAAGTAGTCTTAGATGAAAATAATAACAAACTTTCCAGGTGTATTTAGCGTATTTTTATGCAATCTAGTGGAATATGAAATGATTTATCATGTTGAGCGCCATATCATCGAAATTGAATTGTGCATAAAAACTATGCAACGTGGATGAGTTTTATTTTAAGTATGTGCCTCGTGAAATGGTGGGCCAGACATTCAATAAGAAGAAGGGCTTCCCCAGTCGCAAAGTAGGTCACAACTCATAAACAAATCTCTCGTGACATCATCATCTGTCCACTTTGTGAATGCTATGCTACATATTTTCTCCTACTCGCGTGTTTTAGCGTGTTCTCATGTATCAACTTCTTGGCGACAGCTTGATATTGAATCATATGAAGATATTTGTGCGCTAGAATAAGAAAATTCAACAATAGTTATGCGATTGGAAGCGGAAAACAATCCCGTCAAGGGGCGTTCGCCCCAGTGCCAATTCACACATTGTGCCGTTGTTATTATGGTACAATTGTAATACGATGACGGCGAGTTTGCCTGATACTGTACACACCTACACCCGTTCTATAGCCCTATTCTATACATTGGGCATAAGAAAATGTAGGATATAGGTAGTCTATTCACGTTTTGCATGTAGGATACGCATACGTGGGTCTTACAGCTTCATTCATCGCTAAGTCAGCCATCCACACAGTCAGTTGGTCGGTTGGTCAATTGGTGGGTGGGTGGTTCGGTCTGCCAGCCTGTCTGTCCATCCATGACTCATGCAGGTAGCTGACCTGTCACTCATGCAGTCTGTCCCTCATGCAGTCAGCCGATCTGTCGCCCATGCAGTCGAGACTGTCTGTCTGTATTCCTCATGCAGTCATCTGATCCGTCACTCATGCAGTCATCTGATCTGTCACTTATGCAGTCGGTCTTCCGATCTGTTACTCATTCAGTCGGTCATTCATCCGATCTCTCACTCATGCCGTTGGTCGATCTGTCGATTGGCCGGTCATCATGTCTGTCAGTCCGTCATTCAACCGATCTGTCACTCATGCAGTCCATCACCCATGCAGTCGATCATCCGATCTGTCGCTCATGCAGTCAGTCAGTCATCAGCTCTGTCACTCATGCAGTCTGTCGGTCAGTGGTTTGGTCGGTCATTCTGTTAGTTGGTCACCCTGACAACCTGTCTATCAGTCCGCCACGCTTACAGTCATCAGATCTGTCACTCGTGCAGTCTGTCAGTCCAGCATTCATGCAGTCGGTCATCTGATCTGCCACTCATGCAGTCGGATGGAGGGCTGGTTGGCCTGTCCGGCAGTCCGTCACTCATACAGCTATCCGAGCTGTCGTTCATGCAGTCTGTCAGTCCGTCACTCATACCGTTTGTCATCCAATCTGCCACTCATGCAGTCAGTCGTTCGATCTGTTAGTCTATCTGTCAGTCCATCACTCATGCAGTCATCCGATCTATCACTCATGCAGCCCGTCAGTCCATCACTTATGGATGAACGTGGGTTGCGCTGCCCGTTTTCGTAATAACGGCAATAGTTTGCAAACTATTGTTAACCCATTACGAAAACTGATAACGATTAACGCACGCAACATTCACTATATATATATATATATATACCCAGTGCGCGTTACCAGTATTGTTGGCCAGTTTACAGCTAATTTGCCTATTTTAGTCGAGCCTATCATTTAACTTGGTCGTTAATAGTATAGTTACTGATGATGCATCCGTCTAATAACAATAGCGGATTGACAACAGTTGAAACCGAAAGCGAAACAAAAAATATGGCATGTGATAAGAGGGATTTGCCTGCATGAATATTTATGAGATGCCCACTGAATACGATATAAACTAGATTGAATAAGATCAGTAATGGTTGTAAAATGCGCTATTTGACGATCGTGGTAACGGTGGGATTACATCGTTTCGTTGGCGGTATTGTGCGAATATGAACTTCTCATGACACAATGAGATGATGTATATAGCCTAGAGACTGATTTGCAATAATGAAATATTGTGACAGCAGCTTTAAGCAAGATATATGACAAAACATAATTAGATGGATATTTGCATTTTGCATGACAATACACATGTGATACTTATCTAGGTATTTATTCCATGCTGTCTTACTGGATCATAAATACAAATATTTGAATAAGTGGACGTACTCTAGTCTCAAGTTCGTGTATATATTTTATCAACGCTGTATGCGTAATCTTGTAATCAATAGAAACTTTTGTTTCCGGTTTGATTCCATATTTTGGATTGATTCTCTGCTTATTTGTCCTACATGCACATGTATCGTAAGTGACATTCAGCAGGCGGTGTTCGGTATCTCCGGTAAATAACAATATTTTCACATGTGACGACATAATGTAATTCAATGTCTTCTGCTTGACATCCTACTCAGTCCACGTGTCAATGATGTTGCTATAAAGAAATGTAAAGTTATATGGCTAAGTACTAATCGTTGGCCAGGATTGTCTAAGAAATAGAAACGGCTCATAGTTATATGTTCTCCCTCATAAATAAACGTCATCTGTCCACCTCGCTGACAATTTGTCTATTGTCTGCAACAGTACAAGCTTCAATGTAAATAAATATTTAATCTATGAGCTCTTACCGACTCCAAATGGAATATAGTGCTCGGGTGTATACTCTTTGCCATCTTTCAAGAAGCGCTCGGGTCTCAGTTCATTAGGAGACTCCCAGATATTTGGGTCATACATGACGTTGCCGATCACAAAATTAATGTCTGAATCTTTAGGAATGAAATAACCTCGGAAAGTGACATCTTCCTTCGTGGAATGTGGCAGCAGGAAAGGGGCGATGTTAGACATGCGCTGTTTGAACAAAATGAAGGTATCAGATCATTTATTATTTAGTATCTCATGGTGATAAGTTGGCAAATGCCAGTGTGTATGTAGGCGTGCATGTGTGCATGCGTGCGTGCCTGTGTGCGTGTGTGCATGCCTGCCTGTGTATGTGCGTACTTGTGTTCGCGCATGCATGCGTGCGTGCCTGCATAGATTTGTGTGCTGACTTTAGCCTAGTATTTCAGTGTTTCATGAGTATTTTCTAATTCATCAGCAATCCTAACAAATACAATCCGACAAGTTATGATGGACTAGGCCTATAGAGGGATCAGATTTGTCACCCTAGTATCTGACGTTATGACATAATACGTCAAGTGTTATCAAAATGACGTAGCTCCGCCCGTTACGAATCTATACGAATTGTAGCCTATGTCTTTGCTCCCAATTTAGTAAACATTCTGTAGAATACTTTGAAACTATTTGTACTGGGAGTTGTTGCTGCCATTGGCAGTATGCCTACCTGTAGTTCTTTGGTCAAAGCAGTGAAATATGGTAATTTAGATTTGTCTTGCACTGATGCCTGACGTTCCCGTCCAATCACGTCATCTATTTCCTGTTGTGCTTTTCGCTGGACCTCTGGGAAGAGTGACAGGAATAGAAAACTCCAGATTATTGTTGTAGTCGTAGTTTCAGTTCCAGCAAAAAACATATCCGCCAAAACTGCCGCCAGCTGATCATCTGCAATGAGAAAATGTCGCTTCATCAATATGCAATCATATACGGTCAACTTGGATCGGAGAAGAAGAGATGACCTCAAAGCGCTAAACATGCTACGTATATCAATTAACCATTTAATGGCCTAAATTTTTCAATTTCAGATTTTTGCGTGGTGAATGTCCATTTTCCGGCCAAGAGATGACTATTTTTGGTAAATTTGGTAAAAAAAAGGTTCTGGAATTGACAAAATAGCTTTCTCTTTACCACGCTCATTTCTAGCTAATTTCCACCCATTTAATTTGTACGCGTGTTGAAATCCATTTAAAACATTGAATTCCCAGACCCTCAGTTCACCTTTCCAAAGTATCCATCTATCCATACCCAACAATGGACTTTCGAATTTGCCAATACGAGTTATCGCACATAATTCTCCTCTTTCCCGACAGGGCTAAATTCCTAAGGCCGTAGATTTCGGATAAACTGGCAAGGCCTTTCGGAAACCAGTCTACCGTGACAACACGTGGATGGGGAGTTTCACACATTTGCAGCGAATGGATTATCTTTTGTTTGTCTCCACTTGCTTGCCCAGAACCGATGATCATAATCTGTTGGGTGTGCGGGAGTAGACGATCTGTTTATTAGATGAATGATTTGGCTCCGCGACACGCTATATAACGGCCTAAACTTCGCGATACAAGTTGGTAAAGTCAAGGTATTCCGCAGATCATTTTCTAGTTTCTAACTCTTTCAACCAGAAGTATAAATTTATTTGACGCGCGGAAGTTTGAATTTTTTTAAACTATTATCGAACTTGAAGTTGTTGTCGCCTTAAACAGCAACCGGCCTTAAGACGAATTAGGTTCAAAATATTCCACATTGGAATACTTCAATCATAGATGTTGCTGTATTAGGGTTATAGCATGCAATGAGGTGGGTGTATCAATCGATACAGGATCATTAACGCTGAAGCCAACAGCAAAACCCTGTCTATGCGGAGCAGTCATTGGGCCCATATTAAAGAGTGATTACTAAAAGCAAGGTCTCTTAATAAAAGTCATTTACCACAGTAAATGGCGTGTTTTGGGTTATACAATGCCGATTCTTTATGACGTCATATTCAGCTAAGTGGCGTGTATGATGACGTCATAATCATTACGTTATAAATGATTCTATTTGGTCCGTCTTTAACGCTTAATAGTCCGACACGTTGCACGAAGTGTATGTCTCTACTATTTAATAAACATGTTGAATATTTTGAAACTAATTTGACTGGCCCTGTCAAATTAGTTCCAAAATATTCAACAGTTTACCTGTATAGTTTTATGGAAATTGATAGTCAGAGAGTTCAGAGATCGATCGATACCAACACGAGCTAGGTGTGGGTGGAGCTTAGCTAGAGATGGGCGGGGCATAGCCAAAAATGGAAAGGTCCATCTCAAGGTAACTTTGCAAATAAACTGTTGAATATTTCGAAAGAAATTTAACTGGCGTTTGTTGCTGCTTAAGGAGTCAAACGCTCCCAGTCAAATTAGTTTCAGAATAGTCAACAGAATGTTTATTAAATTGTAAATTGATGAAGGACATACCATTCATACACTTTCGTGACGGACTATTGCCAACTTCGTGATGGACACTCATCGTTTTGAATGCGACGTCAGCTAACGTGACGTGACGTATTTGATTATGATGTCAGATGGTTAAGTGACAGATCAGATCCCTCAATTGATCGTGGTGAACCGCACCTCCCAGCCTCAAGGTTTGGGCCCAGTGGCATCACGAGAAACACGAATCGGGCATGTCGCGACAGTGTTATTCAAATTTAGTGCAATATTTCCGACAGGCGCTTACACTTTAATTACCATCGCCCGTAATGGTGAGATGGTATCGCGTGTCGGCCTGTCCGTCTGTCCGTCCGTCTGCCTGTCTGAAGCTGTATCTCACAAACTACTGCTCCTATTTGGTTCAAATTTGAACACAATGAAGGAATTCACCCTATAAAAAGAACTTCCAGACGTTCGTCGTGATTTGGATAAATGTGTACCAGGATCCAGATCAGGTAAAATCCTGGATCTATGGATATCTCGGAAACTGCTGGTCCGATGTGGCACTAATTTTAACACACGAAATGGTGTGACCACTCACTGGAATTGCACAACGTTGGGCGTAATCTAACAAAAAAAATCTGGAAAATACGAAAACCTTTTACAATGGGACAAAAAGTCGAAGGATATGATCTGCAATCTCTAGCTTCTCTTGTTTTAGTTAGTATACTTTTTCGCTGACCTTATTTAAAATGACGATTTGGATTTTTATATTAAATTAATAATAATTTTATATCATACCTGAAAATGTTGCTTCTGAAACGTTTTTCACTTTTTCCTTTTCCATTTCTAAAAGATATGTGTCAATGAAATCCCTGACGTTCTCTGGGTCTAACGTAGCTCGATGTTGATTAATCAATGCGTGTATCTGATCAAGGTAGAACTTCCTGTTTGCGCTAAGGCGCTTTAAACCTGTTAAATCACCCGGTAGATAACTAGCAAATGGAATTAGGCTTATACGGCCAGCACCTCGATAAGTGAGTGTGCTCCTAATTGCTCGCCGGAATTTTGTAAATGTTGGATCATCTGGGAGGTAGTGCTGTGTAGCAACGATGTTGAAAATAACGTTCCCTACTGCTGTGTTAGTAAGAGGAATGGGATCAATGGGTTGAGATTTGGTGGATAACAAGTGTCCCATATAGAACTCGATCTCCTCCATGATTTTGCCTTCCAAGTTCACCTTGCCCATTCCAAAGGCGCGCAGCTTGCTCACAGCAAACGTCCTCTGCGTCTTCCATAGGTGGCCATTGGATGTCATAATACCTGAAATAAACAAAAGAATAGCAAAATCATAAACACGATTACCGTTCCAATTAGTAGAACATATTAGATTTATTTTATCCAAATTTGCCGGGGTAATAAAGAGGAGTCAGTCATTGAATATAGCATTAGTTTGATGTTCAAATGCTACACAAATATCATAATTATCTGGACACCCACAGCAGTTGGGTTGATGTTTGGCATCAGCACACACTAAATTAATAACACTGTCTAAGCGGGCATTAACATTTTGTCCCCACCCATCATTCCTCATGAGCAGGGAAGTAGTGCTACCAGGACGTACACCTACACCGTAGGAATAGTATTGTCAACCCTCCCTGCGCGCCCGCACCTTCACCCAGTTTCGCCACACCAAAATAATCCACTTCATCACTGTCGTGAGCTAATGTCGCAATCAAAATTGAGTGCCTACGTGCCGTTTTTCTTGCTTTATATAATGAGCGGCGTCTGTCGGTCTAATTTCGGGAATAACAGTCACATTCACCAGCACAAAGCGCATAGAGCAGCATAACGCCAAATCAGAGGAATCAAGATCTGAGCGTTTTGATCTGTTAGGGAGAAAGGTGAAACACAGATACGATGCTAGCATCTTGAGGAAAAGTTTACTGTATGGCACACCTACCCTGTGACTGTCCAGCTATTAAATATGACGTTGTATACTACTGTTGATCCGAGCATCTAGAGCCATTGCCACCTTCATTGTAGGTCATTTGAAAGTTTCTTTTCACACAGCAGAGACAATGAATGTGTTTATAACAGAATGACGTCATTTCTGTTATAACGTTGTTGTTAGCTCACACCTGACACTCAATTAACGTCAGTATGTTGTTTCCGATAGTCACAGGAAAGTATATGTCAATCCCTATCTCTCCTAAATTTTTCAATCAAGTCACGAATTTGCTGAATTAATAAATGGATGTATGGTAATGGGAAGTTGTGATGAGGTCATACATTGATTATGTCGTAAAATAAACTTATTAGACGGTCAATTCCTTTATTATATACGAGGGACTATCTAAGCAGCATTTACGTTAATTTTACAGCAGGTTATGGCATTTTGGCTTTGAGTTTATTTTATAATATACAATGAATTATGTCTGTGCTAGCTTCATATCATTACTAACTGTGTGTATAAAATTATGAGACACCGCGTAGACAATGCGTATCGTGTTTTCAGTAAAAGTGATCTAATGTGCTATATTCGAATCACAATCGTTCTTGTAAATGTATTCGTGCATTGCTGCCACCGCCACCACACACACCCCACCCCAAAACCCACCCCACCACACCCAGAATTCTGATGACCTTGTGCCATCAAACTCGATGACATGGAAATGGGGATGGAGCAATACATAGCTTACAATATTTTCTCTTCTAAGTCTGTTTAGCTTAACTTTATCACACACTCGTTTAGCGCAACTATCTAATTCACCTTTCCAGAGTACCCACCCATCATATGACGTCATGATTAACTGCGTGATGCGTACAACGACATCATAATGAATGACGTCGATAAGTACGTAACGAGTGCATATTTGAAGACGGTCTATGCGTTGTTGCACACATTGTTTGATTTTGCTATTTAATATATATTCTGTTGAATATTTTGAAACTAATTTGACTGGGCGCTGTTGCTCCAGTCAAATTAGTTACAAAATATTCAACAGCTTCCCTGTATAGTTTTCAGGAAATTGATAGCTAGGGCATTTAGGGATCGATCAATCGCAACACGGCGAGGTGTGGGCGGAGCTTAGCTAGTTATGGGCGGGGCATAGCTAAAAATGGAAAGGTCCCTTTCCGTAGCTAGTGACTGTCGCCAAAAGTTGTTTTATAAAGCATGTTTGAGTCTAACGTTCATAATTTGGTAGTATAAATTGTGATAGATTACCCCCAACAGACCACATGGATATGGAGTGTATTTGATGGTGCATGATTAACTGTTGCATATATTATCATCTCACCTGCTCCATTTCCAATCAGCTGGATGAAAGGGTGGTCTCGCGGCCTCTCATTGAACACGTCTCCGTACTTCAACAAGGCTTCACGGATTTCATCCAGGCCAGTTATAAGTACATCCACGCTGCTACCATTTACAGTACTTACTATGTTGCCATATTTTCTAAATGCATCCTGCGTACGTTCCCATGGCGTCTTTGGTTCATTCCACATCTGCTTAAAGTACTCTTGAATAAACGTAATGTATGGTATTATCACTGGTCCTGGTGGAAGATTCTTAGGACGAGAGAGGATTGCACGAGAGATCCTGAATACCATTAAGATCAGGATGGTCGGTATGAGATAGAGCTTCACATTGTCCAGCGTAATGAACCCCTCCATCGTGAGTTTGTAGCAGGAATATATGCCGCGATATGAATCTACAAACTCCAGATGCCGAATGATGCACGAACGTCTTATATTTATATGATATCCCTACATGTTGCGAGTGGTAGTAGGGAGGAGATAAATCATATGCGTCCTGTTGTGAGTCAACAAGGGGTGAGATTATGGATCGACACAATAAGGCTAAATCTTTCTATGTCGTCGTTGCTCGTTAAAAAGGAAGATTATGCGCATGGATCTTAGAGCTCGGTGCTCAAAAGCTAAACTTAGCGCTGTCTTGATTATGACTGGTTTGGTGGTAGTTTTTGTACTACCTCTGAAAACTAGTACAAATACGACCTCAGCGGAAAGCTAAGGACATACCAAGTATGTGCTTTGTTTCATAGCATTTATTCTTAAATAAACGTTTATGTTTGGATTGGACATAGCCTTTAATGGAGGAATCCAGTCTCTCAGTCAATCATATGACGGCATAAGTAACTACGTCGCATGTAGGCTGACGTGGTAAGCTATTACGTCACGAATGGCCCGATTTAGTTTGTGCTAAACACTTAATAGTCCGTCATGTTGTACCTGTGTCTGTACTCTTTAATAAACATTATGTTGAATATTTTGAAACTAATTTCACTGGCCGCTGTTGCCGCCGTAGGTTTTCTGGAAGTTGAGATTCAAAACGTGCAGGAATCCATTGATCCCAATACGGACAAAGCGTGTTTAGAGCTTAGCTAGAGATGGGTGGGCCATAACCAAAACTGGATTCCTCCATTGATAGTCTCCTTGCACATATAGACAAAGCTCGCATAAATAATATGTAAATAAATAAATAATTATAGCTATCGATGGTTGCTACACCTATATCATCTACAGCGAGTGCTTGATGTCAGTTGGTGCGACCATATGGCCAACACCGTACTGTACTGTGGACACCTCCACACCTACCATCACTCCCACCACCCTACGGCCACTGTTAAAAATACTGAGATAAGTGTGTAATTTACTGGATATTGCCCGAGGCATGTTGACCAACCAAACTTTAAACATGTGTTTTTGCTACCTTCTATGGGCCACATCAAAGGGAGGCTGTAAGATTTGACATACAGAGATCAGCTCGGCACAGGCATTGCCCTCAAACTAGTCAACATACCGATGAGAAAAAGGGTATGGGGGAACATTCAAATGTTGAAGCTTCCATTCCGTTCAAGGACGGCCGATGATGGTACCAATGATGATGATGATGATGATGATGATGATGATGATGATGATGATGATGATGCCGTCGCACAATATCGGCCTACTGAAGACAACTGGATGTTTACATGTAGGATACGATAGAACGGTCTATGATGTTTCCTAAACTATACATACACCCCTCCGATGAACTGTGTTTGAAACGATATAACAAGTGTCAGGAGAAAAGCGTGTGATTAGGTAAATACGTCCTAGTAATGACTCGTATTTATGTAGCATGTTTGTGGATAGTGTAGGTCTATGTAATGTCTGTCCGAATTGTGTCTGTACAAATTAGTGGCATGGGTCAAGAGAGCCCGTTAATTGTCAAGTTGGTCACAGTGCATTAAATGGAAGGAAGCTGGCGATGTATCTGACGATATTCTTATCCGGTAAGATGTTAGACAATATTTAGATACATACCGGGTGTCATGTTTCGCGGAACCATGATACAATTAATGTCATAGTGAACAATTTTGTTAATAAGTATTGGTAATAGACGGATTCATTATGGAACAAAACTAATATTGTTGACAACCAATTTTAAAAGATTAACCTTGAGATACAACTAAGCAACACTTTTTTTAGAAACCTTGTTAGTACTTTACAGGGATGTGGAAAATATAATTGCTTCTTTCCACGCATGTCAATGGATGAATCTAGTTTTAAGTATGCCCCACCCATCTCTGAATAAGCTCCGCCCACGCTTTGCCCGTGTTGTGGATGGATCGAACGCTGAACTCCCTGAATCTCAATTTCCAGAAAACTATACACGTAAGCTGTTGAATTTTTTGCATCTAATTTGATTGGGTGTGGTTTCTGCCTATGGCAGCAACAACGCCTATTCAGTTAGTTTCAAGATAGAATGTTTATAAAACAGTAAAAACATACAATTTATACAACTTCATGCCTGGAGTGGAATACATAGCTAAGATGTACCATACGCCATTATCAAGATGTACTATCTCTTGGGTCATCTAAGGCTACACATCTGCTGACCCGGAAATTATTGTCCCATTGATGTAGCCAGAATAGGTGTCGCATGTTTCTTCTTCAGGTCAGAATAATCATTCAACGCCGACTTACTTACTTACTTACTTACTTACTTACTTACTTACTTACTTACTTACTTACTTACTTACTTACTTACTTACTTACTTACTTACTTAACAGAACAGCTTATTCAACATGATCTGATAAATGCTGCTATTTGAGCCCGACACCTGGCGCCATTAATGACGTATGGTATAATTAGAGGGGCCCCTGTCCTCCATACACGCTAAACTGACATTCTTCAGATCTGGTATCAGCAAATGCATAAGGTTCACTGAAACCATCCTTGTTACCGTACCCTAAATTATCATGGACATGTGGGGTTCAACATCAAAAGATCTATGATAATATACAAGATCTTACAGTACCTTTGCACGGCGCTGTCTCAACAGGGAAATCCAATCTGTCACTTAAGTAAGTATTTGACATCATAATCAATTACGTCAGGGTTAAGCTGACGTCACAATCATAACACGTAATGAATGGCGTAACTAAGGCCGTCGTGAACCTTGAATAGTCAGTCAGTTGTACGAATTGTATATCTTTACCTTTTACTAAAAATTTGGTTGAATAGTTTGAAACTAATTTGACTGGGCGCTGTTTCTGCCCAGCCGCAGAAACAGCCGCCAGTCAAATTAGTTTCAAAACATTCACCTGGTTAGCCCTATAGTTACCATGAAATTGGGATTCTGTGAATTCAGGATTCAAAGTGTATAAATTGGTCCCAACACGCGCAAAGCATGGGCGGAGATAAGCTATAGATGGGCGGGGCATAGGTAAAAGTTTATTCATCCATTGTAACAGCTAAATTCTAAATGAGTTTATTTTATATCGATCTTTCTCTGGTATCACAATGTTATTATCCGATGTGGGCCAAACTGGCACGTTTATCCTGATAAATTCTAACGAAACGAACCTAAACTAGATTAATCAGGAGATGCTACCTCCGGGATCAGGATCTCAACTGGACGCTGTTATATACATAGATGTTAACTCTGTTATTTAGACACTAACTAGGTCAGGATACTGGATACGTTAACCTTGCATATCTAACTACCTAATCAATTAAGTCTCATAATTTGAGAAACCGACACTCTTAAAAATAACTGTTATTTCTGAAGACAGGACAATGCGTGCCATGTTATGTGTTCTATCTTTAGCTGTAACATAATCCATAGTCCAGGAGAAACCATAAAAAATATAGTCTGGCCGCAAAATTGCGTACAAATACGATTTTATTGCTTTAGGTGGCAGTCTGTGGTGGGTAGTATAGCAATCTGACGGGTGCCCTCTTGGTACCTTTGGGCAACTTTTTATGGCGTCATTTATGACGTCATTAGCCATGCCACTTTTGCGAATATCCAATGTGTAGGTAGAATAGAGTTTTCAATACAAGCAGGTCAAGTTTAGTATCAAATTAAATAATTACATTGAGATTACAGAAATATCATTTAAAGTAAGGTCAATCTTGCACAGATCTTAATTAAATCGTCATCTGACGTTAATCTAGGCCAGAACGTAAACAGAAAAACAGAACGTAAACAGAAGTGCAAACTTTTAGTTGCAGTCGGAAACTGACATACAGTCAAACCTGTGTCAACAGACCACCCTTAGGGGCATAAAAATATGCTCACCTTGTTCTACTTATAAATGGGTGTGCGAGTATTGTTTGCTTCCGAAAATACATCCCCGAGACGCTAAAGCTAGTGGACATGAATGATAATGATGAAATCACTGAACTCGCTAAGACCATCTCTGCTGATGTTAAGGCAACTTCTCCAAAAGTTGTGAATACATATAACTTGGGCGAAAGCACGTGTATTAAAACTAAGTAGAATTGTAATGAAAGACTGCTGTCTCATTTGTCTCATTTCAAGCTTGGTATCTAAAGGATCCATTACAAAGAAAGCTCTCTCTTTGACTCTGTCAATTCAGGCTCTGATCACCAAATCGTTTAGCCAAACAACACAATCCATCATCGCTTTGGGTCAAGAGAAATAGACGACCTCTTTCATGACCATGGGTGCATTGCAAGCTGTGGTGAAATTCATCAGTACCGGAAATCTGCAGCTAACATGACAGGTGACCATGATTTACATTCGAGTCTTCATAATGATGGCGAACTCGTTAGCTCGTGGTGTGATAATTTTGATCTTCAGATGTAGGGCTACACACCAAATGGTTGCAGAGAAACTCACTCTATGGCTATTGAGTTCACCCAACATGTGAATGGTAAGTACTTTTCTGTTTTGTTACACAGATAATGGTTTGCCAGCCCTCACTGAAATACAGTCCCATTTCCGAGTTTCATTGCAATCCAGGATTGCAAAAGCATATCACATTAGTGTTCCCTTGTAGTTTTAAATTTCATGTGCACGGGGAGCCCTGCTGTAGTACCGTTCCAATTATGTGAATTAGGAACTGCAGATGCGCTTCCTCGGCAGTCCCTTTAAATTTAGAGCGCCAGCCTGTTGTTGTGAGAACCGTGACAGGATAGCAATCTGATGTATTACACTGGCATTTCATGAATTTAATATCTGCATTTACAGATTACAGCCATATAGGTATTGACATTATGTGCACTTAAAAACAAGCATTAGATTAAGAATATCTTCATACCAAACATAGTGGATTTAACTCGATTTCAAAATAGCTATTTATTTCCTAGAATACAGCTTTGACATTAGACCTCTTTAACATTTCCATCCTTAATTCAAGGGGAAGCGTATAAGCCTGTGGTGTCAAAAGCACAATGAGCTCATTGTTCATCTACCAAAGGTTCATTTACAGCACTAATTTGAATTCAAATTTACCACCGGTTCAGAAGTATCTTGACATTCATCATATGTATAGTTTTGTAACACTCTTGCTAATTTATCACAATAGAGGCACTATTGGCGACTTCATTGGAGTCATTTTGCAGTCCAGACATCTGCTACATCTAGTATGTACATGTGTTACATTTTCCGATGTCCTCCAAGATAATCTCTCTGCTAGAATCGAGATTCCCAGGATAGCCTTGCAAGAGATGAACGCTATGACGACAAGTGGTATGGCCTCTGTCACGATTTACCAGTTTGATGGTCCTATGAAGCATGTGCCGCCAACAGTGACAAAAAATCTCGGGCCTCAGTTTAATCTATTATATAAAACAATGATAAGTATACGGGTTGCCTTAAATTATGATATGGAATTCCGTCATTGACAGTACCCTTGGGGATACTCCCAAGCCTGAGTGGTCTGGTAAAATGGCAAACTTAGCTAGAGAGATGGGTAGCGTACCTGGTGTTGCCAGTCAATTTGTCTTAGGGCCTCTCATTGATTCCCCTCCTTCACACCCTGACACAGTACTGACTACCCTCATATTCATTGAAGAATTTATTAAAGAACACACCTTGCCGTACATTCATATCCCAGCTGATATGCAACTCTACACGGTTGTTCTACAAATCAAGTGGTCTCATCCAACCCGCTGGACCAACCTAGTAGTTCGACCAGGTGGGGTGTATACACTTGTGTCATTTATTGGGCGTATCGGCACTTTGATGAACAGCAGTGTATTAGAAGAACTTCTTAATGCAGTATTCAAAGGAGTTTGCCACATGCTGAATGGAAAGGCTTGGCCAAAAGGTATCAGGGGTTTACGAATGGTAGCAACAGCACTTCTAGAGCCTCTTGTTTTGTCTGGACAAACAATCGCAGATGCCATAGAGAGCAAACTTGAAGACTCATCAATCACGAACAGGTCGTCTCTGGGTCGACTGCCTCATAGCACCAGTCATGAAAATTCATCTTTATCTCCATGCAGAAAGAGAAGGAGATTGGCTTCTGCATATGTATGCCCTGAAGAGAATGATACCTTACTTCTGGTCACTGGAATTATGCAAGGTATATCACCTGGCATACACTCGACATGGCCACATCACTACCAGAATACATGCTTACTGTATTTTGAGGAGAGGGCATGTATGTCATCGTCAGAGTTGAGTTGGGAAGTCTGTATTCTTAGACTAGTTCGGAGAGCAGACCTATATTCGATATTCGAAATCTAACGGGGTTCTTGTTGGCAAGTCATTGTCCTCTGAACAGGTTGTGGAGTGGGTCCTCTCTCATCACCTTTGCAACACATTATCACTCTTGATGGACAAGATGTTTGAAGCAGAGATTGATGAGTGAGAAATATTATTTAGTGATTGGATGTCACAAAGAGGAAGAAGAAAACCGATAAAGGCTTGATGCCGTAGACAGAAACAAGATCATCCAGGAATTGAAGAGACACACCAATCCACTGACAACTCATCCGGAGGAACCACTCACTAACATCCTTAATTGACGAACCGCATTAGATGAAGTAAATGTGGACACCGATCTTGCTATTGGTGACAAAATGCCATCTCAATTCATGGCTCAACTTCCTAATGGCTTTCATACTCCGTTGAAGATGGCAGTCGTGACAATGGAAGTACTGAAAAAGAAAGTTAAAGTTGGTGACTCCAGTATCTACGACATTGAAAAAATTTATGCCAGCCTAGTTATTATTTCACCGAGCAGAGACATCCAGCTTTCTGAGATATTCCAATTTGAACTTTCTCCTGTTCCTTCTACACTCTTTGACGACTATGGAGATATGCGGAAAGGGAACCAGTCAGTCCTGATACATAAGTTAGCAGTCTTTGATAATGCATACATTGTCCAGTAGATGTCGAGTTAGTCGATGGGAATGAAGCAATGTATCACAATTTGTGGCCCAGGAATGCAACATTGGAATGCTTTTCTCGCAAATTCGTGTGTTCATTCGTCAGGCCACATAATACTTACATCACCTGAGGGGTAAAGACGTTCTATGGGGAAAGTATCACGAGAGTATACAATGAATGCCAACACAATACTACCAGTGAAGGATTCTTGCTGATGACACAGATATTTTTGTTCTTCTTGTCGTCTTCGTTACCACATACTACCGCCTAAATCAATAAAATCGTATTTGTACGCAATTTTACGCTTATGTGCATGTTCTCTTGGACTATAATGTTACGTAGCTATGACAGTTCCAACTGTCATTCACAATCTCTAATGATGAAATAACAAGCACCACGATGAGAAACTTAAGACGATGGTACAGATGACACTATTTCATTGCCAACTAGTTCTATCTGTCTCAATAATACTAATCCTACTACTGAGAGAACCATCAAATTTATCATTCCATTCTCTGACTAACCTTTATTCGTGCCAGTCTTCTTTCGTTTTAATATTTCTGGACTTCTAAATCTACAGACTAGGGTAGGAGATTCGCCTTACGGACCCAGATTAATAACTTCATGTCTCATCCTGAAATGAGCTCCATTCTTTTCCTTTCTTCATAAAGCTCTAAAGGCTCGCCCCTTCCTGATCGGACTTACACTCCAGTCAACCAGTAAACAGCTGATAACAGAGGTCGGACCCATAACGCAATTCACCTTTCCCGAGTACCCACCCATCATATGACGTCATAATGAACCGCGTGACGTGTAGAATGGCATCATAATGAATGACGTCGATAAGTACGTCACGAATGCATATTTGAAGACGGTCTATGCGTTGTTGTACAAATTGTTTGCTTTTACTATTTAATAAATATTCTGTTGAATATTTTGAAACTAATTTGACTGGGCGCCATAGGCAGCAACAGCATCCAGTCAAATTAGTTACAAAATATTCAACAGCTTCCCTGTATAGTTTTCAGGAGGTGTGGGTGGAGCTTAGCTAGTGATGGGCGGGGCATGGTTCAAAATGGAAAGGTCCATTCTTACATCCCTGTATCAATGTGATGAAGAAATGCCAGGAGCGATGATTGTCAAGCGTGGCAAACTCAGCGGCAGTGTGAATAAAGTTGGGTAGGAAATGTTCCACGGATCTAGATCAGCACTGGAATTACCTGTACCACGACCTTGTTTGCACCGGTAATGCAAATTATTCTACCTGGATACAACTTAAGACAACACGGGCATATGAATTGGTATAGTACGGAACTGTATCCCAACAAGAGAGACTAAAATTAGCTCTCTAGCCGGAGAATCACATTACAACTTTCAGAATGATGAGTGACATTTCTGTGGGTGAAAAGAGTCGAAACTACTTTCAGCAGCAAGCAGTTTTCTTCAAACCACTGTGTCGTATTCGTTGTGATCCTACTTTCGTCTTTAGTTGTCTTTGATCACGGATTTTGCGATCTGTTCACAAAACACGTAACAAGCTCGTGTTATGGGAGCCTTTGCATGCCTGAAATATCATGGCACCACTACTGAAAATATTACAGCTTTCCGAGCAGACATAGTGTCTGGCATTTGAAGAACATGTCGAAAATTGACCATCGATATTACGCTATATAAACAGTGGAACCGTGTTGCTCAGATTGTAAAGTGTTGAGTCTAAGATTAGGACGTGTACCCAGTGATGATTTATGATAGCTGTTTTCAATGACAAGCATCGAGTTTGTTCTAGAGGGCATTGGAGCTGCCCATCAGTCACAGAAGCATAGCCCTATTCAAACGCGTGTAGCGTCTGGATCGTCATAGGAATTTTTAGAGCGGCGAATCCACAGCCAGAATGACTGAACAGCGATGTTTCCTGTTGCTTCTTCTCGCGGCGAAGTATGGTATCTTCACCATTTCTCTCCTTTGCGTCGGATGTCGATGTCACAATCAGCTTCATGGAGGAAATGAAGAATCTGTGGTCTCCCGATGCCATCAAATGTTCGATTCCCATTCTCTAGGTATCCCAAATGATTTGATAGAACTACTGATGTTAGCATCCCCACCTCCCCCCCCCCCCCCACTGTTGGATCAACTGCATCCCCTTTTAAAGCCGCTCTGTCAGTTTCCCATAAATCTGTCAATTTTATCTATGATACGGGATACGGCCACGTATTTCTAAAAAAAATCGTTCGAGAGCATGGTTTGCCTCAGGCTGCCTGAGGTTGGAGATAGATATGAGTAATATCTTTGGCTTTAGACTTTGCGATGATTGTGCCTATTCGCACGCAGGTGCGCAAATAAGCCCTTGCATGCGCGCACCCATGTGCATGCGCACACGCACACTCACTCGCGCCCGCTCACCAGCGCGCACATGCATGCACGCGCACACGGACATACACGCACGCACGCACGCACGCACGCACGCACGCACGCACGCACGCACGCACGCACGCACGCACGCACGCACGCACGCACGCACGCACGCAGGAGAGAGAGAGAGAGATTGAGAGAGAGAGAGAGAGAGACCAGTCGCCAGAGATGTTGGGTGTGTGTCGTGTCTTCGATCGTCCTTCGTTAATTTCAGTCAATTTCGTCGCGTCAAATCCAATTATACATAGGCAGAAAAAAATGTTTTGGTTACCGTTCTTTGAATGCAAAAAATGTTGACGACCAATTTGGCAACCGGGCATCTCGCAGACCTGGGGACAAGGTACCCGGTCCCCCCCCCCCCCCCACACCATAACTTGGACCAGTAAAATATACACAGGCAGCTAAGTTCAATTTAGTTTTAATTCATGAGAGAATTGCTTTACAATGAGTAATGGTCCTTTCCATTTTAGCTATGCCCCGTCCATCTCTAGCTAAGCTCCACCCATAACTCGTTTGTGTTGGGATCGATCGATCTCTGAACGTCCTGGCTATCAATTTACAGAAACCTTTACAGCCAAGCTGTCGAATATTGTGAAACTAATTGACTGGGTGCTGTTGCTGGTGCTGTTGTTGCATATGGCAACAGCGCCCAGTCAAATTAGTTTCAAAATATTCAATGTCATGTTTCTTAAATAGCAAAAAACATACAATTCGTACAACGTGTCGGACTATTAAGAATTAAAGACGGGCCATATAGAATCATTTATGACGTAATGTTTATGACGTCATCCTACACGCCGCTTAGCTGATTATGACGGCACATGACGTCATTACTCTGGAAAGGTCCATTGGGAAGGTGGGTGAGTCATTGCAGTCACATTTATACACAGACCATCTGGTTTTACTTGAGACTAGCTACCCTAACCAGCCGTCCCTTCTTTCACGAGTTTATTGTCTGACATTCACCAGACCTGTTGAATACGCGAACTATTTACGGTCGCCGAAGAGTGTAGCGAAGAAACTCAAGATGATGGGAGAATGCTTTAACGAGCCTCTATGTGTACAGTTCATCTCACAAATAACTTAACATCGTGTTCAGAACTGTACTAACTAACATGTTTCTGTGGGTTTTGTTTTGGAAACATGTTGACTTATTTATTAGCTGTACTCTCGTGTGATGTGTGCGTGCGTGCGTGCGTGCGTGCGTGCGTGCGTGCGTGCGTGCGTGCGTGCGTGCGTGCGTGCGTGAATGCGTGCGTGCGTGCGTGCGTGCGTGCGTGCGTGCGTGCGTGCGTGCGTGCGTGCGTGCGTGCGTGCGTGCGTGCGTGCGTGCGTGCGTGCGTGCGTGCGTGCGTGCGTGCGTGCGTGCGTGCGTGCGTGCGTGCGTGCGTGCGTGCGTGCGTGCGGTCTGATTGGGGTGGTGGTGGTGGTGGTGGTGGTAGGGCTGGGTGTATGGGCATGTGCTTTCGTACTAAGCATTATTAATTATCATATATACATGAGCACTGGTAATCACTTTACTGATGTTTGCATGTTATGCAAGCTGAATCCTATTAATCTGAGTTTTTAGTATTTAAATATTGAATCATTGTTGGTTATTGAATTACTGAGTTCCATGGCGACAGTCTCTTACCTCTCGTCAGTCACACCGGTTCTCCCGCCCGCAGGGAATGTTTTTCTTGCTATAGTGACCAGCAATTTCTATACTGTCATTTAGAACCATTCCTCACTCATATTTCTCATCTCAAGCCAAGATACACAGCTAAGACCCCCCAGCAGGCCAATCTTAGTGGGGTGCAGCGCGATGGAATCCCTTTAGTTTTATGTAAAGCACTTGGCCACCGGTGAAACAACTCTATCCCGCTCTCCCCCACCCCCCATCCCTCCGTCCATCCCTCCGTCCCTCCCTACCTATGTCCATCTCTCCCCCCCCCCTTTATGTATGCGTGCGTGCGTGCGCGGGTGTGTTGGTCCATTCAGGAACATTGATGAGCCTAGCACTGTCAGTAACGGCTGAAATCTACATCCTGAGTAGGAAGGCCGCTAGTACATGCTTTCCATCCTTTGTCAATGATCCACCAACCTCGGAAGAGAACATAGCGAACACTGTATGATTCAGAGAAATGAATGCGTTGAGATGAATGGCACGTGGTGAGATGTACATGTCGATTTTTAATACCAAGACCGGTAATACCTGTCCATCTTATCGGTTCCCTGAGCCTGTATAAAATCCATGATGATGGTGTCTTGTGTTCTGCAGCTGTAGTATTTTGAAAACATCTTTTAGCTGCAATCTCTCCTTCTGCCACGGCTTCTTATCCTTAGCCAAAATGTAATATACCATTATGTCTCTATCTGGCTATCGGTTTATTGTAAGGATAAATCTACTTGTGGTGGTCAAAAGTCATCTCAATTCCACAACATGGTTATTCCCCGGTTCCGTAACTAAGTGTTGATAAGCTTTCTGTCCACACTTACATAAACACGTATGCGAATATGTTGCTCGTATAATTCCCCCCCAGTGCATTTCAGCTTAGAATAACGGATATAAAAGATTTTAAATCATGCCCTGTATATATATATAGCCACTAAAGGTTACCAGTTTCCTGGTTCTAAGACTGATAGCCATTGGTGTGGTCTAGGTGTTGCACGCTCACACACACACACGCACGCACGCACGCGCGCGCGAACGCACGCACACACATGCACGCGTACAGCCTATCCTAGCAAGTGATATTATTATTCAGGTAGATTGTATGGTATAGTAGTTAACATGTTGTACGACAAAGTTGACTCCCAATTATATAAGAAATTGCTATATTAGACTTTATGGATATGATTTAGTCTATTAATATGGTACTAACTGAACTAAAGATTGGTTAGCAAAGAATGCACAGGTCAATTTGGAGTTGTTTTCGAAAACGCCAGGTATAGACCTTGGGAAGTCATTACTCTAAATCAAGTTCCCTCCAATATTATCGTTCTTCGGTGCTCTTCATAAAGAATTACGTCCGTATTAATCTAATTGGCCAAGATTGGCTGGAAATGCAATTACAAATGAATTAAATGTGTTGATTGGATGAGAGTACGCAGAATTGGCTCTGTGTATCCGGATTTCACAACCATTGTTATGCGGAGCGCGTATTCACATGTCTATATAATCTCCGGTTTGCTACCGTTCATGTGACGTCTCTTGCATAACAGCTTTGATTTGAACAGCAAAATTTAAACAAGTCGAAAGATCAGATCATTCAGCATAGAATGTATATTCAGAGCTAGATTCATGTTTAATCAATATTGGGTACTTCATGAATCTGTTCACATTTCTCAGTCCACAATACTGGTGGAGATTTTACCATGATAATAAAGCGTACGCAGTTTATTTGACCAGTACTGATCATCGCGTCATCGTCGTTGTTGTGGGACATCTGTGCGGACACTTTAAAACAGTATCCCGTTCATCACAAAATATACACACAATCACTGTCTTTGCTTTAGTGTTATAAACGATGTAAAATTCAGTGTCTTGGCACGAAGCAGACTTCAAAAGGCGCCGGCATCGATGTGACTGCAATAATCGGTTTCGCGCTGGGCTTGGGCCTGTCATCTGGTAATTTCACTGTAAAACGTTGAAGTATTGTAAACACGTAAAGATACACTTCCATTTTAGCCAGTGCTTCGCCCATACAAATACGGCGTCCTGCAAAACAAAATAGCCTACATAGACGTCACGTAATATATGTGGTTCTTAAACGAACTAATTTCTAGCTGAACAAGTATTATAAAAGTACTAAACGAAGAAATCACAAAGGAAAAGAAGAAGGTTCAATTTATCACATGACTAAACAAAAGTCCACCATAAGATGCCAGGTAACTGCCTACTTTAGGCGATGATGACCACGGTTCTTTTACTTTGTTGGTTAAAACGTATAATAGCATAGTATTTATTTCAATTAGAATATTAAATCTTGGCCAATAATGCACACGATTAATTAACCATCTAAAGAAGACCTATATGGATGGAGGTAAATGAACGTGTAGGTTATCGATAATACAGAGCAATTGCGTTTAACCCTTTCAACCCTAGCGTCACGTTATCTAAATTTCAACTCAGTCATACATGTAAGTTGTTGATATATTGAAACAAATTCGACAGACGCCATAATCATCTACGTGACGTGTATGATGACCTCGTAATCAATTACGTCATGAATGGCGTATCTAACTTCGTCACGAACGCTTAATGGACCTTTACATTTTTAGCTATGCCCCGCCCATCACTAGCTAAGCTCCCCCGACACCTCGCCGTGTTGGGATTGATCGATCCCCAAATGCTCTAGCTATCAATTTCCTGAAAACTATACAGGGAAGCTGTTGAATATTTTGTAACCAATTTGACTGGGCGCTGTTGCTGCCTATGGCAGCAACAGTGCCCAGTCGAATTAGTCTCAAAATATTCAACAGAATATTTATTAAATAGTAAAAGCAAACAATTTGTACAACAACGCATAAACCGTCTTCAAATATGCGTTCGTGACGTACTTATCGACATCATTCATGACGTCATTCATTATGACGTCATTGTACACATCACGCAGTTCATTATGACGTCATATGATGGGTGGGTACTCTGGAAAGGTGAATTGATGACTAAGGTAGCGTTGTTACCGGCTTACTGACGCTGACTAGTAGGCCAAATGTCGATATAATGGGGTGCTTAAGTCGGTTTATGCCTATTGCTGCCACAGCTCCAAGTTACATTTATTTTAAAATGTAATCTTTGTTAAATTGTAAATGAAGGAATCTAGTTTTAGCTATGCCCCGCCCATCGTTAGCTAAGCTCCACCCACACTTCGCCCGTGTTGGGGTCCATCGATCCTTGAACTCCATGACTATCCATTTTCAGGTAAGCTGTTGAGAACTTTGAAACTAATTTAGGCAGCAACAGCGCCTAGTCATATTAGTTTCAAAATATTCAACAACATCTTTATTAAATAATAAAGACATACAATCCGTACAGCAACGCTTAGTCTGTCTTCAATTATGCGTTCGCGACGAACTTAGCTACGTTATTCGTGACGTAATTCATTATGACGTCATCAATCCATGCACGTGACATAGTTGATTACGACATCATATGATTGAATGAGAAACTGGAATCCTCCATTCACCAGACATACATTTCAGATGCTTACTGTCTGACCTTTGCCACTTCCGTGTCCCACGTGCGTCATTCGATTGTGATGTCAGTTAACAAGTGACGTATTTTGATTACGATGTCGAATACTTGAGTGACAGAGAGATTCACCAGATTCCGCTTTCCATGTCTCTAGTGAGCGAAGAACCTGTTTCTGACTTGCACAACGATATGGACTTTATTGATGTGTACCATGATTGGGATGGTAAAATAAGATATTTGTCAAAGCATATTTTTCTTGAGAAGCAATATGGTTACAAATATGATATATGTTCTAGGATTGATTACGGGTTTAAGATTCATTCTATATTTGTAGCTGGAGTTAAAAGGATAAAGTAGGCTAGTTGTGTATGGTGTGGTTTATACAGTGATGACAAAAACACTCACGTGTCAGTAGTATATTGGACCTTTCCATTGTATCTATCGATCATATGACGTCATATGTCGTCATAATCAACTACGTGACGCGTAGGATGACATCATAATCATGACGTCATGAATGACTCGATATAGTCCGTCTTTAATGCTTAATAGTCCGACACGTTGTACGAATTGTATGTCATAGGCAGCAGCAGCGTCCCGTCAAGTTAGTTTCAAAATATTCAACTGCTTACCTGTATAGTTTTCTGGAAATTGATAGTCAGGGAGTTCAGAAATCAATCGATCCAAACACGAGCGAGGTGTGGTTGGAGCTTAGATAAAGATGGGCGAGGCATAGCTAAAACTGGAAAGATCTGTTGTCAAGTTAAGAGGCTATGGTCGACCATTGCTTTGCTTTGTTTATAGATATAGTCATTAATATCTGTTTGTAGTTTTCGGGAGACCGTTCCTTTAATATGAGTGTCTTGCCTAGTTTATGTGACAATCCTGCATCATAAAGTCCCATGATACTAATTGAGTGACCTCTTAGTTTACGCAATCATTCCGAATCCGCTCAGAAGAATATATTTTGATTTTTAATCTATTGTTAAGCTATAGTGTCATCATTTCATTGTGAATATATTCAACCAGATTTCTGAAATTTCTATATAGGTTTCATGTGAATTAATCTGGTATGAGTTATTTTTCTGTTACATAGTAGTAATAGTTTTATGTTAAGTAGTAGCAGCAGCAGCAGCAGCAGCAGCAGCAGCAGCAGCAGCAGCAGCAGAAGCAGCAGCAGCAGCAGTAGTAGTAGTAGTAGTAGTAGTAGTAGCAGCAGCGGCGGCGGCAGCAGCAGCAGCAGCAGTAGCAGTAGCAGTAGCAGTAGCAGCAGCAGCAGCAGTAGTAGTAGTAGTAGTAGTAGTTTTAACGAGCATGTATCGTTTGACATCGTTTGACGAATTATCTTCCGACTCTCCAGTTAACTATTTTTGTGCAACAACTTGAGCCAATGTGACGTCTATGATCAACCAGCATACCAAGAAACTGCGCATAGTTTCATTGCTAGGCGTAACAATTAAACTGGCATTGGTCAGATCTTTCCCTCTCATCAGGGGTGTGTGTGTGGAGGATCCAGAGGGGGTGCGGGGGTGAGCACTCTCCCCCCCCCCCCTCTGGGAGAGTGTCCTACCCCGCCTAGCGTGCCCTTCCGCCTCCCAACACACGTCAGCTGTTGCGCTAGTAGCACCACAATCACGACGCATTCAAACACATCCGTACGTCCGTAGTTAATCTCTAGGTAGTCTATATAGGCAACTGCCCACTTGTTTAGAGACTAATTTTAATTTCAAACCTCAATGTCTCAGAGCTTGAAGATATCAGTAAAGGGGCAATGCAATGTTGCCTTAACGGCTTCCGTAATTCTAAGAGCACTAAGGCAAATATCTTAGGACATCAAGGCAGATTATTTTTCATGCGGAAGGGCATGACAGCAACATTGAGACTTTCTCAAGCGATCAGTATCAAGATCCCCTTATTCCCCTTCTACAGTACAAGCATTACAGTCAGCGTATAGTCAGCGTTACCATCTACAGTTGGATGGTTCTATACATTTACTTTGAATACTTTATTTAGCAGTCTGTATGACAAGTATCAATGTAACAGAGGAGGGCACCTAAGGCAGTTAGTGCCTTAAAAGATGGCAAAATGGAGGAGCACCAAAGCAAGGGATATGGGAAACCAAAGCAATTGCCTCGGTTGCCTTGGTTTAGTTCGAGCCCTGATGTCTATTGACGCTAGTTTAACGAATGTAATGTTTTAATTTAATAACCTTTCATGAATGATGTAATAGGCGCATTTGGAAATGTCCGCGAAATATTAACCAATGTACAGTTTAATATAAAAGACGCCGGCTACTCGCCGTTCCTGAACGCAAACGAGTATAGTCGGATTACAACCAAATGCAGCAAATATTTCCTTTCACGATTAATTCTTCTCAGATTTTGAATGTTATGAGCAATTGGGCCCATTGTTAGTTCCGTCACAACCATGGTGTGATCCACCTCATCCATCACAATTTTAAATTATAATTAATTGGGTACAGATTTAATAATTTAGCAGCCAACTGAGAGTCCATATTTACCTAGAGAAGAGGCATCCGAGAGCACCTAGATTTTCAAATTTCCTGGAGAGGACCCCCGGCCTGGGGCGGCTAACGATGCGCCAATTCTTTGAGATGTGCCCTTTTTTCATGCACCCCTGCCCTAAAGTATGCCTGGATCCGCCCTGCTCATGGATGCATCTTCCATCTTACAAAGGATATGCTTGTGTGTGAGTACGTTGTCTGTTCTTATTATTTATTTGTTTTCGTTGTAGCATAACTAGATTAATATTAACTTACCAACTCCGAATGGAATATAGTGCTCGGGTGTGTACTCTTTGCCATCTTTCAAGAAGCGCTCAGGTCTCAGTACTTTCGGAGAGTCCCAGATCTTTGGATCGTGCATAACATTTCCTATAACGATGTTTATGGCAGCGCCTTTAGGAATGAAGTAGCCGCGGAAATTGGCATCCTCTTTCGCGGTATGTGGCAGAAGGAAAGGGGCGATGTTAGCGATGCGCTGTTTAAACAAAATGAAGAATCAAAGCATCATCTGAACAAATAACTCATGCTGATATGTTTATAAATGCATGCTTCATTGATCTAGCCTGATAACACAGGTTTCTGGGCCGGTATTGGGCCAATACCGGGAAGTACTGTCCCGTTATTGGCCCAATACCGGCCCAGTAATCTGCGTTATCAGGATATACTTCTATCTCTGTATTTATCATAACATTTAATTCAACAGTCAGTAACTCTATGTACAATATCAAGCAATGCAGAGTATCATACGTATAGAAATCTCCACAATTTAAGAACCTACACGCTGTTGTTGAATAATCATTGTCCTAAATGTTGACACTAAATTGACTGGAAGATGTTGATACTTTGGCATATTGCAATACCTTGATAAAGATTTAGAGAATTAGATCACGTGTTAATGATACTTGTGTCATATGTGAGGAATGCATATATAACATCACTGGAGAGGCTGCCATGGCGTCATCACAATAGAATTTGGCATAGATTAGGATATTATAACCTAACGGATGAATCCCGTTTTAGTTATGCCCCACACTATCCCTGAATCTCAATTTCCAGAAAACTATACAGGTAAGCTGTTGAATATTGAATATCAATAGCAGAACAGCGCCCAGTCAAATTGGCTTCAAAATATTCAACAGAATGGGTATTAAATAGTAGACATACAATTCGTACAACTTGACGGACTATTAAGCGTTTATTACGGACTATATCGCGTCATTCATACCGTAATTGATTATGACGTCAGCCTACACGTGACGTAGATGATTATGATGTCCTAAGATTGATCGATTTACATTTAGGGAAACTATTAATCTCTCGCCCTATGTCAAAGAATTAGTCTAGAGAATAACTCATTTTTGGCAAAGGCATGAAAAGTATTAGTAGTTCCCTTATTTTAATACTGTTATATCACATCCGCAGTTTAAATAATGAAACATAAAATAAAAAGATGTTGGCATGGCTTCCTTTTGAGGTGGACTATTATCATCGTCATCGTACAAGCATTGACAAAGGACCACTGTTGGAATATTGAAGTGTCCAAACATTTCCGTATCATTGCACCATTATCAATGAATTACTTTTATATTAATCTCTGCAAAACTACGGTCGGCAACAAAACGAACAATCTTGATACCGACGTGGTCTCAATCTCTCAGCCTATGCAGAGACCTTAATAGGTCGCTGGCCTATGACATGGCCCCCTAATGTGTGCACATTAATTAGGTCACAATATCTTAACACATGTCACATTCCATTTAGATGACGTCAGGAGCAGTCTCCTGCACATTGAATGCTGCTCAAGTGTCATGTTGCCTACCTGTATCTCTTTGGAGAGAGCATTGAAATATGGCAGCTGAGGTTTGTCTAGTATAGATCCCCGGCGTTCTCTGCCAATGACGTCATCTATTTCCTGTTGCGCTTTCAGCTGAACTTCCGGGAACAGTGCTAGAAAGAGAAAGCTCCAGACTAAGGTTGTAGCTGTTGTTTCTGTTCCAGCAAAGAATAAGTCTGATAACACTGCCGTCAACTGATGATCTAGAATAACAAAATACAATCGTATGCAGTCGCATGGATGGAGCCAGGAATTGTGTAGGGCCGGGTGTAGCGAAAAAGTTCACATCGTTGAGATGTGTCAGGAATGGCTTTCTCCCTCCAGGACATCGGGTGGGTGGGAGAGAACCTTTGGAATTTATATACTCTCAGAGTGTGTCTCGTGTATTTCGGCATGTAATATCACCTGAAAATGTACGTGAATGCATGTATGTGTTTGGACGAAAAATGTCACATCAGGCTGGATAGTCTGCTGGGGTTTGGGGTGCTGAGAAGGGAGTTCACCCCCTGGCTTTGTGGCCGAAGCGGGAGATACATTTTGGATATAAGCGATTATTGCTTCTGAAAGGACGATCTGCATTCATGAACAAATAGTTGTGCGCCAAAATACACATCCTATGCTCAATGACATGCAATAATAGTTCACATCTCGATAGCAACGACTTTTATTCATCAGTAAGTTTGACTTGTTATTTTTCTAATTTTGAAGGTAAACATCAACAAATGCAATGCACATACTAATCAAATTAAAATCGTCTTTCTACTTAGTATTTTAAGCTATTTAAGTGTCCTGATTTCATAGGCATGTTATATTTTTGATAGCGGCATTAATAGTAACGGATAACTAATCCCATCTCTTGATAGCTATTCAGGCGATCTAACACTCCGGTCATAAACTATCCAGGTAATTTTAAGCTTTTTATCACGCCGCTAAGGAAAGATATTCAGGATTTAGTAGTTAAATGTTGGTACATTTCTACACCCTATGATGGCTGTCATGATTTACCTTTCAACCAATCAGAAACACCCTAGTGTGTCTGCCTCGGTATATACGCTCAGTCATAGAGGCTCCAGCTATAGTTTGGCAATGTGGTATAAAAACAATCCTACAGGTAAGCGGTTGAATATTTTGAAACCAATTTGATTGGAAGTTGTTGCTGCCATAGTCAAATCAGTTTCAAAATATTCAATGGGATGAGCATTACATAATAAAGAATGTGATGCTTTGGAGCTGACATGACATCACACACAATAGCTTGTGAAGACAAAATGGTGTCGATCACTGTTCAACATTTACTCGATATTACAAAACAAATAATTGCGATACAGATCAGGGAATGTGACAGGATATGAATGATATGGAATCTATAAAACATATTCTATCGGTGCAATACAACATTTGAGATGAGATTAGCATCGCTTTAAAGCATACCTGAAAATGTTGTTTCTGATGCATTTTTCACTTTTTCCTTTTCCAGTTCTACGAGATAAGTGTCAATGAAGTCTCGGACGTTCTCCGGGTCTAGGGTAACCCGATGCTCCTTAATAAAGGCATGTATCTGGTCTATGTAGAGCTTCCGGTTTGTATTAAGACGTATGTCCCCCGTTAAATCACCCGGTAGATACTTGACAAAAGGGATGTCTGCTAGACGGCCACCACCCTGATGGGTAACTGTGTTTCTAATTCCCTCTCGAAATTGTTTATATGCTAGGTCATCTGTACTGAAACGTTTTGAAGCAACAATGTTGAAGATAACGTTTCCTACTGATGTGTTAACAAGAAAGCTGGGATTAATGGGTTGAGATTTGGTGGCTAACAACTGCTCCACATAAGCCTCTACTTCCTCCATGATTTTGCCTTCCAAGTTCACCTTGCCCATTCCAAAGGCACGCAGCTTGCTCACAGCAAACGTTCTCTGCACTTTCCATAGTTTTCCATTGGACGTCATAACACCTAAGAAAATCACAGAATAAGCATTCTCTAATTGATTTATAGAATATATATTTATTTTTATAAAAATCATCTAAGCATGTGTCATTTTGTGCCTATGATGTTAGTTTGCATGTTCTGTCCCGCGCTGGTACTATATATAATGGGTGAATTGGGGATGCTTCGGTATATATTCAGTACCATAGCTTAACCCAGTCAGTTATACATTCATGATTACCTTGGCTATATATGTGTACCAATTTGATTGACATTAGATACAAGGCTAAGTCAAAAGGAAATTTTATTAACTTTATAAAACGATATTTCCATCTGATAATTGGAACCATAATTCTTTATTCATTAGGATCTAACATCTTTTCTGATTCACTAACATAGGCCAAGTACTTCAATATGTATACGAGTTTAACTGATTGACAACGGATGATTCCAGTTTCTCAGTCAACCATATGACGTCATAATCAACCACGTGACGTGTATGATGACGTCCTAATCAATTACCCCATGCAAAGTTCGTCACGTATGACTAATTGATGACGTCTAAGCGTTGCTGTACGAATTGTATGGCTACTATTTAATAAACACGCTGTTGAATATTTTGAAACCAAATATTTTATCTCAAAATATTCAACAGCCTACCTTTATAGTTTTCTGGAAATTGATAGTCGAGGAGCCCAGGGATCGATCGATCTCAACACAGGCGAAGTGTTGGTGGAGCTTAGCTAAAGCTGGGCGGGGCATAGCTAAAACTGGATTCCTCCACTGCTCATAATTAATCCGCGTCCACAAAGTAAGTTATATGACGATGTCTTGACCCTTGTCATAAATCATCATTTGATATATGACAGTGGTCAAAAATGATTCTTATGTTAGTACTAATTACGTGGATTCTTGTTATCGCTGTCCACTGTCATTTCTACCCATATCGTAGTCCTTGTCGTGTCACTCGTATGGAACGGCTTTCCAAAGACCACTTTGTAAACGATATGTATGTAGGTTACGCGACTTGTTTTAAAGTCAATATATAAATTAAGCACTGATTCTGGTATATTAGACGCAGAGTCCGTTTAAGGTAAGCACTAACAGGGGCTATAGCCCTGGGGCCGCAAAATAAGGTGCCCCAAATTCAAAACAATTACCGCAAATTAGCCATTTCAACCTGTAATCCCACTTTCCCACTTTTAGTTACAATATATGTAAGCTGTTGAACATGTTCTAAACATAATAAAGAAATATTAGTTACCTCTCCGGGATGCAGAAATTGTTTGAGTGTAGCTTTCGTGACCATTTCGTCACTCAAGCAATTTCTACATCCCTGAGAGGTAACTAATATTTCTTTATTATGAATCATCCTGGGATCGGGACCAACATTTTCGGAAATATTTTCTAATCAATTTGACTCGAAGCTGGCGCTGCCTTAGGCCCTGATTACACGAATAGAAAGAAGTGTTTTATAATGACTATCTTTATTTATCATATAAACAAGCCTTCTAGCCCGTTCCATGTTTCGATATGAGCACGCGTGCCATATTCAACGGAGTATTTTCATTGGCTGTTGGGTACGCAACCCATTTAAATCGACCAATTAAAACATCGATTGATGTGAGCGTGACGCGTAGGATTACTGTTTTACTACAATTTGTTTACTACGATTTGTCATTCATGAAACGTCATCGCAAAATGTCATCGTTTGACAGTTTATCAGTCGGCAGCGAAGTAACGATTGATGGCCGTGGCTCTGCGATAGTCTTAGAAGAAAAGTGTAGTTTACGGTTGACATCGCCAGATTTTGTGTTTGTCACTATGTTTTGCTGCGCATTCAGTATCTGTTATCAAGTAGTGGTGCGTCACAGCGGCGGTATCGATTTCACGAAAATCAACAATGAGAAATCAGATAAAAGTCACCTCAGCAACTATTGGCAAATATTTCAAAATTACAGTTTATATAATAAATAAAATCTGGAACGAGGTCACTTTTCATATCACTATTATGAACCTCGCTGAAAATTATAAATTTTTCACTCGCTAAAGCTCGTGCAAGCTGATAGTTTTCAACTTGGTCCATAATAGTGATATGAAAAGTGACCTCGTTCCAGATTCTCTATATCTATACTAAGAAAATGTAGCTGAGATTTGCTGGTCTATGATATCCGGGCGCGATCAGATCTATATAAGTACTATGAGAAGTGATGGTCCCAACATTAAATAATTAGCGTAATAACAGAGCAAACGCTACATCAGAGCAGTTTCATTTAATCCAGTTTTAGCTCTGCCCCGCACCCCACCCCACCCCACCCACCAACCCCCATCTCTAGCTAAACTCCACACACACGTTGCCGGTGTTGGGCTCACTAGATCCCTGTACTCTATGAATCTCAACTTCCAAAAAAACAATACAGGTAAGCAGCTGAATATTTTGAAACTAATTTGACTGGGTGATGTTGCTGCCTACGGTGAAACGATGATGCTAGGTGTCAACTAGTCTGCATAGATATATCAAACTCAAAGAATATGCTGTGCAGAGGGGAGTAATGAATTCCCATTACGTGTCTTGACCTTATAAGAAGACTCGCTTAACGCTTTAATGGCTAAATTTGGTCACAAAAATCACGAAAATATTTGTTTATTGAATTGCCGTTTGCAGGCTAAAATAAACTAGGTTTTGAAAGTTTACCATTGAAATGACTACCTCTCATCAAGCCAGTCGTTCCAGGGGTAAATTCTTAAAAATAGTCTCCACTTGGCATGCAAATCGGCATCCTCAAGACCATGGAAGAGGCAGGTTTTGGCCGGATTCGCCATGAAAGGGTTAATCAATCGCCAGCCAAACTCAAGGGTGTAGGGAAACTGATTTGTATTAAGGAACGGCCATCTAATCCGGGTTCGCAAGACAGATCAGAATTTTTTAACATGCAAGACTGTAGTATGGTTTAGGTTAATCTAAAACAAGCCACACATTGGGAGCAGATATACTAGAGCCTAATGGACCTTTCCATTTTTAGCTATGCCCCGCCCATCTCTAGCTAAGCTCCACCCACACCTCGCTCGTGTTGGGATCGATCGATCTCTGAACTTTCTGACCATCAATTTCCAGAAAACTGTACAGGTAAGCTGTTGAATATGTTGGCCTATGGCAGCAACAGCACCCAGTCAAATTAGTTTCAAAATATTCAACAGCCTGTTTATTAAATAGTAGATACATAAAATTCTTACAACGTGTCTGACCTTTGAGAGTTAAAGACGGTAGGTATAGAATCATTTTATGACGTAATAGTTATGGCGTCCTCCTACACGCCGCTTAGCTGATTATGACGTCATATGACGTCATTACTCTGGAAAGGTCCATTAACTGTAAATGTATATTCTCACCTGCTCCATTGCCAAGCCGTGCCATCAGTGGGCTGTCTACAGGTCTGTCATTGAACACATCTCCGTACTTCAACAAGGCTTCCCGGATTTCTTCCAGGCCAGTTATAAGCACGCCTAGTCGCTTACCCATTGTATAACTTACGATATTTCCATATTTGCTAAATAGCTCTTGTGTCTGTTCGATTGGATTTTTTGGTTCCTGGCCCCGTTGGTTAAAGTAATTTTGAACATACGTAATAACTGGTATTTTCACGGGTCCTGGCGGTAGATTCTTAGGACGAGAGAGGATTGCACGAGAGATCCGGAATACCATTAAGATGAGGATGGTCAGTATGAGATAGAGCTTCACATTGTCCAGCGTAATGAATCCCTCCATCGTGAGTTTGTAGCCGAGACTATGTGTCGACGAGTCACATTTATATAAAGCTATATAGGACGAATGTATTTATTATTATAAGGTATTCCTAAACCTATTCATTAATTCCCTATAAGATGCTGATGACACTAAGTCAAATGTGTTAAGTAGGTTATACCAGTGAAGTGTGATATATTCCAACTCGTCCTAGATACACATATTTTTCTATGTCAGTCTACTGTTTCATAAATCATTAATTTCATTATTGTTAGAAAGAATACACATTGCATAACTCACCTATGACATTGCGCAACTCGTCTACGACATTGCACAACTCGCTTATGACATTGCGCAACCCACAACTCGCATATGACTCGACTGGTGCCCGTTAACCACGTCCCGAAACGGGAAGATAGTATAGGCCTATAGCATTCGGACATTTTCGTCCGTCCTTCTAAGTTTTCATCGGCCCTTCTGTCCAGTTAGGCATCCGTTCGTCCGTCCGACCATCCGGCAGTCCATCCGTCTGTCTGTTGGCTGGTCGGCCTGCCCACCAGCCAGAATTCCCACCTGGCTCCCAACAGGCCGTGCACCTGTTTGTCGGCCCATCGATCTGTTCATGCATCTGTGGTTGTATCTCAGAACTTATCGAGAGGATTTGACTGTACATTTTAACACAAGATAGTTTGCTACCACGCAGTGGGATTATGCAACGTTCAGTGGCGTCAGCAGGAATGTTTGAGTGGGGTCACCGTCTGCGAGAGGATCAGGGAAAGCATTTACCACCACCACCTACCCTCCAATCCCCCCCCCCACCACCCCATATAGCAGTGGTTCCGGGTTCCTCCAACGAAAGCCTGCTCAACTAGATTATCTGATTTATGCGATTTCTTACATTCTGGGTCATGAAAGTTCATATATTTCTACATTGATTGCTGCAGGACTAACTCCTGCATGCAATATTATGAGGTCACCGAGGATACACTAGATTTCTATAGGGGACATCTTCCACTAGGTCGCCTATAACCACGGCACCGCCAATGTTGACCGATCGAGAAAATTAAAAATGTACACATATTGTGACAAAAGGAGGTGGACGAGCTAGTTTTTGGCGTGTTCCGTGAACCTAATCACTGGCCGTCATTACAACGATGGTGGAACTATAGAAGAATGGTGACCACATGATAGTAGTGTATGTTATATACACATACACGAATCTATATGAATACCAGTCTAAATATATTTAACGATCCAACATAGTGAGATAATCATAGGTAGATTAAGCGTATGTTTAAATCGAATAGGCTTAGCGAATATAACGATTATTATTATTATTATTATTATTATTATTATTATTATTATTATTATTATTATTATTATTATTATTATTATTATTGTTATAACATAATTTTCATCATCACTCTCTTATCTTATTTAGGTCTATGCTCATTTGACGAATAATAATAATAATAATAATAATAATAATAATAATAATAATAATAATAATAATAATAATAATAATAACAGCGACGGACTAAATAAATAATTGGATAATTCTTAGTTCCCTTGTGTAAATTAGCCTTCAGGTCTGTAATGTTGCTCAATGTTACTCAATGTCTGGGGAGAATACGGTGTATGCGTACTGTGTGCTTATGACATCTTGGCATCTGGGTTGCACATCTACTTGTCTCCTGGTGCTATGCAGACATTCATTCTGGAAGACCGTTGAGCTAACGACGGAACCTCAAAATCTATGCCAAACAACTAATCTATGGCTACATAGCAATACCTTAGTACAATCTTAGTTAAACTTTAATGGGCAACATGGATATATTGATCTCTAACTAACGAATAGTTGTTAAAGGTACAAGGCGCATGCGAATCAGCCGAATCGGTTAAATTGGGCGTAGGATTAGTGCCCCAATTGGAACTTATGTCCGAGGGAAGTACTATCTAATTAGGTAAAATACTAATCATGATTATGCTCTTCGCTTGAGACACCGGTCTTGTAATGTAACCTCCGCCAGTAATGTAACCTCCGACTGTATCTCTCCCCTATAATCTTTACTTTAAAAGTATTGTTCATCAGAGTGTCAGTGTTTGTACTAGGCTACTGCATGGTAGACCTTCGCCGACACTGTTATAGCTATTCATGACTTCACAACAACACCCGTATTTGTATGTGTTATCTCCCACACATTCCCTACATGTGCTAATGTTGCAGTGGGATGTTAAGAATTAAATAACATCGAAAACAATAAATTTATCATTTCCGTGTCCAACTCGCCAACCACCTCTCCAACCATGACATGACCCATTCTCACGCAAGTGCTTCATCCAGAGACACGGGACCTACTCTCATACAAGTGCTTCATCCAGAGACGTGGGACCTACTCTCATACAAGTGCTTCATCCAGAGACACGGGACCTACTCGCATACAAGTGCTTCATCCAGTGACACGGGACCTACTCTCATACAAGTGCTTCATCCAGAGACACTGGACCTACTCTCATACAAGTGTTTCACTCTGTTTAGTCCGAAGACAGGACCTATTCTCACACATATGTTTCACCTCTACATATAATACCATGGTCACACAAGTTGTTTTATCCAGAGACACGTCACCTATTCTCACATAAGTGTTTCATCCGGAGACACAAGAGCCATTCTCATACCAGTGCTTTATCCGGAGACATGATCTATTCTCATACAAGTGCTTAGTCCGAAGACGGGATCTATTCTCATACAAGTGTTTAGTCCGAAGACGGGACCTATTCTCATACAAGTGTTTAGTCCGAAGACGGGACCTATTCTCATACACGTGTTTAGTCCGAAGACGGGACCTATTCTCATACAAGTGTTTAGTCCGAAGACGGGACCTATTCTCATACAAGTGTTTAGTCCGAAGACGGGACCTATTCTCACACACATGTTTCACCTGTACACATATTACCCAAGGTCACACAAGGTGTTATTATTCAGGGCCACGTCACCTATTCTCACATAAATGTTTCATCCGGAGACACATGATCTAGTCACACACAAGTGCTTCATCCGGAGATATAGGCCCTCTTTTCATATAAGTGATTTGCCCTGGTGGGAAGGGTCTATTCTCAATCAAGGGCTTTGTCAAGATACTTCTGATATGGCGAACTATTCTTTTGTAATGGTACAAACACGAAAACACTTCTTTTTCTTAATTTCAACAAAGCCCCTTGGTATTTCTGACTCTCGCAGTGTGGCTTTGTGACTCGCGACTTGCGATCTGGCTACTCTTTCTTCTCTTTGTCGATTGCTGCTTCCAACGTTTAGCATAAATTTAAACGTATTTATTTCTAGTTTTAAATGCTACGAAGCAGCAATAAGAAAGACTGTCTGAGGCAAATGTCATTTTCTCCAACGACATGAACCAAGGAAGAATTAATTGGCCAACTATAATTATAGCTGCAAAAACAACCAAACTCTGATTTCTGCTTACAAGATGCTTTACTTGACCTCCTGAACATGATCCCAACAATTTACTTCCGGTCTTATAGACACGCTAAAGTTTGTGCCTTTCACTTTAAATATATTTCATCCCATGGGAATCTAATGATATCATTTATTCGTATCATGTTTAAAGGAATCACACTTTATGAATCCATTTCCTCACTCAATCATATGACGTCATAACTAACTAACGTGTAGGAAGACCTCATAATCATGACGGCATGAATGATTCGAAATAGTCCGTCTTTAGCGCGCAGGCCTAATAGTTCGACACATTGTACGAATTGTATGTATTTACCATTTAATAAACATTCTGTTGAAGATTTTGAAACTAATCTGACTGGACGCTGATGCTGCCATAGGCCGCAACTGCGCCCAGTCAAATTAGCTTCAAAATATTCAACAGCTTACCTGTATAGTTTTCTGGAAATTGATAGTCAGTCAGTTCAGGGATCGATCGTTCCCAATACGAGCGAGGTGTGGGTAGAGCTTAGCTAGTGATGGGCGGGGAATAGCTAAAACTGGGCGTATGCAATGCCCCAGTAGCCTACTACTATACGCCAGACAGACAATGTATTAAACATTTATTTACTGTCTCCGATCTTTGTCAGGTAGGCGTAATATAAAATAAACAAACGTAAATTTAAACAATATAAACATAGAATAAATTTAAACATACATATTTACTATATTACTTACAGAATCCTTCGCCCAGCGCTGAGAAGTCTGTTTTCGTCGTTTCCTGCATCGCGGTGATGGGAAGGAAAATGAGCGATAGCGTATCACATACTCCTAGACTGGCCAAGCAGAAGTAAAACGGATATCTCAATTGCTGTGTCCTCAAAGTCACAGCAATGACAATCAAGTTACCAACCACCCCAAAAACGACAATGAGGAAACAGATGACCCGAAGTGGCCACACCAGGCCGGGGGATAAAACCTCCTGAACATATGTGTCTAGCAGAACGTCGTTGTAATAGCAATCGTCCTCGAAATAGTAATAATAGAATGAACTGCACCTGGTTGAACTGTCCACTTCTTCACCATTCGAAGATGACATCATTGCGCTGTTACGCGGAGCTATGGCCACAAAATCAAGTGAGTAACTATTTCGGTTGCTTGATAGAGTGAAAGTGCTATCGGATCTAGGGCCTAGTGCACCATAGAGGCGGTTTTTTTATTGGTCGCCTTTATGGTGCACTAGGCCCCAGGTTAGATGCATAGCAGGCATCACGTGATCCGCACTCGCGATACAGTACAGCTCAGAAATAACTTTTGAATATGTTTCCAAAGCAAAATAAAGCATAATGTTGAATATTTTGAACATAATTGGATTGTAAGACATTGCTGCCTAAGGCAGAAAGAGAGGCCTAAGGCAGCAATGTCTTCAATCCAATGGACCGTTCCATTTTTAGCTATGCCCCGCCCATCACTAGCTAAGCTCCACCCACACCTCGCCGTGTTGGGATTGATCGCTCCCCAAATGCCCTAGCTATCAATTTCCTGAAAACTATACAGGGAAGCTGTTGATATTTTGTAACCAATTTGACTGGGTGCTGTTGCTGCCTATGACAACAACAGCACCCAGTCAAAATTAGTTGCAAAATATTTAACAGAATATTTATTAAATAGTAAAAGCAAACAATTTGTACAACAACGCATAGACCGTCTTCAAATATGCGTTCGTGACGTACTTATCGACGTCACTCATGACGTCATTCATTATGATGTCATTGTACACATCGCGCAGTTCATTACGACGTCTTATGGTGGATGCGGTACTCTGGAAAGGTGAATTATGTTCAAAATAGCCAATAGAACATGTCTTACTAACCAACATGCTTATGTTTTTGTACTGGAAACGTCGTAACTTATTTCTGAAATGTACTGTAGGCCTACCAATCGTGAACCGACATTTCTAGGCGTTTCAAACTTGGAAATCTGACTAAATGCCGGAGATTATAATTTTTACTGAAAGATACATTTTTGGTTTTCTATCTGTTACAGTTTAATATGGCATCAAAGTATTTAATCTTACATTAAATTCTGCATTCCAATAATCCGTCGTGCATTCTGCTGATGCGGTAATCACGCAAAAAGTCCTTGCTTACCGATGGCTTTTCCTAACATTAGAAATAGCTTTTCCTTTTGAAATGAGCACTACTGAAATGTGTTTTCTTTTAGTTAGCAATAGTTATCAGCAACACATTTTTTTTAATGAGCATCTGTTAATTAGGCGATGTAATTAAAATTGATTCAGACAATTCAGTACTGCTACAGTAAATATACGAGAACTTCGTCAATAACATTCAAGTTGAGATGTCATCTGATTGCTTCCTGGAAGTGTGAGTCTATATAAGGCCGGCTGTGAGTCTGCGCTTGGAAAGCCGGCTAATAATACACTCCGCTCGGTCAGGAGCTCAAGGGGATAATTAACCACGAGACCATGAGATCCGCGCAAGGTACATACTTAGTTATGTGTTTTTAGTTCGTGAACCGCGACTTACTTTTTAATTCTATCCTAAGATTTGCACACTTAATCTACAACTATTAATTCATACCTGCGTCCCATTAATTAATTAAAGACGAAAATTATGATTGGCAATGAAAGGTCAAAATAAGCAATTTCCGCGCTCGCCTACACGCTCCTCAAATAAATCACATCACTAGACAGACAATCGCCGGACATAAACAAGCAGATATTCAAAGCCAGAAAGCTGGACGCGATACTGTTATCGAACGCAGCCGATCAATATAGTTGCGTGGCATGTCATTTACACATAAAATCTATGTACACCTCAATACAACGTAATATTTTGGACCAAGCGAGAGGAATATTAAACAAATGACGCATTCATCGTGTTTCGACCAAATTTCTGCTACTTCCTCTAAGGCTTACGCATTAATCAACCGATTATGTTCTTATCTGCTTGGAAACTATATAGGTGACCAATGCTAGGGAAGCTTATAGGCTTCATTTGTCGCTCAGTTACTTGTTACGGACATTTAACGACACAACCACTCTGTAGCCACGGATATGTCTCATAACATCTGTATTTCATAATATTGCCTCATAAGTTGCAGTAAAACGGGATTATTTCGCTAGATTTCAGCACATTTTATGTTCATATATAGCTATGAATTCCTTTTTCTAATTGGAACACTGGGTTTTAGAGCACTTAGGATCCACTGGATAAGAAAACAAAATTTTGAAAATTATCAGTTGTTTACGTGCTGGAATAGGCGGCATATCCTCTGGGTGGTGAAATAACGCCGATCTGGGGTTATTTCGGCCACTCAAGCAAATCTGAGTGTAATGATCAAATTAACCAGAGTGAATCAACGCAACTTTCGTTGAGTTTTGGCAAACAGAGAACACCACTGAATTCAAGATCAACCTACAAAAAAGCGTTCATTTATTTTTTTTAAAGCAACTTAAACTGTCCTTTAATTGACCTTTCCGGTTTTAGCTATGCTCCGTCCATCTCTAGCTAAGCTCCACCCACACCTCGCTTGTGTTGGGATCGATCGATCTTTGAACACCCTGACTATCAATTTCCAAAAAAACTACACAGGTAAGCTGTTGAATATTTTGAAACTAATTTGACTGGGTGCTGTTGCTGCCTGAGGCAGCAACAGCGCCCAGTCAAATTAGTTTTAAAATATTCAACAGCATGTTTATTAAATAGCAAAGAATTAAAAAGACATACAATTCATACAACGTGTCGGACTTTTTGAGATTTTATGACGGTCTATATGGAACCCTTTGTGATATGGAACCATTTGTGACGTAATGATTGTGACGTCATCATATACGCGCTGAGCTGATTATGGCGTCATATGAGGTCAGATGATGGATGGATACTCTGGAAAGGTGAATTAGAACTTCATTTCGATGGTATATCTGCCGTGTCAACTGCTGCGTGAACAAAATTAACCGCTTAGTTATCCGCGGTGGATCCATGAATTTCAGTAAATGTTGAGCTTCTGAGAAGGGATGTCTACCCTCATTGTGGGGAGGGGTGTGGTTTGGGGGGTGTCTGGTTGTCCTCCATCGGGAACTTTGGTAATTTGGATGCTTTGAGGAGCCTTCTCCTGCATTCTGAGTGGCATTTCTATGGATGAAAATTGTCCTTCAGTTAGCTATGAAAATATTTTATACATTTTAATATGAAAGGCCATCTACATGGCATTATTATCTGTGAGAAAATGCACACGTGCAGGGCTATTTGTACCTTGATCCCCACCACATATCCACGGACGCCAAATATCTGAATAAATATCTTAAATTATAATTTTACGACACTCTCTTTGCCCATGAACTGGTCACGGTGTGACCCTATGGACTGGTCACGGTGTGGTCCTATGAACTTGTCACAGGGTGGCCCTATGAACTGGTCACGGTGTGGTCCTATGAACTGATCACGGTGTGGCCCTATGAACTGATCACGGTGTGGCCCTATGAACTGGTCCCGATGTGGGCCTATGAACTGGTCATGGTGTGGCCCTATGAACTGGTCACGGTGTGACCCTATGAACTGCTCACGGCGTGGCCATTCTTTAGCATCAACAACATTATCTTGACATTGAGAGGGGAAAGGGAGCCTAAGTAAAATAGGAGTGCTACGCAAATAGATCACAGATCTGTAGTTTGCTGATATTCGTCTCACATCATCTGGCAATGGAAATAATATAATAGTCATGATCACTCAGAACGTTGAAGCATATTAATTTCATTTCTTCCTGAATGTGCATGTTTCTCCTAACCACATTATATTTTTATCCATGTTATAAGCCAGGGAAATTGAGAACACGCTAAATAGGTGTTGCCATACAAATACTGCCGAAGCAATTTGTCGCGTTACACCACCGGCATGATTAAGCTAGGATTCCATTTGCGCGGAGGCGGACGCGGAGGCGGACGCGGACGCACCAAAATAGATTTCATTATATTCAATACGTGTGGTTCCATATATGCGGACGCGGGAGCGGAACGGTACGCGGGCGCGGAGGCGGTTGTCTCGATATGGCTTCGTGTAGTGGTCAGGAAACGCGCAGCGCACAGTCGCTAAAGGCGCATTTCCATTACAAGCGTTTTTGGCCGCGCGGTTAGCTGCCTGGCGTCATCGGCGCCGCATTTTGTTTCCATACGCATGCAGTTGAGCTTTTTTTTTATTTCTTCCCCTGCAAATCATGAGATCTACGCTGGGACATGTATATCTGTACTAAAACTCAGATTGGCATTTAGCTGTTGAGCGCACAACGTATATGATGGCGCCAGCTCTATCTAAGTTTATGGTAGAATATATGACAGAATATTGTAAGCTCACCTATAAACGAAGGAAATTATTAATTTTGTTACTGTACAAGAGGAAATTACAGAGCAGAAGACGTCATAGATTTTGGGTACATCCCATCAATCAGAAACGGCCAGAATATGGAACATATCATCATTTGTTTAAGGATCTAGAGTTGGACAATGAACGGTTTCAACAGCACTTCAGACTAAGCAAAGAACAGTTTTACTATATTGTAAGAGAATGCGATGCGAGGCTCACAAAGGAGAGGATTTGTAGGGATCCTATCTCTCCCCATGAAAGACTTGCAATATGCCTCAGGTTAGTTCACTGATATCAATAACCAAATTTTTAATATTTAAGATGCTGATGGTTTTACTACTATTACTACTACTACTACTACTACTACTACTACTACTACTACTACTACTACTACTACTACTACTACTACTACTACTACTACTACTACTACTACAACTACTACTACTACTACTACTACTACTACAGCCACTATATATACCCATTCAGTCGTTCACTCGTTCGTTCAATCACAATGGTAATTATGATGAAGATCATTTTTTTTAAAGGAATCTGCTGTGGATTAATAAGTTGAATAACGGTTTTCATAATTCTGCCCAAGCCCCGTTTGCATTGCCTCTCCGATTACATGGCTATATGGTGTCGTATCCTGATTAATGGGATATGGAAATTGATGTGATGGAGCAGCGACATTCCTGTACTCTGGTAGCTGCCTCTGAACCGTTTCCTGCTGCACACCTGGCATCTTTGTCATGCTAATTTGCCCACGCTCAGCTTTGCGCACAAGATCGAAAATTTCATCTTGTATGAAGTTTTGGGTATCAGGATTTAGCTTCTTGACACGCCTCGACATCCATCAAAAGAATGTGTCCGAGTCATCAGTTGGTGGCGTTTCTTGTACAGATTTAGCCATTGCGGCCATAGCCTTTTCGAGTTTATCAGATGAATTAGTTGTTTCGGAAAACAAATCCGAGATCATTTTATCAAATTTGTCCTCCTTTTTCCGAGTTGTTTGTTTTGGCTTCTTCGTCGGCGACAGGATTTGATGGAGTTTGCCTTTAGAACCCGCAGCATCCTGTGATGGTGGTGCTTTCGATGACGTATATGGAGATGGCGGTCTGACCTTTGCTTGGCTTTTTGACACTGTTCTGAATTAAAGAAAAATTAAAAATTGCATTTATTTATTTATTTATTTATTTGCCTTGATCAATGAAGGTGCGGAGAAAGGGCATTACATTTGGCACAGTATGTTTTTCTGTGTGTTTGTCTGTTGTCCGCAGTAGTTTTCAATAATCTATTGAACTGATGTTTCCAACTTTAGCATATGAAAAGGGGTTACATTATATTATTGTTCTTGATTGTCAGGTTTTTAGCAACCGGAGAATCGTATCATTCACTTGCCAACCAGTAGTATCGAGTAGGAACGACTACTGTATCAAAGATTGTACCAGAACTATGCGAGGCCATATATGACAGTCTCGGACCACAATACTTAAAGTGCCCTAACAGCGAAGCTGAGTGGAAGACAGTTGCCAGAAATTTCGAGCTGAAATGTAACTACACACATTGCTTGGGAGCCATTGACGGCAAACACATTGTTAGTGTAGCTCCAAAGAATACTGGATCACTCTATTTCAATTATAAGTCAACTTTCTCAACTGTTCTCATGGCCCTAGTAGATGCAAATTTAAAATTTCTCTACATTGACATAGGAGCTTATGGAAAGCAATCAGATGGTGGAACATTTTCACAATGTACGCTAGGCAAGGCCCTGTCGACACGGAATAAGTTACACCTGCCAGCACCTGAATTTGTCCCAGGATGCGAGCAATTGGGACCTATCCCTTACGTGATTGTAGGCGACGAGGCCTTCCCTCTACAACAAAACCTAATGAGGCCATATCCTGGCAGAGGAACCAGTATTGAACAACAAGTCTATAATTACAGACATACTCGCGCTCGTAGGGTTGTGGAGAATGCATTCGGTGTACTTGCGGTAAGGTGGCGTGTGTTCCATACTAAACTAGCAGTAATGCCACATACCCTTATCAAAATCGTAAAGGCTGTGGTTGTGCTACACAATATGCTTCAGAAGGAAACAACTACAGTGGCAATAACCAATTTGTTGGATGAGTACAATGTCGATGAATGTGTGGGTCTGTGTAGCACATCAAAATTTGGCGCACGGGGAACAACCGAGGCAATAGAAACCAGAGATAAGTTCAAGGAACTGTTTAACAAATATGATACAATCCCCTGGCAAAACCGCGCTGTTGAAAGGGGATTACATTAACTGATTGTGTGCTTACCTTACATCAATATTGTCAGAATTATTTTGATTGTATTCTGACACACCACTTCCATCATCAGAACACATGTCCTCTATCGTGCTTTCGGGTTCTGCATTACCATCGCCATCGCAAGTATCGTCATCGTCATCACTAGTTTTGGATCCAGGATTGCTTATGTTGCTCTCGGTCCTTAAAAAAAATTATCGATGAATGACAGCTTCTATATAATCCTAATTTCAAATCAATGTTATTTTCTGAGACGTTTAAATAGTATTGATTAATTGCCATCGACCACGCAAGGGGAAGATGGTATTGTAATCAGGTCTGTCTGTCTGCCTGCCTGCCTGCATACCTGGCTGCCTGCCCGCCCGTCCGCCCACCCGCCCTCCCGCCCGTCCGTCCGTACGTCTGTCTGTGACTTTGAAGCATTTATTTCGCTATGTCCAGGATTTGGGGATAAGTTTGGCATTGTGAAGCAAAAGATCATGATCTTTGTAAATTTTAACTGTACGTAGCGATAAGAAACGACTGATCCTATCTTTCTCAAACTGCAAGACCATAAATGTGCTGATTCTGTAAGAGTATTGCCAGAGTTTGGTCATGGTCTATATTAAAATACCCTGATGCAGATTTGATCAAAGTAACGACCGGAGTAGAATTGGGTCACAAATCTGGGTTATTCTACACTAGGATACCGCCGATTTTGGCTCAAACCGCCATCAAGCTCAATATGGGGGGGGGGGGGGTGTCCGCCAAATCCAACAAAATGGTGCAAAAGGGGGAGGGCGAGAGTCTGCAATCTATGTTTGATCTTGCTTTGTCATTTCGTACAAATGATGTCATTGAAAAACAAATACCTTGCAGGCATGACATATGGCGTGAGGAAAGACATCTGATCATAAAACTTCCCCTTCTTTACTGCCTTGGCTGGAGCACCGCTCTTTTTACTCTTGATAACAGCCTGTCTTCTGTTAAATCGGTCTCTCTGGTGTTTCCATTTTGCCGCCCATTCTGTGCCTAACATTTACAGACAAGACCATAAAGGATGGAGAAAAGGACGTTCGCCCAGACCAACATCTTACAGATTGCCCCTAGCCAGGCCTATATTCCCATAATGGTGATGTAGGCCTGGCTAAGCGCCCCTGTGCATCACATCATTTCGCAGTATATGCATTTAATTAAATCGAAACATCGACAATTTTTTTTCAATTAAAGTAAAATCAGGATGTGAATATCTATGTCACAATATTGTAACATTATTTTGACATATAATTTCAAGTCATCGTTTTAATTTTTAGGGGGAAAATGGGCAAGATTCTACATAAATTCATAGCCAACAGTTGCATCGCATATACATTAAAAAGATGGGAACCAAATCTTTCAGTCACACCGGGATCCAGTATGATTTGCGACGGGCACATCGCCCACCCCCCCCCCCCCCACCCCACCATCCACACCCACCCACCCCAGCCCCCTCCCACATACACACACGGGCACACGTACTCACACGCAAACACACGTATTCACGCACGCACAGCATGACGCACACAGAGGACTGATATACACACAGATTGATGTGGTTTTAGGACTTGGCCTACTACCTTGGTTCTAAAACATGTTCTGAGGTCCCAATCTTTACGAACCACTGCTAAATTAATACAGTTGATGGATGACAACGCATATACGCATATTGGTCCAGAAAAAATCATATTAATTATATTTAAACTTACGATAAGAAATGGGTATAGCTTGAATTTATCACAAATGCACACATGCATCAATTCAGCCAATCAACGTTTCTTTGAGTTCACCAAATTTAAATAAAAAGGTTACATCTTCCGGCGTAATCCATCGACAACCCCAACACCATCCCCACCCCCAACCCCACCCCAATAATACAGGATTCACCACCATCATCAACAACACCACCTCCATCCGGTATGTGAGCAGCCTGGCAGGAGGGTCATCCGTGCCTAGGGGGCTATATATATATGAATTAATTGGCACAATCATTGTACAATAAACTCACCAGAAACACTTTCGATGTTCATAGATTTGGCAATCTTTACCCAACAGTTCCTCCGCCAAATATTGTCTTTATATTCTTTTAAGGATTGGTTATATAACCCTTCATTTTGTCGAACTAATTCTATCAATTTTTCAGTAATTCGATTTGAGTCTGTCATACCGACACGTGTAGCAGAAATGACCGAACATGCAATTATTTCAGTCAAATAGACACCGGGCTGACGGGCGTTGAAAAATCGTCTCCTGACCGATTTTATTATGACAGCGCTGCTCTATAGCTCCGAGACGCGCGTCAAACGCTTGGAATGGAAACACTTGCATTAAATAACACATACCCGATAAAAAAAATCACACACGCGCGGTAAACGCGTCGCGGAAAACGCTTGTAATGGAAACACGCCTAAAGCCGGGTTTCCATTACACGCGGTTGCCGCACGCCGCGTGCCGCACGCGGACGAGGTTTTTTTCGAAACAATGTTATTTATACCAAACGTTTCCATACTAAGGCGGCCGACGCGCGGCTCTCCGCACCGCGACAGAAAAATCGGTCACAGACGGATTTTCTGAAGCGTTTCAACGCGCCGCCTCTTTGTCACCACGACCTGATCAGTGCGCAAATTCATTTTTATCCGCCTTCACGAGCCACGCTGCATGCAGACATGTCAAATATGGAAACACTACTAGCGTCGCGTCTACCGCCCGGCGGCTATACCGTGCGGCAAAACCGCGTGTAATGGAAACCCGGCTTTAAGGAGAATCCAAGAAATAGCGGCAATAAACCGGGGTTTCCTATTACTTTCAGTACGTACACCTGTGCCAATTCTGTAAACGCTTTAAAAATGAATTATTTTTAAATAAAGTCATTTCTTGTTACACCTCGCGAATATAAAGATAAACAATTAGTGACCAACGTGTGACACGGTATCAGCAAGGCTATATGGCAAAAGAGATAGAGTACAGCTCATAACTATGTTAAAACATTTCCGAAATAAGAAGAGAAACGTGTAAGGCAGTACACATATGAACACAATGTCAGAAATTATGTTGAATATTTTGGACTTACTTAAATCCTGAACCAGCAATGGCTTCAAATTAAGTCCAAAATTTCCAACGTTACATTTGATTGTTATAAATTATTTCTGAGCTGTACTGTATGAGTGGCGAACAAATTTCATATCGTATTTTGAACAACAATGTTGCGTGCTTGTGTGTGCGTGCATGCGTTCGTGAGTGCGAGCGTTGTCCGAGCGCGAGTGGGTACGTGTGCGCGTGCATGCGTGCTTTCAGATGTTGGTACACACCAGTCCTATGCATGTGTGTGGGCCTCTCTGTCCGTATGTTCACCATTTTTTTAATTACGCGATTTACCACCTATCGAAACGCACGCTCACGCAGCCAGCCTCCGCGTCCGCATCCGCGCAAATGGAATCCTAGCTTAGTCTTGTTCCCAATCCCTTTGTAAAAGCCTACAATAAAATATGTTTAAATCAAAAAATCCATTGTTCTACCAAAAAATAAATAACATGGTTACAAGAAAAATATATTCCCATAGGCGAAATAATGTTTGATCGAGATTATCAGGATTATCATAGATGGCCGCCACTCATCAGAGCAGAAATTGGAAAGTACAATAACGGTGGATCTAATTAACTTAGAAGCATGTGTAATGTGTCATTTTTATATATTTTGTAGGTAAGAAAGCCAATGGAATAAAAAGAATTGAGTTTTAAGGTCACGGTCATGATCAAAATCCAATATGGCTGCCAAAACAATGCCAATATCTCGTATTTTGTCAATAAAACACATAGTAAACATAATTCAATTATGAAATATATGTATGGTTAAAGGACACGGAAGTGAAAAGTGTTGTACATTGCAACAATCTCTTTGAATGTGTTAGTGATAAGTTCTATATAACATAGGTACATATGATGAAGAAACAACCAGTTGTACTAAATCATATCCTATAGTGGTACAGATTAAATGCCAGAAGCAGAGTCTGTCTCATCATTTGAACGCTCGTCATTTGCTGATAGGGTTACTGTAATAGGTAGAGATACTTTGCTGTAGCGAACTGGGAGATATTTGCCACCAACAAGATGCCAGCCACGAGTGAGAGGCGATGGGTGGACGTTCAGCAGAGTTTTTTCGGACAAAGGCCAAATAGTTAGCATACATCAAATGCAGCATTAAACAGTCATGATCAGGAGGAATGCACATTGTTGACTTCTTTTTCAATTTTCTCCACTTCACTGTTCTGGCTTTTTTTAGCTGTGGCACTCCTTCTGTCAAAGTAGATGTAGCGTATCACGAATTGCATAATGTGAAACAGAGTTTCATCTGTAGCGGGCAAAGTCTCCCCATACTTTCGAAGAATATTGCTTGCCTCGAGATCATTAGCAACGTGATTGTAGATCGTTGTTTTGCCGTGCCCGTAAAATCCCGAGTTGCTATCGCATCCACTGAGAACATGGAGTGGAATGATGACCTCAGAGATATTATTGTCACAGAGCGGCCAGCAAGAGAACACATACTTTCTCTTTATGCACATCAGTCCGCTTGTGTGATGAGATGCATAGGCTGCCTGTATGCATAGGTCTGTATCCTCGCTGTCAATTATGATAGCATCCTCATAACCAGCCTTTCGCATTGCACCATAGATAAAGAAGATTGCTGTGTCTGCCTCTGCTTGCTGACACTTGAAGTGCTGCACTTCACTATTGGTCTGGAGATTGAATGGCTCATTGCTCACACAATATATCAAAACCTGCGTGGTCTGCTGAGCTGCTGTGAAAAATGCATTCTTGAGAAAAGCCTGTAGTCGCCGTTTGTTGCCATCACAACAGAGTAGAGTCTTGAAGTCCTTAAGAGATGGGAATGGATCACCGTGTTTCATAAATACAGTTGGCACTTTACCTTGTATCATGCTTCGTTGATACCGCTCACTGTCTTTGATGCTATAAGGTAGATCATATGGATCGTTGATGCATACAATGCATTCTGCATCTCAGTGTCTTGACAGCACCAGATTTACAATCTTCTCAGCATAGTCGACCCAACAATATATTTTTTCATTACCCTTCTCACGATACTCTGGTGTTGGTGCTGCGAGGCGCCAAATAACTCACATGTCGACTCAGGCTGTAAATTGGTTTGGCGGATCTATTGTTTGTAGGTTCATTCTGTCAATCAACTTATTTTTCTGTATTTTTCGCTTTGTACAATTGACATTTAAGAGAGCTATGCATTCCGCAGTTATCCTGTTGGTCATGATGTCTGATAATTCCACGGCCCCTCTACTGGAGCAATAACAGCAGTCATTGCTTTGTTCTCCATTGTCTCTGTTTTAAGCTCTATGTTTTCACCAGTCGGCTTGGAGGTAGGGGTGTTCTCAAAACTCAGCCGTGAATTACGAGGAACTCTGCCATGCAAGGACTTAGATTTTGTAAACACCTGCTCCTCCATAAAAGAACTGAGCTTTGTAGCTCCATCTTTGAATGCCGATTGCAAGTCATCCACAAGACTATCATTTGCCACTACTCCAGATAGTAGTGTGCGGAAAGTTGGGGTGGTAAGGTCAACGGGGTCACATTTAAACTCTTCAAAGCACATGCACTGGTCTTGTACAGCCTGCTCATGTAATTGCATGCGACTTGATGCACATTGTCCATGCTTCCTTTTTCCTGACTTGCGCCTTGAATGAACTTGGACAGATGCTCGAACACAGTTGATGCTGTTCACGTTTCGTGTTCTTGACAGTAGCTGTTTCTCGGATTTTAGGATTGCAAGCCAGCCAGATTTGAACTTTGAACCTTTGTTCATGGTCGATTCAGTCCAGATATCTGGGGCAAGGGTAGTGTAAGGATCACCTGTCATTGATTGAGTAAACATACAGTCTTGCATAAACTGTTCTTGATCTGCTGCTAGTGTGCACAACATTGCCCAAAAGTCTGGACGCCACCTACCATATTTATCATTGTGATAAATAATGAACCACAGAAGCATCTGATGCAGAGATGATTTGAATTTATCTCATTTGTGACTCCGAAAAACGTGGATATTCATCATAAGTACATCGGCCATTTCCATGAAACTTATCCAGAACTTGGTCAATGTACTCTGAGTCTTCATACAATTGGAACGTCGCCTTGATGAATGAACTCAGATCTTCATCTGCCTCAAGTTGAGTATATGTGGCTATCATATCTTCGTTAGAAGATGCCATTAGAGTTCGTAGCTGGTTCAAGCCACTGCAAATCTAGCAAATTAATTTCTGGAGCTGATGTGACACATTTTATACATATTGAAAGCCATATTGGGCCTGACCGTATTATTGAACCATCATCATTAATATATTTTTAAGCTAAAGGTTTCTTGATTACATAGAATTGCCATATTTATTGATACACATAAGCTATGTTTTATTGACAAAATACGAGATGTTGTCATGTTTTTGGCAGCCACATTGGATTTTGACCGCGACTTTAACCTTAAAACTCAATTCTTTTTATTCCATTGGCTTTCTTACCTAGAAAATACATAAAAATGACACATTGCACATGCTTTCAAGTTAATTAGATCCACTGTTATTGTATTTTGCCTCCGATGAGTGGCGGCCATCTTGGATTTGGCCCCTGCTGGAGTTAGCCCACACTTTTGCGAGGAGCGTGGAGGGGGGGGGGGGCTTATTTTTTTCCAAATAGCCTAAAGTATCAAAATAAACCATCAAACCTTCCTTCGCATGAAATGGTCACGACAACTCCAAAAATGATCCTAAATACGAGATATTGGCATGGTTTTGGCGGCCACATTGGATTTTGACCTTGACCTTGAGCATAAAAATCAATTATTTTAATTCCATAAGCTGTCTTACCTAGAAAATATATTAAAACGACACATTGCTCATGCTTCTAAGTTAATTAGATCCACCGTTATTGTTTTTGCGATTTTTGGCTCCGACCAGTGGCGTCCATCTTGGATTTGGCCCCCTGTTGGAGTTAGCCCACACCTTTGCGGGCTTATTTTTTTATAAATACCCTAAAGCATCAAAATAAACCATCAAACCTTCCTTCGCAAGAAATGGTCACGGAAACTCCAAAAATGACCCTACTAATTTAGCGGTCTCTTGCGATTCATCAGTAGTTTTGCATAAACACAAATTATTATTATTATTATTATTATTATTATTATTATTATTATTATTATTATTATTATTATGCAACTTATTTCCTTAATGTCTTGATTTAATCTTGTGCAGTATCTGTCCGTCCACCCGGCGTGTACTTCTGTGATTATATTTAGCGCCGATGGTTATGATGCTAGTAATTTGTACAATTCTTTCTAATTGGAGTGTTTCATAAATATAATACCGTATGTGTGTGCGTGCGTGTGCTTGTATGCGTGAGCCCGTGAGTGTATGTGCGTGTGTAGGTGTGTAGGTGCGTGTGTCTGTGCGGTATATAACACGGTCCCACCAAATGTATTGCCGCCACAAATAGCAACATCCTAGAACTGACGGCTCCCTCCCTGAAGCACTCTCACTTGGAACTTGCTAGCGATAAACGACCACACCACGCGTGTTTATTCAACGAGTTTACGTTACCTGCTTAATTAATTGTTCTAGACAGGCTTAACGACATTCCCGAGTCGATAAAAAAAATGAAATCTATGTTATCACCAATCATCATTATATAGTCCTATATAGGCCTATAGGGAATATAATCAATATTTTAAGCGTTTACGTCATGGAAAAATTCCCAGAGATTTGTCACTTTTAACGAATGAGGAAGTAATTTATGAGTTTTGTTCGCTATTGGACGTGATTAAGCCTATATATAATCCGTGATTATTCATAGTTTATGCCTTACAGTGTTTTAAATCGCGGTCGCTGGACTGGATTAACGTTCGCGTTATCAGAAGCTATATAATGGAGGCGTTATGTAATTAAATAACAAGGCACTTTTAGCAAAATATGTATGAATATTGTGTAAGAGTGACCTTTGATGTATTTTTACATTATCCTATTCATGTCTTGACTCAAAATTGTGCTAGCCATGTTGGTCCGGTAATAACGTCAACACAATGGACCTTTCCAAGTTTATCCATCCATCATATGACGTCATATGACGTCATAACCAACTATGTGACGTGTTTGGTGACATCATAATCATGACGTCATGAATGACTCGATATAGTGCGTTTTTAACGCTTAATCGTCCGACAAGCTGTTCGAATCGTATGTCTTTACTATTTAATAAACATGCTGTTGAATATTTTGAAATTAATTTAATTGTTGCTGCCATAGGCAGCAACAGCGGCCAGTTAAATTAGTTTCAAAATATTTAACAGCTTACCTGTATAGTGTTCTGGAAATTGATAGTCAGAGAGTTCAGGGATCGATCGATCCCAACACGAGCAAGGTGTGGGTGGAGCTTAGCTAGTGATGGGCGGAGCATAGCTAAAACTAGAAAGGTCCATTCAAAGGTCGTACCTTCTAAGACTAACTTTACTTATTTTGACAAAATTTCGGGCATAATATAAGTTTTGCAAATGTTTCGAGGGGTGTACGGGCTTGCATGACCTGCGCAAACGTAGTCTTTCCCGAGCGAAACTAGTGAAATGCTTACGCGTTTACTTAAGTCCTGAACAGGGATGAGTAGGTATTGGTCACAGTCTAACATCCATCCCCTTCGTTCGTCAGTAAGGATGGTATCCCTCAACAACATATCGAAGTATGTTACTGGTGGTCTGCCTCGCTTCCGCTTCCCATGAGTTGGTGCCCGAAGCACAACCGTTGAGGCTGCCTCTTCGGTATGACGTTCACAGTACCCTGCTAGTTTTAACCTTCGCTGTCGGATTTTTAGGACAGAAATTGTAAGTTCCCATACAATTATTTGTTTGTTCTATACTCCTACCGACGTATGTTAAACACTGAGTTTCGCTAAAGTCTGGTGTAACACTCAACTAGTTCTTTCTGGCGGTTGGTATTTTTTGTCCATGCTTCGCATCCATAAAGGAATAGTGATTCTTCAAAGAAACGAATCTTCTATTTGCTATGGAAAGGTGATTTCAGCATTCCGTTGCAAGACCATTGCTTTCATGATCGTAATTTCTTTCTCGGCACATCCACGACCATAGGTACTTGATGTCCGTAACAACTTCTAGCAAGTTTCCATCTTTGGTGTTGATTCTCGCATCCTAGGGTGTATGATTGTATGCTAAAACATTGGGCTTCAATCTTGATCGCGTTTGCTATTAGTGTCATTTTCAAAGCTGCTTGTTCAACGAGTTGTAGCATTTCCTGACTCTCTTTGACTCCAGTGCAATGTCACCAACAATAATATCACAGTCAGTGATTATGATGGCGCTGTGAAATACTATGTATATTTCCCCGACCGAAGCGAGGAAATATATTCGTGTGCATACTTTGAAACGAATTTGACTGCTTTTGGCGGCAACAGCCCCCAGTCAATTTAATTTCAAAATATTCAACAGAATGTTTATTAAAGAGTAAAGACATACAATTCATGCAACTTGACGTACTATTAAACGTTTATAGCGAACTTCAATGCGTCATTCATGACGTTTTTATTATAACGTCAGCCTACATGTGATGTAGTTGATTATGATGGCATATGATTGATCGATTGAATTCCTCAATTAGCGTACCTCAAGTTCGCAACGGTTAGCAAACCCAGCAAAATTTCTAATGCCGCGCCTTTTTAGTATGGTCTCTCGCCTATGTCTTATGTAGGTTTCCGTCTGTCAAATGGCAGGCACCACGCAGCATCACAATACTATAATAAGCCTTAGCCCTACCCACGCTCTTATTATGACACATTAAATTGTTCGGGTTTTTTACCAATCATTTTGCAGTCGACATTTATATCTGCTAAATGGTATTACTCTAGCTATACCAGTTCTAACATGTGGAGTGTGAGTCGAGTCAACAAGGCTAACTAAAACGCGCATAGGCATAGTCTACACGCATAAAAAACCCAGGAGTATCTGAATATTATATTCAGATTTAATGGCCCTTTCCAAGATTATCCATCCATCATATGATGCCATCATCAACTACGTGATGTGTAGGATGACGTCATAATTATGACGTCAGGAGTGATTCGATATAGTCCGTCTTTAACGATATTACATTACTCCTTTCACCACTCGACACGTTGGATGGATTTTACCGTTAAATAAACATTATGTTGAGTATTTTGAAACTAATTTGACTGGGTGCTGTTGCTACCATATGCAGCAACAGCACCCCGTCAAATTAGTCTCAAAATATTCAACAGCTAACGTGTATAGTTTTCTGGAAATTTGATAGTCAGGGCGTTCGGGGATCGATCGATCCCAACACGATCGAGGTGTGGGTGGAGTTTAGTTAGAGAGGGGCGGGGCATAGCTAAAACTCGAAAGGTCAATTATGATGGAGATCTAGTTGTAATTTGTAGTCCTAAGTGCGGTAGAGGCATATTATGTACCTTTCTATAAACTAATAGTTCTAATAAGATATGACCTCGCCAGTGCAGACAATCTCTCTGCATAAAATGTATTCCTACTAAATAATTCTATCCCAGTTTCCTAGTCCACCCATTATCCTTAGGGCGCAATCTGACGTTCATCTTTAAAACAATATTTCTGAGCACTTTTGCTCTCCATGACACCAACATCAGTCATCAACATTATTAAAGAAAAACAAGCAACAACAAATTTTTACGTAGCTAGAGAGAATACCTCTCCCGGATGTTGGAGTTGGGGAGAATAACGCCACTTGATCTATCATGTCTTTTAGGATTTGCCCGGAAGATGGTTTGCATTAGTGGTGAGTAAGTCTATTAAATAGATCCTAAATATTCCTCTAGTGAAGGCATATAAAGTAATTTTCCAACACTTCTTAAAATTACCATGGTAGCATCACAATGACTGAATTACATTAAATCCATCTGACTAGCTCGAGTTAATTAAGCTATATCGATTTAAAGTGAGAGCTTTTGTCAATTACACTATTAACGCTTTATTCCTTGAATTTGTTCAAGAAAATTTCAATTTTTAAATAGAAAATATCTACTTGCAGAGCAAGAGAAGTCTATTTTTAAAAATGTACCACTGGAATGACTGGCTCAATTATCGAGCCAGTCATTTCAATGGTTAATTTTCAAAAATAGGCTTCTCTTGCTCTGCAAATGGGCATTTCTCAAGCCCAGAGCTGAAGCCGTTTTTGGCTGACATAAGTGCTAAAGCGTTAAATATCACCACGCACAGAGTTCAACGCCGATGCAATGTTTATTTGCTTAAAGTTTCATACTTGCATATTAATGTTATCGTGCACTATTAAATAGAGCAACATTTGCATGAGATATTAGATTCCTATTGATTTCTGCGTAATTTACCCGACATACAATGACGTATCTCCATAGTCGTTGTAACTATTGGAACCATATTTTTGTAGTCTATTGTCTGTACAGACCGTGATTTGTCAAACAAAATGTCCTTGTCCGTACGCGCATTTGTCAGTCACCTCTTGCGGTGTAAGTGTAGTTCTGATCGACCGGTTGGGTACCAGCCATACCAGCTAAGCTGGGTACGCGCCGGCCGGCCTGGATTCGTTCCCTGAACACGACCCCCCCCCCCCCCTGGGTAGAGCCATAAGCGTATATGGGCCTATGAGAGAGATCACGTTGCAAAAATGACTAAGTTCGTTAAAGCGCATAATGCGCATGCGCGCGCTTAGATGCTATTTTTGATGGAGCACGTGATTTACGACCAAGATAGGATGACGCTTTTAGTGTACCGAGATGGTACCCTGTAATCCTTTCTGATTACCTGTTCCGTTGACTCTGGTATTAATCAAGACCAGAATTCGACGGGCTTTTTAAATCTGTAAACCATTTCAAAATCGGTTAAGAAATGGCTGAGTTATCCACGGAAAACTCGTCTTGATTGTCTTCAAAATATTGCCGTGACGTCATAACCACGTGGACGCAGAACTTCTAGAATGTTCTAGAACATTCGACTGCACTATTATTAGCTACGCGCTGATTGGCTGTTGCTCGAACGATGATTGGTTGAAGCCTGCGCCTGTGACGTCACGAGGAGTATAAAAGGAGACGCGATCCAGAGATCGAGAGCATCCTCAGCCATGGGGCCGAACAGGTTGGATCTGTACTAGCTACTATTGAACGACGATACGCATATTACCTCGCTTTCAGTCGGTTTTTCTCCCATAGCTAGCAGTCACCCAACCCACCGCACTAAAACAATTTTGTAACTCCCTACTTACGGGAGCAATTTGGAACTTTCTGATTACGGTTCACGAATATCAATATCTGCTTCGGAACAGAAACTTGCGGTGAGGCCTTTATGGCCTGAATATGTGATTCTACAGATGTAGAGGCAGGATGTTCTTTGATGGATGACTCGCCGGATCTGCCGGCCATGCCTAAAAGTGGTATTTCAACTGTCACCGCACTAATATCGTGTAGGTTCTTCTGACTTTCGACCGCAGCAAGTAGACTCTGCCCGGTGCGTCTTCAGAGCTGGCTGACGTACCCCCGCACCGTTAAGCTTTGTTTTGTATCTTCATTCGCATCTGACAACCCCCGCTTGTGATTAGGTTGTTTACAACCCCCATCCATGCCATCGGTGTACGGGACCTTTCTTCACAACAGTAGTACTATGGTATCATTTGCTGACTGCTCGTTAGACATCCTATTAGGCTTACAGTGTTGAGCGATGTACTCCCGCCATGAGTGTTCTTGCAGGAATCTTGTTTGCGGAAACCAACTTACGGGAACTGACCTGCGGGAACTTTCCAGCTTCCAGAGAATGCATCAACTCACGTCAACTACAGAATGACGTATCAATTTCAGTAACACGATAGCCTAGCTTAAGAATGGCTACCGAGTATTCAAGTAACTATACTTAACATGGTAATTATTCCGCTATGTGTACTCTTTTAATTACACTGTATCCGTAAAAACGGTCCCGATGACTAAAAGGTACCGTAACTGTTTGAGGACTGCTAGTTATAATTTCTGTATTTGTTTATAGTTATTCTCATTTCCTGTAAGGTGTTTTACTAACCGCACCGTAGAAGGTTCGTTAACCTGTGCTAAAGTATATAATTCTGATCATATTACACTGTATTGCTTGTTCTGGTTAGTTTATATATATATGGCCAGTGGCCATCAGTTTATATGTGTTGCTTACTTATAGAAGATATAGGACTGCAGTGCATGTAGGAAACACTATACAGCAACACTTATATATGCAGCACTTTCTCCCGCCACCAACAATTTTTCACTGAGGTCGCTGCCCATCCTATAACTCTGTTTAGCCCGGCATGCTACCGACTAAACCTTTTCTATTTACCTCGATAGGATAGGTTCAAAATGATTAGAGACACTTTCTTTGTTACAAAATCTGTATTATTCTCTTATCTTCTGGTAGTGTGATACTATAGCACCGCACTCCGGTAAGACTGATAACTCCAAGATTTTGTCTCTCTTCATGCACCACTCAGTCTTGTGGCTTCTTCATTGTTTAGATGTCCCTATCTGCACCATGGCTGATCTGACTTTGGGAAACTGTTGGGGTTTCTGAGCGGTGATGGCCAGGGTGTGGCATCACACACCGCCCCCTCGTATCTTCGGATACTTAGGAGTTAGCACTTTTGCCTATGTAGGACAGCACTGCGAAAACATATCTTAATTGTTATTTTTTTTACTGAACAAACCTCCCACACTGCAGTGCAAAACTGGGCAACTTGTATATAAACCTAACGACAGGTTAAATGGTTAGTTCCATAGGACCCGGTGACGGGCGAGATGCGCATCCCCACCGAATTCCATAAGAATGTCTGTGCATGTTATTCAGAACTGCCACGCTCTTACGGGAAGGACCTTTACGGTGGGTATTCGTTTCTCTCACCCCCACCTTAATGATAGGACAATTGTCTAATAATGCTTTCGTGAAAAGTAACCTATGTCCTGTAATGTTTTATGTGGTTACGAAGCGGGATGTCCGGATTCTTATCCAGTTCGGAGATCTTACTAAGTAACATGTATGAGCGCTGTCTTCAGTATTGATGTCTTGGGGCATCTGTTCTCAGTGACAGCCGTGTCTAATAGCTAGGTAGATACCAGCCATTTGCGGCCAAAAATAGTTCTTGTTTCAAAAACAACTAAAAGCTAATTAAGCGAAGCAGAAGGCCCGCATAAATAAAGCGGCAACTACTAATTCAGCATACTAAGAATCACATAAGACGGTGATGAGGGAATCCATCGGGAATCGCTTGTCCCGTCTTCACGTAAAACAGCACGCAACCTTATAGTCATAATCTCACTAGGTATGGTCTTTTCTTTCTCAAGCATTTTTGGTTGAAATATCAGAGTGGGCCCATTTTTGCCTACTACTCTTCTTCCACTTTAAGCAGTGGCGGCACCTTCCCGAGACGGAGGCCCGCGCAAGGCACTTGCCTCTCACAAGGATTCAGCGACGACGGTCCATGCAAGGATAATACTCCTCACCCAAACTAGCACTAGGAGTAGTGCCTGCGTAAGGCACATAACCTTTCGTCCGAGATAATCTTCTTCCTTTCAGCTTAGAGTTATAATAGCTTATAATAAGTTAATTAGTTAAGTCTCGTGTACGGGAGCCTCCCTTGCGGGGATACCTCTGCAGACCTACGAGTCTGTGTGGTACCTCCGGGAGCCCCATGTTTAAAAGTTCATCTACCTGTCTCTATGTCTCGTATTTTCGTATGCTCTTATTGTAGTTTTATCTAGCATATTTATAATTGTTTAGGTAAAATCATTGTATAGACTTATATTTTTAGGTCACCAAATCAAATCTTGTAAGTTCATAGATCACGAAATTGCTATGGACAGGCATACTGGTGACACAAATTCTTGGGATGAGACTGTTGTATTTAATGTTCGCGATGATGGTCGCACAGCCCCACCGGAATGATTGAGTTCCACCGGCCTTAGGAGCCAGTTTTTGTTACTCGCAGGGCAGTCTTGTACAAGGTCCAACGTTATCATTCGCCATGCACTTGTGGCGCGGCGAGTCGACATGATACACCAGAATGGCCCGGCACTACCCAGCGAGCTACATGAGCGAGTAGGACGTTTCATGGCAGAATGCTCGACAGCATGTCTTTCAACACTGTTCAGCACAAGTGTATCAATTTCCATGAGAAAATACGAGAAAGCTATTGTATACTTTGACAATAACGTGTGTTCAATGTTGTTGCTGCCAAAGACAGCAACAACATTTAATCAAATTATTGTCAAAAAGATTAGTAGGCAAGGCGATTGCTACTTGTTACAGATTTGATACTAATTTGAATGAAAATTGTTGCCACATCATCTTTCAGTCTAAATATTCTAAAATAGTCATCATAACTTACAGTTGAAACTGGCTGCGGATTTAAAGAGAAATTTGACACAAATTCGTGGTGTCAGTAGCTGTACTAATACTAGGCAAAATCCTAAAGGACATCACGTCTAGGTGCTGGCCTTGTAAACATGGCTGGGTTTCACAGTCCACAAGATTAAAATTGGCCATCGATCCGTTTAAAAACTGTATAGCACTATTTACATCGTTTCGTTCAGTCTTAGAATGTCATCTCAAGGATGTAGGTCTTAAATATCTCTACATCCGTGGCGGAGATTGTTTCTTCAGCCAGGTTGTCCCATATTGGTACAGTTCTCGGTAGAAAGGATCTATGGTACTTGTTAACCGTTGTCTGATATGGCTGTAGCTTCAGTAGGTGACTGCGTCTGGTGGTGTTTACGGTGGCCCACTTAGGATGGTAGGATGGTACTCTGTTGTTATCGTTGCTTGCCCATGCAGGATCTTGTACATGAATATGGCATTGGCCTTCATTCGCCGTTGTGCAAGGCTTTCCCATCCCAGTCGGTTCATCATTGCTGAGACACTCTCCCTCGGACAGCGGTACACTGGGCGACCTAATACAAACCTTGCTGCGTTCCTTTGCATGTCTTCAAGTTGGTTATTCAGGTCACATGTTGGTGGAGCCCAGACTGTTGAAGCATATTTAATGTTTGGTCTGACAAGCGACTGGTAGGCGCGTTCTTTCACGGATGTTGGGTATGATCTTAGATTTCTTGTTAAGAATCTAAGCACTCGATGTGCAGATGATGTTGATTTAGATATCTGATTGTGCCATTTTAGGTTGTGTGTTAGTTGGATGCCGAGGTATGGTGCGGATTTACATTCCTCCAACCTTTCCCCACTCATTGTGTAGTGTGTGGTGATCTTCATTGGGTGAGTTTGATGATATTACACTTATATACGTTGAATTTCATGTACCATGTTTCCGTCCAGGCCATAAGTTTATCTAGGTCTGATTGGAGAAGGCGCTGGTCCTCTTCTGTGTGTATGGTCCGGAATACGAGGTAGTCATCAGCAAATAGCTGGATCGTGGAATTGAGGTTGTTTGCTATGTCGTTGATGTAGACTAAAAAGAGGATAGAGCCTAAAATTGATCCTTGTGACACTCCTGGCAGGACTTGTGTTGACTCAGAGCAGACACCTTCTATGACAACCTTTTGCTGTCTTCCACTGAGGAATGAATGATGTTATCCATCTTAGAATGTTGCCTTGTATTCCGTAATGTTGTAATTCCAGGAGTAGGCGTTGGTGCGGTACTTTATCAAAAGCTTTTGCGAAGTCCAGTGCTGCTATGTCTACCTGTCTGTGCTGTTCAAAGGCGTGTGTGAGGTTGTGGGTTGTCAAGATTAGTTGTGTTTCACATGATCTGTTTTGTCGGAAGCCATGTTGATTTGGATGGAGGATATTGTTTTTGTCCACATGCTGCATTATCTGAATGGCTATGATGTGCTCCATCCCCTTGCACATGACTGATGTTAGCGACATTGGCCTAGAATTTGAAGCTGTTATTCTGTCAACTTTATTATATATCCGTGTAATGTTGGCTGTCTTCCAGTCTGTGTGTGTAGTCGAATCATTCAGAGACTGCTGGAAGAGTGAGGAAAGGATTTGTGCATTTTTACTTGATGTGTTTTTTTCAGTATTCATGATGGTATATTGTCTGGACATGATGCTTTTGATGGGCTAGGTGCTGTAGAGCCTTCTCTGCACCAAGTGATGTGATGTTTATGGTGTGTCTAGTGTTCTAAGGTGGTGATGGTAAGGTTGGCATCGAGCTAATATTTTCTTCAGTGATTACTGAGATGGATTGTTTATTCAGTGCTCTGTGTTTCTGCTTAATAAGTTTCTTGATGTTTTGTGTTATCCAGGGAAGATTCTGGTGTCTTCCCAGCTCTTTTGGGGTATATCTTTAGACATTGTCATAGTGATGTTATCCTGAAAGAGCTGCCAAGATGCCATTGTGAAATGTGTAGGGCACTGTGTGACCATCACTTGCTCCCATTATGTACAGAACTTAACGATACTGATAGCTGCACCACAGAATGATTCCTGTGCTGTTGTGGTGGATGGATTGTGATCTATAGTTTAGATAGTTCGAAAAGGGTACATCATATATGTGTGCGTGCGTGCGTTCGTGCGTGCGTGCCTGCGTGCGTGCGTGTGTGCCTGCGTGCGTGCGTGCGTGCGTATGGTGCTGCACGAAGACAGAATGTACTATGTGCGTACTAGGTTTGGAGATACTATCACCTGCATACGTAAGGAGGGTATTGCTGATGTGGTCGGGTTCAAATGCACGTCCATTTCTCAGGGCCTAAAGTGACTTATCAATCTCAATTGTAATGACCTAGAAACACCTACAAATGTCGTCCGAATCCGTGAACTGTTTTTAAAGCTATTCTCTGATCGCATCTGCATTTCACTGGTCGGTCCCGACGAAGTTACCTTCAGTGTTATGTACGGAAACCAATGGTGGTTGCCAATGGTGGTTGACAAGCAACGCTTAGAGTCAGGAGCACCCTAAACATTTTATGACAATCATATATATATGGCTGTGATGTCTGCCAAAACAGCCTCCTTGTGTAGTGGTGAGATCTTTCAGTCGTTCATTGATCTGGCGAAGTATGGCATTGCATTCTCGGCGTAGCTTTGTATGATCCTTGCACTGACCACTTTCATAGATAATGAGCCATAGTGCCATCAGTTGCTCGGACAGCTTTACAAGAAGTGAGTCTGCAATGTAGCGCATAGCTCTGGTGTTATTCCTGGCAACTCCTTTTACATTGGTCACTGATGCAGCAATACATTTACGTACTGTTGATAGAGCCTTGTTTGAGTTTGAGTTCGTGTGAATGGTCGCTATCTGTTCCTCGAGGGTCTTCTTGAATGGCATTTGAGTGGTGGTGTCATTAATGAATTTCTCTTATTCAAAGTTGACATTGTGATGTTGGTTCCCATGTTTCTTATGCAGCACACAAATGGGCTTCATCTGAAGGCGGGAGACCGAGACCGGCTTATGGTCAGAGTTGAGGTATGTGCTTCCATATGAACAGGAGTCTGAAATAGTTGCACTGATCTTACACATCGCATAATCAATCTGTTTGAAGACAACTGTTGTGGGCTTGGAGCTTGTCTCTGCTCTACAGTCTGTGATGTGTCCTGTTCATGTTGTTTGGTGATGAAATGATTGCGTGAAGCACATATTTGTGTCGATGAGACCGCGAGCACTGATAAAAGCAGTTTCACAGTATGCATTCACAGTGTGGCACTTGGTGGAGGTACCATTTCACAATGGCGTGGCCTGGTCAATGAATGCGACACGATCGCTGACGAATCCAAAATGTAGCATGCAATACAATAGCCGCTTCATTACAAATCCCAGACCGCAGTGTGTTGCCTGTTAGTGCTACTAACAGATCAGCTTCTGACCAGTGTACAGCTGCTACTCTGAATGAATGGGTATGTTTGTTGCTTGAATGCATGCAACATCGGTGTTATAGTGTCTGATCTTGATGTTTCTCGCTTAAATGCGGTGGTCAGGCCACACAAATTTCATATTGTAATTGCAAACTCATGGGGAGATTATGACAACTGAAAATGTTGAATACAGTTTCTTTGAAGACGCTTAGACAATGGGACTTTGTGTCCCGCTACACATTTCTATATCTAGTTATGGAATCAAAGGTGTACTTTGACTCAATGAGAACTAAGTCGCCTGCAGACATTTTTGCAAGCATGGCTGTATCCTCCATCTATGTTGCCATATCTCCCAATAACTACTCTGCACACCCAATAGAATACCGTATCCGGTTCCGTTGTTCGGTGTCACAAAGGAAATGCATGTTGATCTTCGTTGCTAATGATGTCGACATTCTCTTTGATCGTCTTTGCTTGCTATTTGTAATGGTATGATCCGGCGTCATTCTGGGACTTCCGTACACGACAAGAGCATCTTGTCTTCTGCCTTTTGTGCATGTCGTAAGAGGTTTCCCACCATACTTTTGGCACACTTTACATACGTTCCAATCCATTACTTGAAATGAATGAGGAACAAAAATTCATATACTTAATAATAAAGAATATGGGCTTATTTAAGGAATAAGTTTATATAACTGTTCGAGTTTGTGCTTTAACATGACTTACTCTTGATCACATATCTTAAATATCCATCATATTGTAGCTCCAAATACAGGTGGTCATTATAAGCAGGGTTGCCCATATTTGTGGATTTATATTAATCAAATAATAAATTATATAATATGGCATCAATGTATATATATATATATATATATATATATATATATATATATATATATATATATATATATATATATATATATATATATATATATATATATATATATATATATATATATATATATATATATATATATATATATATATATATATATATATATATATATATATATATATATATACATCCATTGCGATACTGTTGTAATACTCCCCGGTCAGTCTTGTGATATGACGGCAAATTTAGTTTCAAGCACTCCAAGCAAGCCTGCTTATAACGGACACATTCGTGGCATTAATCGATAATACAAATTGGTAAGTACTAAACGCAAATCATCGTTTATTACATTTATTACTTTTTTTTTTGCTATAATTAGAAAAATGCGTTTGTGGTTACAAGATGCTGGCTATTTAAGACGTATAGTATTATGACCATAAATACTAAATAGCTACCGTATTCTAGACCCAAAACAGGTGGTCTTACTAGACAGGTTTTGCTCTATTGTGTGAATAATGCTGTTAGAATAATGAGTAATACAAAATATAATCAAGCATTGATGTGTATACTATTTATACGTGTATTCGGCTTTGATTTTGATGTGGCTATGCATATAATTAGAATGTTCTTGAACTGTACTGTTCAGCGCCGTTATACTGCATTTTGGCGGCCGTTTTAAAAATATTGCATAATCCGGAAAATAATGTTTCAGATTTTTGGATCCATTGAAAAAATCAAATAAAATATGTGTAGGTACAAACCCTGAAAATGTGGTGCTTTTGTCCGGAATGTAACACCACCCCCACCCCACCCCCACCCCCACCCCCACCCCACCCCACCCCACCCCCACCCCCACCACCCCCACCACCCCACCACCCCCACCCCACCCCCATGCCATTACTACTTCCAAAACACATCACTAACTAAAGGTTAATGTATAAAACTTCTAGCTGATTGAAACACATTGTCTGCAAATGTATTTATGTCAGCGATATCATCAAGTTCAGCGATTGGCGATCCCGCCTCGCTGTTGGACGATTTTGGGCCGAAACCCACCAAACGCGGTGCGCCGTGGTGGAAGAAAAACATGTATAAATAGTCTGGGAGCCAATTTTCAAAAGGGGTCTAGAAGAATGGTTTCGTAGCACACCCAGTATTCAGAAGGTGTGTCTCTATATTATGCTAGACCGATGTCTTGGGTATATTCTGAGCCGTGTTGTACAAGAAAATTGTGGTATCACTAACCCGTGAGAAGCCCATTTACAATAGGCTTTGAATGTAGCTCTCAAACAATTTTCACAATGGTAAATTTTTCACAAACTTAAGCGCATGTTATATCAATACAATCTTAACCAAAATGGAAAGGAGTGATCGTATATCGCAGATTTATACATAATCAACCTCGTTTAAGACACCCGTATGTTGCTTTGTACATATTGGGGCATTTAGGTCTTCTTGTGACTAGCAATACCTTAGCTACAACAATGCCCATGTTTTCTACATTTTTCATAATTAAACTTTTAACTGACATGCAGTGCATGTCTACACAAGCTGGCAGGACATATTTATCACGTGAGCAAATGAGAGAATGTTACTCATCCGTGTCAGGGTCATCTTCGACAATTGTATGCTGAACATTGTCACACATTTCACCTCCCATACAAAGGCATGCTTCAGTGCAGAGTAGATTGTTAGCCTTGCATTGACAGAGATCTGTTCTTTTGCAGGCAGACTTTTGACATCTACATGATGTGAGTTCAATTAATCCAAATGGAGCAGGATCCTTTGACATTAGAACAGGCTTGAGTAGACCATCCACTATACTCCAGCCATGTCCATTTGGAGATGGAAAATTCTGAACAGCTTGCAATGAACGTCTCCAAACAAGAGCTTGAAAATTGGCCCTTTCGGTGTGATGCTTTAGACTATTCGATGTAGGTGGAAGATTTTCATTTCTTTGTCTCTTTTGACAAAAGAGCCATTAACGAGTTTCATCAGCTGTCTTTCCCACATCCCTGGTGGTATACAACTCACAGACAAATTTCTCACATAGAATTGTAGTATTCGGTGATAAGTCAACATGTTCGCCGAGTTGGGCTAAGCTAAGCTGATGACATTCAGATGACTTTAAGAGATTGAATGCTTTTCTCTTAGCGACTCCAAATAATGCACTAGTGCTATCACAACCTGTAAGAGAATGAAACCCAGGCAAAGACAGACAGATAGCTGGGCCCAGTACTTGAGCAACTGTATGTATTGGTATGTATCGCAATTTGTCCTTTGTGCCCGTACGGAACCATAGTTCAGAACAGTGAAGCGAACGATACGTATATATACTAAGTACTGCCACGTCTGTATCAGGAGACTGTATAACAACACGCATGTGGTCTTTTGAAGCGTGTAGCGCGTGCAACATCATACGCGTATCTGCTTCCTCGTGATCTGATCGAAGTTCTTCCAAATACGACGAATTGTTCGCTGAAATGACAACAACATCCATTCCATCGTTAAAGCCACCAGCAAGAATGACGCAATTGTCGGCAGATAGCATATTTGGACCAGTATCACGCCACCGCTTGCTGAGAAATGCAACCAGGTTACTTTTGTTGCTTGGATTGCTGATGTACTTGGCCCATTGCTTTGGAACGGGAGTAGTTTCTCCAGCAATCTTTACTTCCAATGCTGTTGATGACCCATGTTTTAGCCGCTCTTCCGCTTTGAGAGATTCCAGTCTATCATATCTGTCAAAAACTATATCTACTCTGTTGCAGTCTTCTTGATTCAGTGGAACTGTAAAGATGTGCCAGTATTTATCAGCCAATTCTCCAAATGTAGACGTACCTCCAGTTTTAACCATTTGCACAATTGCCATGCCATCTACTACATAAGCTGTTGCGCCTGTCTTGTCAACAGGTGGAAGCCGTCCACCAACATTTACTTCCTTTTCTAGTTCACTTAACAAAACACTTTTCACATTCTTTCTTAGAGTCCCATCCGTATGTGACAATGATAGTGGAACAGCAGACAGTTCATACGTCATCACTAGTTTTAAATCAACATCTCTGGACCTTGCGGCAATAATTAATCGACCAAATAGTTCGCGGTCAGATCTCACATTGTGAATTTTTTCATCATTTGTTTTGAGGTTTTTCTTCTGTGCTAGGCTGGCAAATGTTTTAAGTTTTAAGTGTGGCAACGTGTCCCAAAAGCTTCTTGTGTTAGTGTCCAGCCGCTCCTGAACAAAATTTCCATAATCTCCTTACCAATGTCACAGGCGGAAACAAGTCTCTTGGCGATTTCACTAGGCAATACCACGCCAGTTGCAATGTTTACAAGCGGAAGACATAAAGGGATTGGTCATTATATCTGATGAGAACATCGAAAGTATCTTCTGCACATCGGTTTCATCCCTGTTCATTCGATTAGTCCCCATTTCCTTATGTACTCCAAACATGTGACTATCTTGTAACCCACACATTTGCTTTGTGACCGTTGTTATGGCTGCCCTCTCGTGGCTAGTTAAAAACCACCTCTCCAGAGCTCCTGGCTTTTGTGTTATTCCAATAATACCACCTCGCTTTTTGGAATCCAAATTAATCGATTGCTCTAAGGCCATATCTGTCCACACTTGATTGAATGGATGGTCTGAGCGACTTACGGAATGATTTCCATTCAAGAATTGTTCATGTACATGGGGATGTGTACTTAGAAGCATCTTCATGTCCGCAAGATATATTGGCAGCCATCTTGCATAATTGGTTCTGTCCATGCTGTAGAAATATGGCGCCATAGCAGCAGTAGCAGATAGGTGTGCCTGCCAATCT